>VZRH01005442.1:27179-296568 GCA_013397555.1 Urocynchramus pylzowi | reverse complement strand
GGGCGGGGCCGGGAGTCGGGGCGTGCTGTGGCCGAGGGGCCGCCGCCCTCCGCGGTGTTCGGGGGCGAGGCGGGCCGCTCCTCCGCGGCAGCGCGGCATTAGGCTGTGCTTTAATTACCGGACAGATGTCTGAGCAGCTTCGTGATGTTCTGCTGACCGCGTGGCTCTTCGAGCACTGTCACTGCAGTGCATCATCATCATCATCGTTATCATTGGAGTGCTTTACTCTTGATCAACTTCGCCGGGAGCCCGGGGAGGGTTTCAGCGTGGCGCTGCCGCTGTCCCCGTTTCATGGGAGCATCCCGCCACGCTGCGCTTGTGATTTATGCCTTAGACAGAAGCAGCGTGCGTTTTCCTAGTATCAAGGTCAGTTTATCGTAACTGCTGAGGAAAATACCATATGGCTCAGACTGACTTTTCTTAGGGAATCTAATTAAGTAGGAGCCTGTGTTGTGCTGGGATTTGTGTTATGTTTCAGGCAAGCGTAACCGAATTAGATTGCAAAATGCCTTATAGCGCGTGTGTGTCGCTCCTCAAGCGTGTTTGCAGGGACATTAACTGTAACTAGCAATCTATTTTGACAAATTACGCTTTTTTGCCTCATACCTACCATTCTACTATTTCCTGCATTTCTGAAAAGGTGGGGAGCTGCCTCGCTATGGAGCCAGGAGTTTTTTCGAATAGGCACAGCAAAGATTTTAGCAATAAAGGCTTTTACTCATTCCTCTCACAAGCCTTTTCTGGAAGACTAGAGAGAGAGAATGGAAGGATAGTTAGTCTAGTTCTCATATTACCAGACATCTTTCTGACTTTGATGGACCTGTCATCAAACTGGACAGGTTTTTACAGTTGCTTATTTATGGTGAGAGCTGTTCTCCGTTAACTGCGTTGAGACCACTGACTAAGCCCCTGCTGTTAAATGTCAAACAGTAGTGTTTGTTTGTTAGTTCTACCTTTAGGAAGTGAACAGAGCTGTGCAAAAGCAGAAGATGCCATATCTTGTACGTAGCCCCTCATGCTACTGCCTTACCCATCATTACTCAGGTATCAGATTGTATCAGAGCATATTTACTGATGCCTTATGCCTGAGCCTCTAAAAAGGTACTTGGCTCTTGTGTAGCTTTCGTGGGGAGTTTGTCAGGTAACTTAGTACATTGCAGTTAGAAACGGGGGAGTAGCCCTTTCAATACCTGTGATACATTAATTGCCAGTGGTGAGAATGCACACAAGTCAATTCCACCCTGGTAGCCCTCACAGGGGTGAGACGTACTTGGAACACTACACCCTGTGACAGGATTTGCCTCTTGGACCTGCTGCATGTTCAGACAGCACAATATTGTCCTTTCAGGCAGGGTAGTGCTTTTTTGTCTTTGAACCACTGCTGTCTGGATCTAGAAAACTGAGTTAGAACTTTCATTTATTTTCCTGAGTTGGTTTCTTGCTTGCAAGAAACATGACAAATACATCTGAGTGTACTACATAGAGTGTACCCAAGTGTGTGAACACAGTAGGAATTCACCCTTCTCACTTCATAGTTGCAGTAATCAGAACACTTAAACAGCTTGTATTTAAGTAAAGAAAAAAAAAAATCCCCAAAGCATGCATGGGTGATGATGAAGCAAGGCTGTATGTACCAAGTGCACTATTGTTCATAAACAGTACATTGGTATGAAAATGAGACTCCTTTGTATTGCTGCCAACATTAACATGCCCTATTGTTATAAGACTGGAAACTGTGGTTTGGCTGTGTAAACCACCTTAACTTGCCCTTGGAAGGCTGGACAAGTTGAAAGAAACTAGCTGAATATAATTCCATGAAAACCACAGGGACAGCTTTTCTCATTGAGAAAACCCATTGAATTGTTTGAGCGGATTAATGCTGCCTTCCTGTGGAATGCTTTATTCTCCTTCCTTTTGGATTCAGGTAGGTTATTTTTTAGATAGATTCTTAGAGATAATAAAGGTTTCTGGCTTACCTGTGAACCACTGACAGCCAGAGAATAAAACAGCTCCAGGTTTCTTATACTCAGAGATTTATAGCAGCTTACTTTCAGAAGAAGCTTTTAGGGCTTAAGGGATGAGGCAGATGACTGCTGTATTTTGGTGTGAAGTGAAGCACACCACACTATTCCTCAGTTTACCAAAGAAACTTCACCTTTATGATGAAACCGGGCAATTTTACAGAAGGGCTAAATACAGTGTAATTTCATAAGATTCCAAGCAGTGGTCTAGTTTTGTGCATCTCTTTGTGAGATTGATCAAAGATGCCTGTATCTGAGATTTTGTGAATTAACAGAAAACGGAGAGGAAAACCTCCCATACATATCTGATACACCAGTAAGTTCTGTCACTCATATGGTGGGCTAGTGATTATGATGTGCTTGCTGTTTAACTTTGAGTTAAAATGTGCTATCCTATTTGTATTTTAAAAAAAAAATGTAGAAAAATGCCATGCTGCATTTTTTTAAATTTCATTTTCTGTAAACAAACATTATGCTTGGCATTCTGTGTCCTGAAAATAAATAAATAAAGCACACTGTAGTGGAAAGCAGTTTAATGAACATAACAGCTTTATCATAGATGAAGAGGGTATAAAGAATGCAATGGCTTGACTGGTCAAAAGCTTGTATCAGCATTATTGCAATAATGACAAATTTTTAGATCTCATGCATATTATTCAGGGAATACAAACACAATAAATTTCCAGGCCAATATGCATTAAATTTCAAGAGCACAGCAATATATATATATATATATATATTTATATATAATACTTTTTAAAGAGTGTCCTACTAGTAAAACAACTCATGTAGCAATTTTTTACTGACCAATTAGCTCCTGAACTGAGTAAAAGAAATGAAATCTCTTGTTACTTTTATTATTTTATGTTTCATTTACCTTTTGATCCATTGATGATTGGGAAAGGAAGAACTAATATTGGTGTTTGGTATTCAGATTATTGGCGTTATTACTATCTACTGGTTGTTTTAAGATATAAAGCATTACCACAGGAAGTGAAATACACATACTTCAAGGCAAAGCATACCTCCAAATAAAACATTTTATTTTTATAAATTGGGGTGGAGCTGACTACTGTGGAGATTAATCTTGATGAGACCCTTTCAATGGCATTGTCCCCATTGGCTCACAGTAATCAATTCAGGAGTTTTCTTGAGTTTTGCTGGCATTGACTTTGCAGGCAGGCAACTCTATCCTGTCTTCTTGCTGAGCACCCAAGCTCAAGTTCTGCTATGCAGCAGTTTCAAGAAGCTCTTTCTGGACTCTTCTTTGCAAAATGTGCTGCTTATTTATGGAGAAGAATAAATGGGGCGACCATAGTTTCTGGATTCAGTCTATTTAAAGGGTGTGGAGGTAATTTTCTGTAGAAAGTGAAATATAGTATCTTCTTGTGATAGCGATCTGAAGTGTAGTGTCATTCAAAGGCTGTTAAAGTTCAAGGCATTCCCACTGTCTTTAATGAGTCTTGAAGCTGGGCAACAGCCTGAAATCTTTGGGGGTTTTTAATAACAAAGCAGTCCCTTCCCCAGCACCCTCCACCTGTGTCCATGCAGAATAATAGGTGGTGCTGCTGTTGTAAACCAACTTTCTGCTCTTGGAGGAAGACAGTACATAATGTTTTCTTTCTTGAAAGCAAAGTATGCTTATAACTAGTGGAATAAACTTTCTGTACTGCTCTTGTGATGAGTTTTATCTCTTTTGAAACTAATACAGGAGCTTCTTTGCTCATTAGGCATTATTTGTGGGACAGAAGATGTTTTTAATGGGGTTTCTTCTGGCCCTTTTGAGCTGTATGAACAGCATTTTGTGCCCCAGGGTAATCAAAAAAAAAAAGTGCTGGTTTGTGTCATCAAGATAATTACTATAGCGTGGATGTGCACTGTATGATTTAAGTGCAGTTGACAGGGATGCAACTAGCACTGACCTGAAATACCTCAAATTTCAGAGGTGCACCTATTTTTCTGACCATTGTTAATCTTGCAAGAAATTGATTACTTTTTTTCCCCTTATGAGAACTGATCCTTTTGTATCTCAGGGATCATCCCCAGGAGTGCTTGGTGTACCTTTCTGGAAGGTATCTCAGTGCTTGCATCTAGCTGTCATAAGTGCTTTGATATTTGTTTGACAGACTGTGACTTGGATTCTAGTTAAATCACAGTGCGTGAATTGGAGCACCATCAGGTTTCAGAAACAATTGAAAGAGCTTTGAGGAGGATTCAAAAAAGTGATGTTTTTCACTATCTCAGCTGGTCTTGATTGTGTCAAAAATCATCCATGTGTTGATCACTGCAAGCACAGAAACCATGAATTGAGTCCCAAATGAGCAGAAAGCAGTTCACCTCTAGAGGAGGATAAGCCTGATTATTCCATCTCCCACTTCTTTTCTAATGTTTAACGATGAGGTTTCATATTCCTGCTCCAAAGTAGTATCACAGGTCACAACATTGGAAAATGAGGCAAATCATTGGAAGTACTGTGGACTTGGGTTCCACACATGATTAAGTGAGGAACCCTAGTTAGTTCCTAAAGGTTGTGGCTTGATTATTCTGTTCAAATAATAAGTTCCATGGGACTCAAAAAGGGGTCTGTGCTAGCTGAATGATTTCCTGAACCTGTAGGAGGATGAATTGGTTCTGTAGTTTAAACTAAAGGAGCTGTGACACTGCTCCAGTTTGGATCCACGTATCAGTGAAGCAGCAGTCAAAACCTGACACTAAAGTTGGCCTTTGAACTCCAGAAAATATCTGACCATGTATTATGCTTGAATATAAATATTCTTTATTTGTATAAATTTATGATCCAGAAGTTCAGGTGTGTGTTTATTGGTCTAGGCTCAGGTTATCTCCGTGTTGTGCAGTGTCAATATAAAAAAAATCAGCTGAGCACCGGTCCAAAGCAGAGTGTCTTCTAAGCACAATGTGGAGTAGGTCCCAGTGTCAACAAACAAATCCATTAACTCTCCCACCTGACAGATTAACCCAGCTCCTTGGGTTTTCAGAGGCTTTCTAAAGCTCTGGTTCTATTTTACTCATGTTTTATGCCACTTGACAAATGGTTATCTAAACAAACCAAAGACAACCTGCTACTGAAACCCTTTTTACAGTGCACAGGGCATATGTTGTGTGTCAGCCAACTGCAGCTCATCACAAAGTCTCAGTGATATGGGACATGTGGCTTTCTACATGTCACTTCATTGTTGTGTCTCTTATGATTCTTGCTTCTTCGAGGATAAATCAGGGTTAGAAGCATTTTGCAGGTGTCACAGTGAATGTGGAAGGCACAGTCTTAGGAATTTATTTTAGCTTTTTATTTTGTTAATTTACTTCTAGTCTGTAAAATTCAGTAATTTGCAGTGGGGTTTCCTGTCGGTGGTTTGAATTAACAGTGATTTACTGTATTAAATTTGTTTTCACATCTGGCACCACTAGAGAATACTGCCTCATTGTGGCAACTGCTGTTGGAAGCATTTTCTTACCTCTAAAAATAGAACTTTTGTCCTTCTTCTAGTTCTGCAGGAAGATTCTCTCAGTGAAAGTTTAGTTCTTGGATAAATCTTTATTATATGTTCATGGGTGTTATTTCATAAGAGGAATGAGGGATATCAATTAGCGCAACAGATGTAGTGGGGAAAAATATCAGTTTTACTGTATAGGATATTTTAAGTATGCCTGTGGTATGTTTGCATATTGGTTGGATTTTATGTTATGTATGTTTTAGTAGCAGTCAAGCAATCCACACTTAATTGTTTACTTTTGTAGCTTGCATGGATTAATCACAATATGGCTTTCAAGTTATTATGAGTTTCTTAATTTATGGTAACTCTTTTGCCTGTATTATTGAAATGCAGAATTAAATGCAAATACAAAATGTGTAGTGCTTCCAGAGCTGTGTGACTTTTTACAAAAGCTTCACCTTTTCTCTCAATGTTTTATTTTTTTCCCATGTATTAAAGATGTTAATAACTCAGATGAGAAGCGTTATCACCACTTAACTCAATAGTGATGCTTTGTCATTTTGGAGTTGAAAAACTTATCTTAGTGGACCTATTTTCTTGGTTAGTTTATTGAATGTTATTTCTAGTTGTTCTAGCAAATAATGACAAATGTGGTATAGGGGAAGGCATTTGACTTTGATACACATACATGTCATGTGCTGCTCCACAGCTTGTATGGCAGGGGACCTTCTGTATTGTTCAGTTGCTTCAGGTCATACAGGAAAACAGGATGTTGGCATCTGAAATAGGGATCTGCACAGTAATATCCAGAGTGGGTCAAGCTGGAAGGGACTGTTTGGTCATCTGGTCCAACCTCCCTGCTTAAGCTGGCCATCCTAGAGCACATGGCACAGGATTGCATCCAGGTGGTTTTTGAGTATTCCTGGTGAGGGAGATGGCGCAACCTGTTCTAGTATGTGGTCACCTGCTTGAAGAAGCTCTTCCTCATGTTCAGGTGGAACTTCCTGTGCATCAGTCTCTGCCCTTTCCCTATTGTGCTATTGTTTGGCGCCACCGAGAGGACCAGGGAACATCCTCTTGGAACCCTCCCCCACCACCTTCAGATACTTACAGGCATTGATGAGGGCTCCTCTCAGTTGTCCTCCACAAGGAGGAAGATAAGTAATTGAGCCTTCCCAGACTTAGTACGGCATCGGACCTGAGTTTTTCTGGGGGCCAGTACTAGACTGGTATTTACGTGTATTTACACTGGTAAAGTGAGTGCTCACTTCTCTGTCTGCCTCTTAGAATGAGAGAGAAACCCTGCAATTCTTTGAAGACACCAAGAAGTAGTCACTGTTTCTTTCATATCCCTTCAATCTGTGTGGCTCATTTGAGGGCCATTGACTGTCAAATGCTGGACTACAGGTGTCTCAGGAGAAAGTTGTGGCATGTGTAATGCAGCACAGGTGGGTGAATGTATTTTTGCAGTCTTCACTCTCGAGCTGATGCTGAGGGGAGAGGTAGGAGTACAAATGAGCTTTTTGTTTCATATTCTCTTCATGCTGGCTCAAGCTTAGCAAGTACAGTGTGAAGCCTGATTTGCCAGGTGTGTTCTGGTTTGTGTTTTGATGCAAAGGTGGAAGAGGCATAACTCAGTTCAGTAGCTGCTGCTCTCTCTGTGCAGGGAGTCCGGGCTTGTAGAATTAAGCTCTGAGCCCCACTTTGCAGGTTAGGCATTCAAAGGGAAGCCCCTGCAGTCTTGTGCTTACAGGTAGGCAAATTTCTGATTGTGTTGGACTGTTTGGGATCAGTTGCATTCCCTAAGTGCACATGCTGGCTTTCTTGCTGGCCTGTGATGATTCACTCTGGAGTTGGTTGACAGTCCATTACAGTAATGAGCTGAATTTCGTGCTTTAGACTGACGGCACATGGAGAAGAGGCAAATCATCCAAGATACAATTGTGTGTCAGCACATTACTGCTCCAGTTTTGTCTTTTTCTCCAAGCTATCTTCTTCATTTCTGGAAGAGTGATAGTCAGTCTCACACAGTCAGAATATTGTCAGACCCATCATCTTTATGCACTCTTCCATGAGACAGTTGCTACTAAATAGAGAAAATAGAGCTGAACATGATTTGCCTAAATTCAGCGTAAACAGTAGAAGAGGAGACTGAGGTAAAATGAGAATATACACTGAATAGAAATCCACTTGCATATGAAATACGTGAAATCAGTATATGCCAGATAAGCTATGATCTTTAGCAGCTGCGGGAATTTTTTGATAAGACTTGACTCTAGTTCAGTTTTACCAATGAGAAGATTATTCTGGTACAACAATTTAGCTTTTGTATCACATTTTGAATCCCCAATGTGATTTGTACTTGTGTATTAGTTGTAGGCCTGATACATAAGTATAAAATGGTCATCAGTTGTTATACAGAGTCTCTTTTTAATATGACTTTTGTTTGAACCATCAGAGGTAGATGACAGAAATTAGGTCCTACAGTGCAACCTTTAGTCTTTTCTGATTTTTTTTTTCTATTTAAATAAAATAGGTTCCATTTTTTTAGAAACACTTTTATGTGCTGTGTTCTGCCTTAAGGAGAGTGCTATCCTAATAAAAGAGATGCCATTCTTTCTAGAATGGAATGTGACTTCACTAATATTTTTAATTCTGTGTCATGGTTTAACCCCACCAGCTACTAAGAAGAAAATGAACTCTATCCTAGCTGTCACCAGGACATTCTGCTATTTCATATTCAATACTTAAAATAACATAAAATACAGAAGCAAGAAGAAGAGTGTGAAACTCCTGTTTGTTTCCTAAATAGCTTAAAATTTAAAACCATGCAGTACTAGCCGTTGACCTGTAAGGGTTACAGTTTCACCCATTATGGTATGTTCCAGCAATCTTTTAGATAAATTTACATAAAATTATTGTAATAACTTGCATTAATAAGGAACATTTCTCCCTGAAGGAACTTAAAGAACTTCATGTTTTGAAACCTGCTGCTTTACCCCTCACTCTCCCCAGTGAAACAAATGTAACTTTGCCTAGGAGCTTGCCAGATGTTTGTTTTGCTGCTTGCAAATCTCCCATAAAATTAGTCCAAGGCTGAAAGCAAGATTATTTTTTTTTGCTTTGGTTGTAGACCAGGAAATATTTGCAGTAAAACTCAGTTAAAATCAGTGTGGGTACAAATAATAACATAGTCTTTGAGATTTTATCTTACATTTCACTTAAAATGCGATACACCAGATACAAGTCCCATGTTGAAGTCAGGTGGGTTGTGTTTAATTTTTCAGTCAAAGAGATGGCCTTCTATTTCTGATGAGTATATTTTCCCTTTTCTTATTTTGAGACATTTGTTCATTTTGAGTGTAAAGAGACGAATACTCAGTGTTTTTTACTCAAGCTTCTAGACATTCTTGGAATTTAAAAAAGATTAACAAATCTGTGGCCGGTGTTAATTATGCCTGATTTCAGACTTAATGATGTGCTAGCTGTAATAGAAATTACTTTGGACAATGATGTTTTTTAAATGTTGGGTTATGGCTTAAGTCTGTTTTATTCAAGTGTGTTGACATAACTCAAAGCACTATTACCTTATATTTGTCAAACAAAGTGTATGACATTATGTCACAGTATTGTGATATTTGCTTTTAAAAATTATCATAATGACCTCACATGAGAAATGTGGCAAGTTCTTTTGGATAATTCAGTAAACAAAACTTTTTAAAATATGAGGGTGGTGAAGGAGCTCTGTTGAGGACAAAGTGCTTGTCTTTCTCTCTCTCTTAGAAAGGTGACTATCTTGTATGATTTAAATGGGGAAAATGTTCACCAGTGACTTTATACAAGGAATTTCTTATAGTACTAAAAGAATTCTGGGAAGAATGACAAGAAAGATTGAGCAGTATTATTTGGGTCCTGACAGACTGCTAAAGGAAGGAAAGATGAGCTTGTTGGTGACAGAAGCAAAGATATAATTACTAGTAGGTTTCTCCTTGATTTTCTACCTGGGAATTATAGAAGCAGTAGAGTAGCAAAACAGAGTAGAACAGTTCTGATGAAGAGTTTGGTGACTCTAAAGCTGAGACTGTGTGGGGGAAAGGTATTGTATATAAAATATTTCAGTTGCAAATAACTGGGTTGAAGGAGTTTGTGGTCTTGGTTCCTCAGGTATTACATGTCATCAATGCACATCAACAGCATTTTAGAGCAAAACTTATATTGTGTTGTGGAAACCAGTGAAATCTTGATTAAAAATGTGCTCAGAAACAGAAAGAATTATAGGATATTCTTTTTTGGAGAACTCTCTTCCAGATACCCGCTGTATATACCCCCCAAGCCTTCTCCAGGCTGAGCAGTCCTAGTACTCCCAGCATCACTGCTTGTGAAAGATGCTGCAGTCCCTTAACCATCATTGTGGCCATAAGTATCTTTCTTGTCCTAGGGAAGCCCAAACTGGACACAAGACTCTGGTTGCAGCCTCACTAGTGCTGATTGCTTTGCTACAGCATAAAACTAAGAAGTCTGTATTGTACAATATTCAGTGTGACCACTCGGATAATTAACTTTATAATGTGGTTCTTTGTCAAGCAGAGAATCTGTCTTAAATCTTAGTTGTAACTTAGCCCAAAAAACTTTTTTTTTTTTCTCCCCACCCTCCCAGTAATGCTAATCATCTGCTGAGACTCCCAAGTCCAAACAGCTTAGCTGTCATATGGGTGAGTAGGAAATGCACTACTTGCCCTTGTTTCTTGTGTTGATGCCCTTGTCTTGTTAAAACCATGCATTGCTTGCTGTTCTTGCAAAACATTTCATTTGCTTGTTTTTCTTTTTGGTGGGGTTTGCTTTTGTTTTTAAGGTAAAACTCAAGAAATGTTTTCAATGTGGAAGTTTTAATTAAATTTTAAAATAGACTGTAAAAAGTGTTAAGATTAGAGTATAACTAAAACAGTGCACAATAGCGTCTTGTAAGCCTAGGCTTTTCTGCTGCAGTGTTTTAATTTATTGAGCAAAAGTTTTCTAGAGAGTGATACTATTCCTTATAAAGTCTGTGAGATCCTAGATTTTGTGTTCAGTTAGAGATTTACCCAATGAGTGTTAATGAAGGCAATCATCTGAACAGCCTCATGTAAGTTATTTTAATTGAGGCCAGAAGTTGTTTTAGGCTGAGAAGCTATTTTGTGTGTTTTAGGCTAGTTTTAATTGTCACTTGTTACATTTCCTCTAGAGGACTTGCCATTGTGTATTTCCTAAAAGCATAATCCGGATCTACCACAGAAAGGACATTTGAGAATTGGTTATAAATATTTATAAACTGCTGTGATACTCCCAGATCAGAGGTGATTTAGTAATGTGATGAAAAATTATTTCCTGGAAAAACACACGGCATTCCTTAGAGGTTAATGTAATACTGGAATGAAGACTGAGAATACCATAGAGAGCTAAACCACATGAAAGTCTAAAGTTAAAGTTACTTCTGATTTTAAAGCATATATACTTGAAATGAAATCTTTGGCAACCCCAGAAAATCAGAGATGGTGGGGCTGCCCACTTATTCCCAAATTTAGGGGTAAATTTCCCCTTTCTAATACATGGTCACAATCAGCACTGGCAGCTGAATCCAAGGGATCAGATTGATTTTATTTACTTGATTTTATTTGATGGACCAGTTTGCATATGTGGAAAAACATTATTGATTTTTAAACCATTTCCAAAAGGGTTTTGATGAAGACCTGAAGGGAGAACTTACTATAAAAATGTTAATTATAGCCTTTAACTTGATGCTCAAGATACTAGGAGATCGAAGATGAAGTTCCAGTTACCTTCATCATCTTGTGTCTCAGAAGACTGTAGCCCTAGCATGAAGGCGTGTCTACTGGCTCCAGGAATTTCTTAAAAAAGTTTTATTTCCTTTTACTGTGCATTCTGTATTTTCCCTTTAAGTGTGTGTTAAAAAAAGTTATTTGGAAAAGCCCTGCTTACTTCCCCATGAATGTGTCTCTCGTGTAGCGAAGCCCTTCCATTCTTTTAGAAAGGCAGAAGTGCCTTTGCACTCAAGTGCTTTGTATGGGAAGAGCTGAGCAGATATCCCTAAGCCTGAAGGGAAGGATGTGTCCCAGGGCACTTCATGCTCTGTCTTTGAGCTTCAACCCAAGTGTTACCTCAGCAAACACTTTTCCTTGCCAGTGCTCAGTGAGCTTTTGGTATAAGGACTGTAGGTGAAAGGACAGAGGAAAATCTTAATATTCCAGTGAAAATTTTGAGAAGATATATGCACGTGTGGCATTGAAAAAAAAAAAAACATCTTGCCAGTTGTTCCTCACAATGTTTTAGCCAATCTTTAATTTTAACATATATTCTTGGTCTTGCAAATGAGATTAATGAGCACTACATACAGTCCTTTGTTTCTTTGACACTTTTCTACTATGAAAATCAAGGTAGTTTTTTTTTTAGAAGTAAATTATTATAGACTTATTAAATACTCATTGTCATTTTCCTTAGTAGATTCAGACTCAAGCCAGAACATGGAGACTTTTTTTCAGCTGTATGGTGAGCATGTATCTTGTTGGAGGGATCTTGTCATCCTGATTTCCCCTAAGCTTGTATACCATCTGCTTGGTTTTGGTGAAGTGTTGTTTTCTTGAGCAAGGAGTTTATTCTAAACTTCTTGAATAGCCTAACCAAAACAGCCTAACCAAAAAATAAGCAGTGCCCTCCTTTTGTATGTTTGAAGAAGGATAATCAGATGATTATAGGAAGGTAAATATTGTACTAAGAAAACCCCCACCAAACCAACAAAAAAAACCCCAAACAAAACCCAACCAACCACATCCCACATAATTATCTGAGTAGCAAAAGAAATGTTTAGAAAATAAAACTGATTTTTTCCGTGCTTCTACTTGCAGTAGTACTTGGAACACATAATTATGTGCCATAGCTGTTTTCCTTAGAGGTGGGGTTTTTTTGAGCCAAAACCAGCTTAGATGTTTTACATAGCTTCATCCACTTGCCATTCACCATGGATGAAAAGTCAGTAAGAGTTGCCTCTTGTATAAAGTTCTGTAGGAACTTTAGTGTGTTCACACTTATCATATACGTTGCTGGAGGCTCATAACAGAGATGCAGAGACTGTCTTATGCTTCTGAAACTGTAACAGAACGTGGAGATGGACACCTCTATGACTGCCCAAATAATTGCATAAATCAAATGACACAAGTTAATACTGAGAGCTGAATTTATGAGAATTCAATTAAATGAGTAAAAGTCATGAGAAAATAAATTAGAACGAATTTCATTAGTGAAACTTAATGGACCAAGCTCTAGTTCAAACTTTATAGTACCTTCATTTCACACGTAACATTAACTATTACTTTTTCTCCTCCAACTGTAGGAAATAACGATATAGTGGTGACATCTAAATATAGATAGTGGCATCTAAATCTTTCCAGACACTCTGGGAAATGCATTTAAAATTTATATGCTTACTTTTTGAAATGGTGCTTTAAAACAATTCCTGATTTCTCATTTGGAAGTATAAAACATTTTTGAGTGTTACAGCAAAGTATGTTCTCTGTTAATACACAGTGGCAGGGATTGCACTGCAAACAAAAGTTTTGTAAAATCTTAAGAAATGTCTTAAACATGATGTGACCTGACTTAGTTAAACATGTTCCTTTTTGAGAACAACTCTGAGGTCTGTCCTCAGCATCTCTTACTATCCCAAATAATTTATCTTTTTCATTTATATTTAAATGGTGGGTGATTGCTTTCAGTGCATGGAACCTGCAAAATAATTCTGAAATGAATCCTTCAAGTTGTACGAGGGAAGTTTAGATTGGATTTTAGGAGCAATTCCATCACTGAAAGGGTTGTCAAGCCTTTGAACAGTTTGCCCAGGAAAGTGGTTGAGTTGCCATTCCTAAAGGTATTTAAAAGATGTGCAATTGTGGCACTTTGGGACATAGTTTAATGGTGGACCGGGCAGTGCTGGGTTAATGGTTGGACTCAGTGTAAAAGGTGTTTTCCAGCCAAAAAGATTCAAGTATTTTCTTTTCTGATGTTAATGGCAGCAACTTTCTTTTTGTGCCTGTGATCTGCACACACTTGTGAAAACTATGAGCGCTTTCCATTTATTTTTCTATTTTATTTTCTTTTTCTGATTTCAGATATTCCTTATAGTTATCCGTATCCAGGACCCAGTGTATAATGGGGAGAAAACTGGACCTTTCTGGCTTGACTGATGAAGAAGCAGAGCATGTGCTCCAGGTGGTTCAGCGAGATTTCAGCCTTCGTAAGAAAGAAGAGGAAAGGCTGAGGTAAGGATAAAAACAGGATTAAAAATATTGGTCTATTTTGATTATTACAAATTCGCTTTGGAAAAAAAAAAAGAGAACACAGCATTTTTGTGGTGTTCTGTGCATTAATAATCATTCCTGTCACAGAGGCAAGAAATATTCAAACTCCTCCACATAAATTCAATTACTGAGTCGTAATTAATTTTTGCATTTAGTCTATCCTAGATTAAACCACAGAAATGGTCTCTAAATCACCTGTGTATATCTCCTGGGTAGAGGCTAAGTAGTGTTTGATGTAGCAAAAGCAGAAGTTTATGTTAAGAGAATTTTTTGCCTGCTGTAGTCAGTTCCATCTTTTTATTCAGAAACTTTGTGTACGTGCACACATCTAAAAGTGAAGAAGTTCAACCCATCTCTTTCCCCCGAAGCAGTCAATAGGATGTGTTATCCATTGTATTGAGATAACTTAACTTTGCTTCAGTAGTCTGTGTACAAAATGATGGCAAGCAGAAACAATCCAGAAGAAAACAGATGGAACTTGTTGGCAAGGTAGCTGAGGAAGTTCAGTATGTGACATGTATCTCTACAGATAGAGACCGGAATTGGTAGCTGCAGTATTTTTCTTTCTAGTTTCAACAATATTTCCTTGAACTATTATGCCTGTTTTTTTTATTACCTTCTTTGAACACATAATTATGTGTTATCCAGAATGCTCTGAAGTCTCTATCTGTGGCTGGCAAATGCACATTCTCTTACTGTGCTACTTGTGTCTGAGGCATCATCTGTTTCTTTTTCATTTAGTATCAAGCTGAAGTCAACAGAGCAGGAAGATGACTGAACTCAACAGAAAACTAGGCATATATACCATGTACAATTGAAACTGTCTCACCTGGAACATTAGGAGCAAGAAATGTGTCTTGCAGCATAGGCCTACTTCAATTTTAGCATGCTGTGCAAGTTCTTGCTTGGGTTGGTAGTGCAAGCTTGCTGCAGGGAGAAAAAACTGCATGAGGATGGCACACAGAATTTTTTTTTTTTTTGACTGTTTGTTGTACCATAGGTTGTTCTGATTACTCTGGTAATTTTTCACAACACAGCCAAGAGATTCTAGAAAAAGCTTAAGGAGGGTGAGTGTGTGAGCTCTCTTTGGCTTTTTGCACCATGAGTGGTTTTCTCTTACTGGAACAAGCATACCACATCTGGGCACTGCTGGGGCATGTTGCCTGTTCTATACAATAGATTTGTAGTGGGAGGAGGAGGGGCAAGGATGAAAGGCATGCACACAGAAAATTGACCGGAAAGCCTAAATAGAGAAAATTTTTGCTGGTGTTTGTGTTCTGTCATTTTGCTACTGAAGTTTTTCATGACACCTAATTTTCATGACACTTCATTTCACAAGTAGAAAACTGGTGTGAGAAGACAGCTAAAACACTGGGAAGGTAGGTATAGTTTAAGTATACATGACTTTTGTCTTCTTGCAAAGTTACGCCTTTTGCAAGTATTAAAGGATGTTACAGTACTGCTGTATAATGAGCTGTAGTGACAAAGCATAAGTTCTGAAATTCAGCTGTTATTTAAAGTATGAATTTAAGTAGTTTTAATGACACTAAAAAGCAAGTGAAGTTCAAAGCTTACTTCTGACTTAAAAGCTATGACCTTTTTTATTTTTCTTTTTTTAAATCAGGTTACTCTGGTTGGTTTTGGTTGATTCATTTGCAGCACATCTTTTTGTCTTACTATGTGATTGAAAATATATAAGAAAATTACATGATCTTGCTATAGATTCGATTTTTCAACCTGTAAGTAAAGAGATTATATTTGCTTTGATGTTCTTGGCTCTATTGTGTTTGTATTTAGAATGTTATCAACTGGCAAAGTTTACTATGTAGTTTCACTTTAGAAGTGAAACTCTTTAAGGCTTTCTAATCTTATCTAAGAAAAAAAAGCTGGCATATATATATGTTAGACTTTTAGACTTCTTTTAACAAATTCAAAACCAAGCTATATCTAAAGGTATGGTTTTGCATTTCATTTTTTTTTATTCCTGTAATTAATTTGTGGTAGCAACATTAGACTTTAAATGGAACTCTTGAAGCTTTTTCATGTGATACTTTCTTAAAATAGGGTTTCTGTATAATTCTTCATATCATAGTATTATTTTTGGGTGCTTTTCCCCACCAAAATTTAAGTAGCTCTTTCACATATCTTTCTTGGTATTATTCCTATTGGTAACAATTATTTCTAAAGATCAAGAAGTAGTTAAAGGAATATATGCTAGATTTCCATGGTATCAGGAGAGTAATGAAAGCTGAAAAACTGTGAGTGGTTGATAACTTCAGTTTTGCTTTTCGAATGGCAGCTGAACAGTTAACTAGCATACTACAAAAAGTGAAGCTTATCTTTACTTCTAATAAATGTTTTTAAGGTGGTAAAATGACAAATGTTTTAGAGCTAACATTCCAATGTTTTTTATAATATTGCTGGTTTTACATGTTAATTTGTATTTTCATATTCTGTAAACAAATAGCATAATGTATGGAGAAAAGCCATACTGGTGATCTGCATTTTCTGCTGCAAAGCTGTTTTGAATTTCTCTGCGGTGAGGATTTTTTACAGTGGTTCTCTAATTTAAGTCTTTCTCGCAACTATATCTCCCACTGTTATCAGACAGTTTGGTCTTGTACGTTTTGTGAAAAAAAATTGGTTGGCTACAGCTGGTAAGATAACAATAGGATAAATATGTGTACATATTATAGAGTGGTTGGTTTGTTATACCTTACTGCTTCATATTGTTTTAGTTTCTCTTTTTGCTATGGCTTTCAACCTGATATGAGGTTTATAATATTTACTGTTCTTTGTCACTTGTTCAGCCATTATCTTTCTATTTTGATTATGTGTTCATTGTAGTCTTTGGCAGTAGTGTTATACTTTTGTTTACCCCTATGTGAGTGTAGTCACCAGAGCCATTGTGGCTAAAATTATAACACAGACTTGCAAATGAATGGGCTGAGTTTACTGTGAATCAGTTGAAGTAGACAAACCATGCAGATCTGGCGTAACTAGGAAGGTGATTGGTTTGAGTTTTTTGGCATGTATGCTCAGGACACCCTTGTGTACATCCCTTCTGCCACTGAAGCTCTAAAGGCTGTCTCTGGGCTCCTGGGACACTAAGAATCATAGATGGCTTTTTGAGGAAAAATTGGATGTGCTAATGATTTGTTTCCTCATGTACAGATTTATTAATCTTGAACTTCAGACTGCATGCAGCTGCAGAATGTCAGCAGTAGAGAAGACTGGACTGCGTTGAGGGATAAACATCTAATATTTTGCTGTGCATAACATCTTTGTCATCTGCAGTTGCGGAAGGACTGTGTCCTCTTTTTTTCTTTAATATTTATTTTTTTGAAAGAAATTACAAAGGATGTCAGAACCCAGGATGTCTCTCTGACAGTCCTGGATGATCCAAGTCCCAGCCCAGGGGGCTTTGAAGCCCTGGCAGGGGGGTCGGAGGCCCTGGCATGCAGCCAAAGACCCCTGTGGTTTTGAGCTTGACCCATGGAACAAATTGCCACCTTTGTATGAGGAATTGGAAGTCACAAAGCTTTAGACAGCATAGTAGTAGTAGTTATAGGGTGAAAAAAGATATTTTAGGATTTTGTACATGGGGGTTTAAGGTTCTAAGATGGAGGAATTAGGGCGTGCCCTGTCCTCCTCCTTTCTTCTTTCTAACGTCCATCTTTCTGGGTGGTGTTGTCATTCTGAGATTGGTTCAGAGTAGAAAGTCACTGTCTAACACAGGTGATAGGGATTGGAACATAACTGTAAATATTGAATACGTAGTTTATAGTATAAAAGACAACACCAGCCCCGTGGCAGGGCAGTATGCCTTGGATTGACCTGCTGAACAGACCTCGGCAGCTCAGACAGAAAATGTTTCAGATAAGAAATAATAAACAGCCTTGAGACTGACAGCCAAAGTCTTCTGACTCCTTCTTCGACAGCCGGGTTGGGAAAAAAGACTTTTTACCACACCTCGGGGTCATCTTGACCAGAGGAGATCCTGAGAGAGGAGAGCTAATAAGAGCTTCCAAGCCCAAATGCTTGTGTGTGAGGTAGTTCTTTATACATAAACAGATGTGTAAAAGTGTTTGCTGTCTTTTATTTGTTGCTTGCTTATTCAGTTTTCAAGATTGTCTAAATATGCCACTGTTTATTCTCATCCACTGTGGGCAAAATCAAGTCCCCTTTGGTTTTGTTTTTATAAATACAGTTCCTACTGTATTTATAAACACATTTGTATCCATTTGTTTTAGGTCAGGAGCGCTGAGAAGTCAAGGGGTTTTAAGTAAGTGAAATTATAATTTCACAGAAAATAATTGATGGGTCATCTTATTGTGGTAGATGTTCCTGATCTGTTATGCTTTAGCCATGTGGACAGGTTAAAAAATGGCTATTCTGATCTGAATTTAACATTCAGAGTGAGCGCAAAGGGAGGCAAATTAAAAGGGCAGAAGGGTTCAGGCATAGGAAGGGCTCAGTGCTGATCAGCTGTAAACAGAGCAGACTGCAAATGGAGCAGATGCTTTACCTGTCAGCAGCTACTTTACCTTAGGAGGCCATGGTTGGAGTGACTTAAGCTGTCTTTCTATAATCGTTGGCTAAGAAGAGTTTCCATCTCTTCATTCACCATAGGGAGTGCTGGATCAGCCATTTGCATGCTGGTGTTTTAATGGTAAAACTTGCACTGGGCAGGGATGAAAGATACTTCTTTGCAGGCAGCGTGGTTTTCTTTTGTTTAAACCAATGCTGTTAATCACCTGAGAAAACGTATTTACAAAGAAAAGCTCCTGATCTTCTGGTGCCACGTGGATATGTGATCATAACTCTTTAACAACTTAGTATACTTACATGGCGTTTGCTGAAACAGCACAAGGGAAGTGTTGAGAACTGACTGTTGACTACAGGTAGAAACATCACTATGTCTTGCTTGATGTTGTGTCTTTTGTAGCTGGGTTTCTGAATATCGACTTTGCTACCTTTATTTATACAGTCACATTTTCAGTTGTAGTAAAGGCAAATGCAGTAATTTGTGATCAGTTTTCCAGAAGTGTTTTATTTGCAGAAAAAAATGAGATTGTCTGTGCCCTCTCTACTCTGGTTGTTCTAATTACGTTTTTAGCCAAAGAATGAGTAAGGGATTAGGACAGAGACTTGTGTGGAAGATTATGAAATGGTTTAAATTGCTTTTACCTACTTTATTATTTTTGCTCCTTTTGCAGCATATCCTATTGTAGCATGAGTAGGCCTGTGAAGAGGCTTGTGAAGAAACAAATTCTCATACTTGACAAAACCCAGAAACCAGTTTGACACTTTGTTTTCAAACTACAGTAGACTTCAGTGTTTTTACAGTATGTGTCATGGGTCTTGTGGTGGATAAAATACTAAACTCCTTCCAAAGTTTGTTAATCAAAATATTGTCAGTGTGAGTCTTATCAAACTGGCAAAATGCCAGGACAGACATTTGGGTAGCTATCTGTTGATTCTACATATCAGTCCTTGTTCCTCCTTCCTGTGGCAGGCTTGTACCAAATACCTTAAACCAAACAAAAAAACCCCTCCTGTCTGTCTTCCCTCTTCTCCTTTCCTCCAAGCAATGCCATTTTATAGCCGTTTTCCTACTGAGAAAGGAACAGGAGATTTGTCTCATTGTGTCAAGCTTCAGAGTTTCAGCAGATGAACTTGTTGATCAACACCTTAGTTGCTTGGAGTGATCTCATAAGGTCAGCCCTTCACTCTGATGAACAGTGTGGGGGAAGCCCATTATGCTGACTTTTTAAATTTTTTTTTATTTGAGCAGGTAGTCAGTGTTCTGCTTCCTGGGTTGTCCTGACAGATATGTTCTCTCCCTGTCATAAAAGATCTTAGAGCAGTTTGCTCCTCTGAGAAAGTTGCTCTTTGTGATTCCCATGTTTAAACAGCTGCATGCTTCTCCAGTGCAAGGTTCTGCTGAGCTGTCATGAGTTTAGCACTCATATGTCTGAAATTATTTTTGGGTGCAAGGAATGATTCATCAGAATCACAGCTGCTGAAAAAATTCGTTATTTTGCTAGTGCTTTGACTTATAAAACAAGATTAAACATATGTAGGGCACTACAGCTCTTTCCTGGTAGTAAGGGTTTATTAACAAGATTAAGAGCAAGACATCTCATTTTTTTTATAGCTTATCACCAGTTTTGTTACATAATGTTCCAAGATGCAAACCTGTTTTCTAGCTCACAGCCTGTCAGTATTAAGAGCTGTCAGTAACTGCATCTGTGTACTATATGCTTTACACTGTTACTGCGTTGCCCTCTCTCAACAGCTGTGTTTAATGTTTTAACAGCTATCCCTTAGCAGCATTCTCAGGTCAGGATAAGTTGCTTATCAAAATTTGGCTACTTGGATGAATTCTGCATGAAAGTCATAGCTAATGTTTCCTTTTGCTGCAGTCAGTAAGGGTGCACTTTTAAAATGCATAACAGAAACTGTTAGTTGCCACTAATTTCAGGAAATATTGATCCAAGTGTGCTGCTTGCTATGGAATAATGCCATGTTTGGGGTTAGAGAAGGAAAGAGGTGTCTCAGCAGTGATGTAAGGTCTTACCTTGTGCAGTGCAGCAGCATTTTAAATCCTTTCTGTGGTTTGCCTAGAACCCCCTGCTTTGACACTACAGGGTGCAAAGGTTGTGAGTGTGTAGGTTCTGCTAACTCTGATGTTGATCCTGGCCTCATCTGTAATTGGAGAAAGTGATTGCAGCTGACCAGACAGTAGGATCTAGTTTATGCTTTACAAGAGAGAATCCAGGGCACTGGGAAGAATCTGGCCTTTGAAGCAAGGAACTGAACAAAGAATCTGTTTCAGGTTATAGATTTGGGCCCAATTTTTTTTCTGCCTAATGGAGGAAAAAATGCCATGGTGCCTCCAAAGAGCAGCTTATGCTTAGTTGCCTCTAAAACAAGTTCTGTGCATCTTGCTTGTGACTATCATGGGAACCCACCATGAAGTTTCTTGCTATCTGAATGGCATGTAGATGCTATAGGAGAAGCACAGATGGAACTTCTCAACAAATTCTTTCTGCCAAATGTTTGAATATAGGCAATGCCAGATGTGAGTTGTGACTTTTTCAAAATGTATTTACAAATGCAGTTTCAGCTGAGAGGAAATTGTGGTGAGCCAAGCATCATCTCTCATGTTTCTTCATGCTTATGAAAAGGTGCAAAAAAGTGCCTAATTTTAGGGAATATTCGAGAAACTTGTATAGAAAGAAATGTCTCCAGTTCACATTTTTAATACTGGTCAGGCTGTAGGAAATATAACTGAAGTGCATCCCCCATTCAATGTGCCAAGCTTGCATAAACTCTGGCTAAGTATTTAAAGAAAGCAGCATGATGTCACAGAGATGTTATAAAACTTATTGCAGGATTTTTTTGTGTAATTTGGTCTTCATTGTGGGTTATGACTAATCAAATTATTGGCTACAATTTATCTGAAAGGAGTGAGCGTTCCTAGTGATAATGAACAGCTATAATGTAAAATCAATATTTAATCTCCGATGTCTCGTGTATGAAAAGTCTGAGCTGTTAAACGTGACTTGTAGCAGTAATCTTCTCTCACCTGACTGGCCCTGCAGTGCAGGCAGGGATGTTCTCTTGCATATGAACTCCTGTCTTTACAGTTGAGTCTATCTTAAGTGTTGGTTTATCTCTTTGCATGCTATTATAGCAGTACAATTGGTAATAGTTTCAAGTTATGGCAGAACATGTAAATAAACATGAGAAGAATGGCTGCATGATGTATTTTATTCAGGATTTATTCTTCATATTAGAGTTTAGAGAACAGGGATACTCTGAATGCATTTTCATATAATGTTCAGTAACTTGTAAGTAGTGCCAAGTGTTACAGTTTTGGAAGAGCTGTTGTATCTTAAATGTGGGTTGGGTTTTGGTGTTACGGTTTCTTTATGGCAGAAGGGATAGGCTTTACTGTAAGTTTCTATTGCAACATGCCATAGGCCTGCCCTTGTCTGCACTAATCTGGATGGATCTGACTAAAGCTGCAGGCCTTCCTGTCTTCGTTGTACTCACCTTTGGTTCTCAAAAAAATAAGAAATACTGCTCATCATTATGAGGTTAGCTTATTATCAGTCTGAGCAATGGCTTTTCCTTTAGATGTGAAATTTGACTTGTAATTTTTCAGAAATGTGCATTTTGGAATTGTAAAATTATACTTTTGAGAAACACTAATGTTTGTGAAAGGAGAACACTTGCTTCTGCCTACAATGTAGTAACCATTCTTAAGAAGTACTATAATATTTCAGAGACAGGACATTTAAGAAAATTAATATTGACTTAAATTTGCTGATGTTTTTATTTCAAGTATTGTTGGTGAATCAAGGGATAGTATTTGCTTTGCTTATTTCAAGCATTTCCATGCTCTGTGTTCTCCATAGACAATGAAATTTGTCTGGTCATTTTTTTGTGGCCAGTTCCTGTGCCCCCAATTTGGAGTAAAACCAAGAACAGCTGTAAGAAACTGCACAGGAAGGACTGAGTGAAAAAGGGCTACTGTGAAGTTGAGTTGCCCTTGCAGCTGAGCAACTGACTATGGAGCTGTATCCCACTGTCCATGCTTTTCGTTATAAAAAGGTGCATTTTGAATACTTCTTAATACTTCCTTTCTGAAGCCTATGAAGAACCGAAAGCATCCTGGAATCCACATGACAAATAAATGTTCTGTGTGTTGAAAGAGCACTTTAGATAAGGCTGCTGTATAAGAGCACATGGGGTGTTTTGTTCACTATGCTGAAGCTTTACGGAGTATGTCATGAGATCCACCTCAGCCTATTGAATCAGCAGAGGTGAACATTAATAAATTGCTTCAGTGAGTTTGTATTCACCTAACACCTCATCCTCCAGGTTCTCTAGTACTCTTGTCTTTTGCAGCTTCCTTCTCAAAGCTGTGCCAGAGGAATAAGCTGTGCTAAAGGGGATATGGTTCTTAGAAATCTGTCTTGAGTCTAAGAATCTGTGTCTTAGGAGGTCCATGGAAAGAGAACTGCTTTATAAAATCACTTGCGCTAGGTTCTTCACTGTTATACCTCATTCCAAAGTGAGCTATTGCAAACTAGAATCTGCTTGCTTTCCAGAAATATCACCATGTGTTGGTTAAGGGGAGTTCAATTTTTAGTATTTATAATCATGTTCTGTGTTTATGGTGAGTTCCAAGGGCTACCAGTCAGCTTCTGTGAGGAATGGAGGTGACTAAGTTAAGGTATATGTTAGAGATCAGTGATCTCTGTTTCCAAAATGCCAAAATTTTCAGCATGAAGTTTTCTAAATTAAATTGGTGAATATTTTCAGCTAAAGGAAAGAGGGATATGCATGTGTGGGAGAATACCACAGATGTCAAAACACTTTGTCAACACTTCCAAAGTGTAGCTTCAGAAATATCTTTGGAGATACTTTTTAACTGTAACACATTCTGCCACTTGTTGGTTCATATTTGAAATAAAATGGATTTGCTTTTGTTACTTCTGTGAAAATAATAAAAAAAGAGTTGTAGTAGAATTTAATAAGTCAAGTTTTGCGTTTATAATATTTTAGACATACAAAAATTGTCAGATGTATCTCAGCTGAGGGTAATACTCAACTTAATATACCACAAAGTTTTGCTGCAATGGGTGTTGCCTAAATATATAATCCTACCCTATGATAAATGCAAGATAATCATAATTTATCCTTGAGGGGTACAGTAAGGAGCTTCACATTTGCCTAAGGGAAGGAACTAACATATGGGCACTTAGTGCAGTCATACTTTTTTGCTGTAATTTAACTTGGGGCAAGTTGTTAATGTACTGTTGCCTTTATTTACAGTTGGTATATATTTGGCTCTGTGCCTGAGGCAAGAGCAAGTCTTTGAACTGCCCACCAGAGTTGTTTTTTATTGGAATGAATTATAACTAATTATAACTGCTCTATATATTTGCTTATGCATCTTTTCCTTTATTGATGTAATCATTTGATTCTCCTTCTAGTTAGGACTTAAGGTTCTCTTGAAAGCAGTTGAACTCAAACATACTTTTTAAAGCTTTTTTCTCTATGGTACTTATTTTATCCATTCTGCTATCCTAACTCCCTAAAGGAAAATAAAAAATATCTCTATAAAGCTTGTTTACAACAGAATTAGTATCTTAAGAGCATCATAGTAAGTCTTCATTAATGCTGTTCTTCAGTGCATTAGGAAGATGCAACCCTAATGCTGGTTTATGGCAAATTACGTGTGGTTCTTGGTACAGTTTGGGTTACTATTTGGCTAGTAAATATTGGAAGATATAGACTGCAAATTATGGGGTGTTTCTGCAGCACTTTCAGCTTGAAAGTATATTCTAAATTTATCTTGGTTTTGTGAAGCACATTGGAAATGGAATGAAACACAGAAGTCAGTGTTTGCATCTCAATCAAGAGAAGTCTAAATCAGGAAGCAATTAAAAGAGATGTCTGATGGAGGTGGCAGGGATTTCATAATTTTTTTTTCTCCTATACAGAAACAGTTTGATTGAGATTTAACAAAAGAATCTTTAATTAATCTCTCTTGACTACTGTGAAGCATTTGTCAGTGAAGGTGGCTGATTATGTGCTGGTGGCATCTCTCTCCTTTATCCCTCTTCAATTTTCATCAGTGCATGATGGACTTTATGTTTTTTCTCAGCATAGCACTAGGGGGGAGGGAGGGGACCATTGTGTTTTGGTAGAAGATCTGTCATTAAAGGGGGGAAGCTCATTAGTGCTGCCACTGTGTTTCTGTGGTTTTTATAGTTCTTGAACCTGCAGGAAGTGTTGAGTTATATGCTTCTGTTTTGATTTTGTTGAGTTTTTTTTCTCCTTTGCTTTCCTATTTAAGAATAAAAATTGTGTTCTTCTAAAAGAATGTTGAAGCTAAAATGAATTTTAAAGGCTGTTTTGGAGCTGCATGTAGGCTGTCAGTTATCCTAGAGATAATCCTGTGGTAATCCTTCCACTATGTTGGTCTCACAGAAGAATGAACATGTCTTTTCAATTGATGTTCCTTCAGTTGATAGCAAGATGTCACCTGTGTCTATCTTTTGAAAACTTCATTTTATTGGATTATGGACTAATATGAAAATAATCACATACTTGTATGGCAGGTATGGAATATCTTTTGTTAGATAGGGGACTGTAATCTAAATAATGTCAGAAATATGCTCCATGCCATGAAACATTGTTTGGAGTTTCTATATGCCTCATAGATTTTGCCTGTTGTTATTTCACTTTTAAATTATTATGGGTAGCCAAATTTAGTGCATCAAAGGGGAATGTGAATTTGTGTTTCATGTACAATTAGTTGGTTATCTAGATAAAAAGTAATTTTGTTGTAAATCAATTAAAATTACCGTGAATTTGTATTTATTTTGCTTTCATATTTTTTGCACCATGGTTCTGGAGAACAATTCTACAGTGCCAATCCTAGTTAGCTAGTGTGATCTGTGAACTGACACATTTGTTCTATGGTAAATGGTGAATCTGTGTAAAATTGAGTTTCTTCAGGTTCAAGAAGGAGCTCCTAAACAGTTTGTATATCAGTCCAGGACTGGTGAATTTTCTGTGTCTCAGCAGGCAAAGTATACAGTAACCTGAGCATTGTTTTCCTTTCTGCCACTAGACTTTTCTTTTTTTTTTTCCTGGGAGAGTTAATGTTCGATGATGGTGATGATTATTATTAAATACTAATAATATTGACTATATACTAGTTTTCTACTAGTTTTTTTTATACTACTGATACAGGATATAGTATATAATAGAATACTAATCAGTACAACCACACTAGCAAAGTGTGCTTTCAGATTGTCAGAGCAGGTGAAAAACCTCTTATTTCAGAGGCTGTCTTCCTCTAATTTATGACATGTACATTCATGTTTGCCATTAACACAGGCTAGACTTGCAGCTCTCCAGAGATGCAAATTTGTGATTTGAAAAACTAGCTTAGAATTTAGGAAGTAACCCAGTTTCAGAAAGGCTGGACAGAGACTGAATTAACATTCATGTGTTTGTAATTGTCTTAAGCACAGGGTCTTTTGGATGGCACTTCTGTCAGCAAAATGTAAATGAGGGCTTTCCTGACGTAGATTACATCAGCTCTATGTAAGTACCTGTTTGAAGGTGTTTTCAGTGTTTTATAGTGGGTCTCAGGAGGAATAGCCTTTAAATTCTTTACATTTGCCAAATTTCAGTTCAGTTCCAGGCTGGTATTCTTATATTTTTGTATTCTGAATAAAAATGAGGCCAGAACACAAGTATTAGTAACACAAGTGAGGATAATTTTTCTTTCTAGTCAAACAAAATATTATTCTAGGACTTAGCAGAGTCTATGATCACCAAAAAGTGTTTTTCTGGTTGACTGTTCTCTCAAACTTCATTTCTTTAATCAATCAGTGAAACAGTTCCAGGCACTCTAATGCAAGTCATTTCTGCCCTTGGGTAATGTAAAAATATGCAGCATTCCATTAATCAACTTAGGACTTAGTTTCATAAAAGGAAGGACAGTAACTCCACTGTCACAGAAATTGACTGTGCACTTTTCAGGAGTACTCTGCTTTGACCTACATTTCTTTGGCTAAGTTGATAGCTTTGGCACTTTTTATGATAACACAGTATTTTTCAAAATTTTCCTCAGTCTCATGTTTACAGTAGCTGAGTTAAGTAAGGTAGGTTTCAGATGCATATCAGTAATGGCTCCTGCTAGGAATAGCAAGTGAGACTGCTGAGATTTCAGCAGATAAGTGGTTTTGTATGCTATTGAATAGGAAATTCCTGACAACAGTAAAGTCCTGTAGAGGACTCTACATTAAAATGTTCTTTCAAGCAAACAGTCCTGGCCAGACAACATCTACTTTGAATGAATTACAGCAGAGGATAATGTTGCAAGAGGAGAAGGTGATGTCATCACTTTGAGCAGAAATTATGACCTTAAATACATATGTTATCTTGGTATTGCAAACATTGCTACTTTAGCATCAATTACTGACATTAGCATTAATTACAGTTAATGCGATGAGTAAATCAGCAGTACATAATCGTAGTATATATGAACAGGTAAGAATTTTAAAACCTGCTGTGATGCTTTTTTCATTCAGTGGAAAAATCTTCAGATACTGATGTTTGCTGCAGAATAGCAGTCTCAGAAACTTGCAGAGCATTTCAGTCATGTGTTTGATATCTCCACATTTAACTTGCTTAATATGGTGGCATTTTCCTTTGATTAGTTTGCTTCAGCGTATTACACTTCGTAATGGTGATTTGGGTTATCTAAGACTAGGGATATTAGGAAGGAGACAGAAGAAGAAAGAATATCTTTGAAGTCACTGTTATCTGGTGAAATCTGATGTTCCCTTTCTCTGCTTATTTTCTCTTGATTTGGCTGCCTCTGTTGAGATTTATGAGTTCAGCTCAGTTGGCTTTGCATGGATAAAACTCCTCTTCAGTACTATGGATTTCTTTCTTCACTCAAACGAATACTTTAGTTTTAGATAACAGCAATTAGCATGGAGGATGTAAAGTCAAAACCTAGTTTTTTTCTTTCTGAATAATAAAAACCAAACTGTAAGGCACTACAACTCCAAGATACATATGTATTTAAGTCTCTGCATTTTGTAGTTGCCTAATGTAGCAAAACATTGAGATTAAAACAGTTGTGGTAGATGCTAATGGATATTAGGCTTCATTAAGCAGTCAGAAATTGGGTGGCAGAAATAACAAACACTGTATCTTTTTATATGCTGCACATCTTGAAAAAACAAACATTCTCCATAGATACCTGTGGTGAGAAAAAGTCTTATCAGTGATGATTAGATCTGTTGATACATGTTATATGGTTCTTCTCTCTTTTTGAACTCCTCATTTGTTTCCAAGTATTCTGCTTTGCAAAACTTTAAATTGTGCTGTGTGTTCATTTTTACCTACATGGCTTGTGAGCTACTATTTACTACCTCATGTTGATCACACATGATGCACTTCCTAGAGAAACATTTAGGTTTGCTTTAATATATAAGCAAATGTTGAGAAGATTGCACACATTGTCATAGTTTTAAAGATTGAGACAGAAAATCTATTTCTATGGCCATAATAAACCACACAGTGGTATTTATTGCAGACTCTTTGAGTTATATCTGTCATCAATGTCAGAAAAGGCAGTGAAAATAGTATATTTAAACGAAGCACGTGCATAGTCCTGATGATGGCTTGTTTAAAAGAGGATGTTGCTTCCTGGCAGGAATCATTTAACAGGCAGGAATGTTAAAAAAAAAGTGGATGTTGCTTCCTGGCAGGAATCATTTATCATTTTCCCTCCACATTATGTGAAATCTGGTGAAATTACCCAGGAAACTGACTGGAAGGGGAGCCACATAAAGAAGGAAGTTGTGCATGATCAGCTGTCATTAAAAGCAGAAGAGCATGTTTCCTGTGTACCAGAAGCCAGATGCCATTGGCATTGGCATTGGGGTGATCCTGGCTGTTGGTTTAAAACACTGGAGGTGTAGGAACTTTCTTCTTGTGTTGGGAAAGTCTCAAATGGCACTAGGATTTTGTCACGCTATCTTTAGTGTCCTGCCTCATCCTTGGCTTATGAAGTGTGTGGTAGGGGAAAAAAATTGCACTCATCTCACTGAAGTGAGCATCTGTGTGTATGTACACAGAGGATTTGGGATGTGGTCTGGAAGCTCTTCTGTGTGATGCCAGAATGGACTTACAAATCTGTCTTAACTTGGGGAAGAGAGGAAGGCTTCACAGAGTTTGGCTGACTGCAATTTAGCAAGGTCCCTTTAAAACCCTTTAATGTACATCTACTTCAAAAAACTTGAATGTAAAAATTCTTATTTGAAGTTCCATATTCACTGTTTCTTGGTATTCTTTTATCAAATGCATTCTCTATCCCCTTGATACTAACTGCAAACTTGACAGCTGCTGCAAAAGTTGATCTGGGTTCTTTTGTATTTGATTCATTGCTGTCCTTTTAAAATCCCTGAAGCATTGGTGAGATGGAAGTATTGCTTGTGCAGCCTTTTCATCACCAGTAGGGTTGCATGACTGTGAGTAATTAGATTTTTTTGTAGAATATTGCACAAGAAGTAATAAAGCCATCTGTGTTTTCAATTTAGCAATGTTATGTCTTCAGGGCTTCTGAGGAATAAGAAGTTATATACTGATTTTCATCAAACAAGTATGAATACTAGCTGGGAGAGAGTCTGCAGTATTAAAAAAAAAAAAAAGGAGTTGTGTTTCAACTCAAGTTAATATTTCTGGAACCGTCATCTCACAAATCCACCCCTGAGATAGTAGCACTTCAAGAGTTAAAATTTTTGACATATTGAGCCTTTTGTTTAAGACCTGTTATTTACGGTTGTCCTAATTAATATTTTTAGTTTCCATGGGTTAGGTGCAAATGAAGTACCATTTCTGTGTCTGTTAGCTAAAATGAGCCTATCATATGAAAGGCTTCAGCTTTCATTACAGACCTAAATCTTCAATAGTTAGAGAACTGGGATTGTGTCTTTCGTCTATCCATTTACAATTGTCACTTCAATGGTAACTACGAAAAACTGAATTGTCACATGAAAGACAATTTTAGTTGATTACAAACACGCATATTGTGGATTATATTCATATTTACCCTACCTCAGCTGGTTTCCACTAGCATTGGCAGATAATCTGCCATTAACTTTTGTAGCTAAAAGTGAATTGTTATTAAAATGGTTAACAGTGAAGCAGGCTTTTGAGGTCTTTGCCTACTAATGTTTGTCTTGTGCAAGAAACAAAATCCATGTATCATTGTAAATTGTAGTATAAATACTTCAAACGGATTTTTTTTTAAATTTCTGAACTCATCACAAGGATTTGGTGAGACTTTTCCAGGTGATACAACTACATTTTCCCGTTTCATACTTTGGGCAAATGCAGTGTTCATGCCTTCAGTCTACTGTACCTTTTTGCTAACGAATTACAGATTTGTTTATTATTTAGTTACTGAACACAGCAATGGAGTGTGGGCATTGTATTGATATCTGGCACTGAGGCAGTTTTTCAGCATTCTGTGTAGTTGTTATTCTTGTTAGATGTATCTATAGGATACATCCTATAGATAGATAGTTAGCTATCTAGGGGATAATACTGTAAAAACTTTTTCTCATCTGAAGGGAATTTTAGATGGCTGAAGCCTAGATCTTCACCAGCAAATGACCATTTGAAGAAGTTTATCTGCTTATATAAAATAAATGGTTCCCAACTCAGTCGATAGTGGCTAAAATACTGTCACTGGTTTGAAATGGGACAGGCGTTCACTTGAATGTTCTTGAAGCCTTGCCGTAGGCCAGTTTTCCATCTTGACAGAAAGAGGAGAGGGACTAATCTTCTGGGTCAAGACAGTCTTCCAGGGACAAATCAAAGCTCTGTTCACTCACTTGCATCTTCTTGTACTTCTTTCCAGCTAGTCTGGTATCGTTTCATTAATTCTGAAATGAGGAGAGTGGAAGATTGTAGACATTAAGGTAAATGATTCCTGACAATGAAGAGGTGGGAGAGCCTGCTTGTCTCTCACCTGTCTCTGCTTACTGGTAGGAGGTTGAGAACACTTGCATAAGAGGGATCTTAGTTGCATTAACTGTCACATTCTCTGCTCTCCTTCAAAAACTTTCCTTTTTCTCTACAGATCAGTGCATGTCCCTACATCCCCTACAACTGTTTGCATTGACTGGGAGGTGTGCCTTGTAGTTGTTAAGCCCATCAGCATGTTTTGTTTGTGCCTCTTGCTGAAGGAATGAATACATGTTTTGGGCAGTAAAGAGAGATCAGTGCCGCAGGACTGGGTCCTACTAAGTGCAACTATGTCTCAGGGCTTAAAGGGGCATATTCTTGATAAATTCCTGCAGGCTTATTAGCTCCCAGGCAGTACAAACAGGACTAAATTGTTTCTGGAGTCAAACAGATTTGTTGTGTTCCTGACTGTGCTCCAGTATGGATGCAATCCTAGAAAAAAATCAGTGGAAGTGCCTACATGAAAGAACCTTACAACAGAGAACCAACTGCTTTTGTGTAAATGGTAGTTTACTGTGAACTGTGTGTAAGGGAGAAGATAAATCTCTTCAGTATTGCCAACCCAGGTATTAAAAATACAACCCACCCTACAGTAAATAGTTTTTCAAAGACCTCTGTTTAAAGAAGGCAAGAGTTACTAATTTCTCTTTTACGTTCAAAGGATAGTATTTCCTACTCCGTGTAGGAAAAAAACCCTAAAACATTTTCTGTTCCTAGGCAAAAAGAACTTTGCTTTTTAGGAGTTTTTGTGTCATCTTTTCAGAAACAGTTGAGGAGAGTAAAAAGAATACAATATCAGTTTCTCATTTGTATGTGCCTCATTTTGCTCAATAAGAACTTGAAATGTGTTGCAGTGTAAAATAATCTTTTCCTGACCTAAGAAAAATGAACTTGCTCTTTTGAATGTAAACATTACAACATGGCTATGTTTTAAAAAATGTTTATTATTGTAAGCAGTATACACAGACTCTTATTGCTTGCTTTCACATAATTAGCTTGATGTCAACTATAAGTTGCTCATTCAGCTGGAAGAATGGACCTTTACAGTGTATCAGAAAAGTCTTTCGGTTTGGTGAACTCACCAGAACCGAAGTTGTGCAGTGGTAATTGGTTCCAATACTTTTAGCTGCCAAGTGTGTTAGAGTGCCCTTTTTTGAAATGTGAGTCACGCATCCCTGGCAGGATAAATGCAGGATCTTTGAAGGTTATTTAAGTTCTATAAAATCCCCTGTAATCATTTTGATAGTACTTGAGGGACCAAAGATGACAGAGGCATGGGTCAAAGGGAGTTCAGAAAGGTTTCTTTGTTTTGGGGAAATAAGCTTAATCTGAGTTGAGTGTGCTCTTTGTTTTTCCCTCATCCCCTGCAACTGATTTTAAACCAGACTTCTGATAGAGCCTTTTATAGTAGAAGTATTCTGGGAAAGTTTTGTAGTTAGTGGAATAAAGTATTTCACGAGATAAATGCAACCTTCACACCTCTGGCATGTTAGTGCAATTGCTCTTATCTCCATGAAATGTTTCTGATTGCTGTTGCAGCAGCACTGTTTTGACCTCATCTCTCTCAGCTGATCTCCCTGCAAAGCTCTTCAAAAATGTCACATTCATGCTGTATGTCTAATTCTTACCTGTTTCTGGTTAATCTGTGTGTACTTCCAGCCTCTCTCCCTTGCAGGCTTGCAGCTTTTCTTTCCTGAGCATTTGAGTGTGAGTCAAGAAACAGAAGAGGATTGAACTTGTCCAAGAAGCGAGGTGTGCTTCTCTCGCTGTAGCTGAAGGGCAGCTCTAGTACAGCGTAAATTGTGTTACATTTCATCTGAAATTAACTCTGCTATTAGCTGCTATATTTATTACACTAATTCAGAATTGGTCTCAACTTTACTCTGCCTCAGGGCAATGTGGGGCAAAGGAGCTGGTTTGCTCTGTGGATCTTTGATCCTGCTCTGAAACTGGCAGCCCTGTCTGGTTCTGAACTGTGCTGCTTCTTGGAGGTCTCCAGTCTGGCTACTGACCCTTCATATAGGAGTTTGAAACTGGACAGGATTGATGTAGAGAGAGGAGTAGCTGGTAGCCAGTTTAAGCACCCTGGGAAATAAACCTGATCCTCATCTAGTAGACTTGCAAGCTTAGCTAAGCACATTCTCAACCTGAGGAAACCAATGGTGTTCTGTGGGTACAAAGACTGTAGCTGGGCAGAGACCTTTACTTAGCAAGGGATTAGCTGGGTTCAGTGACCTGGGCTCCTGCCTCTGACATCCTGAGTGTGTTGGGGTTTTCTTTATCTTCTTGAATTTGAGTTAGGACTTTGGCATTTCTTGAAATAAGCTTATGTGTCTGATTTAACAAGGTTTTGTTCTTGCTCTTTGTAGTATTAATAAAAACCAAGGGTTTAATCTTGAAGACACAAGCTCTATGGAATCATGCACCCATGGAGATTTGTCAGCTTTAATCCTCTATGTGACCTTCTCATTAGGGCATAAGAGGACTATTGTTGCTGTCTTGGCTTCTACTCTTTACACATTGTAGCAATGGGTCCAGTGACTTAAACTTCAATTTTTTTCCCTTATGTATTAAAGGATTCTGTCAATAAACTATCTACTCTATTTTTATTTTAATTAGGTAATATAGAAGTGAGTATTTTTTGTTTGCATCACTACTCCCCAAATTAAGGATATTCAGTTAATAAAATGAAGAAATGTTGGAACAGTGGATACTTGGCAGAAATAGAGTTTGTCAAGCCAGAAAAGTTTCTTTGAGGGAATGGGCAAAGCAGGACAAATAAGTTTTTCTGTGTCAGGCTGTATTAGAGGAAGCAAAGCAAGTCAGATGAGTGTTGCATACAGATTTTAGTGTGTGTAGCTTCCACACATTAACATCAGTGCTAACAGCTAGAAAAGTTGGGACAAAAAAGTTGGGGTAATAATCATATAAAGGTGTAAAGGTTTTTTTTTGTGGGGTTTTGAGAAAGAGTGGGGAAGTTGTAAGACCGTCTTGAATCTGAATATAATTTTATGATGTCTGTTTTGCTACCCACTTCAGTTTGATTCTGTTTTGCTATCATGATGACTTTTACTCATCTCATTCAAGAACTTGCATATTTAATACTACTTTTTTCACTTTTAGCCTTTTCTTCATCAACATACTGTCATGTTTTCTAACTTAAAAATGCTTAAAGATGCTTAGAATCACATCCTTTACACTTTGTCATAGAAAAAGTCTAAAATTATAAGAGGCTGTATCTTTTGGGCAGCATTTCATGCATAGATATTCCTGATCTGAATTAGAACTTTTGTCAGACTTTTCACAGGTGGAGTTGGTCATTGAATTGAATCTGTCCTTTTTTATCTATTAATTGTGATGTTAATTTAAAAAATGAAGTGTTATGTGCCTGTAAAAAAATATATTCAAGCTTCATGTTATATGTACTTCTGTTTAATATGTTGTTGTTATGTTTTTTCATCATGTTACTAAGAATTTAAGTTAGTTGCTGGCACATACTGACAGCTTCATTCCCAACCGGCTTTCAGCATCTTTTGCTCCAAAGTATTGATAAAATATTACCATTTTCAGAGGTGCCTAATCTTTGATGTTTGACAACCTCCTCCCTCAGCTAATAATGTTGAATTGCAGTGTTCTTTGGGCCAAGCATGTCATGCTTAACTAATGCCTGTGAACCTCAAGCATCCACATCCTGCTTTGAGAAAAGATATATTCCAAGTGACGGGTTGTCTATAAGTATATGTGTTGTTCCTTTAAAGTCTGCTTGGGACAGGTTCTCTGCAAAGCTTCTGACCTTGGCATGAATACATCTATAAAGCTTGATTTTAGAGTACAGTGTTGGAATTGCAGCTGTTGTTGAAAAATAGATGGAGGACTTGAGGTTTTGATTTTCTTCATTGTCTTCTACTAAATTTCAAACCTTTAATTTTTAATGTTTGGGAAATGCTTTAAAGTGTGGCAAAATCTGTCAAAATAATTTGTTATCTTTCTAGCAAACTGAAGTGTGTGCTGCAGTAATTCACAGCAGGCATAGTTGCAGCAGTTGATTTGATGGACATTTAACCTTTTACTCATCCAGTAGAAGTATTACCTGACCTTTTTTTAAATTTCAGCTTCATTACATGAAGGCCACAGGAATAATGAATGTGGTTTTTATCTGTGTTTCCTCAACAATTTGTTGTCAGCTTGTGAAGCGCCTTACGAAGATGCAACAACAGCCCAATTTGTGCTGTGTTCCCAGTGCAGTTGCTGTGGGTGAAACTGCCACCCACCTGTGCACTGAGTGGGCTAAATTTCCTATTGTTTGTCTCAAATTACAGCATCCCTGATATCTTGAGGTAGTGGTAGGAATTTGCCTAGGTGAAGTTCATTTGAGTGCAGTGTCCTGCAAAATCGCTCTTTCCTTGTGTGCTGGACTAGCTGTGGCAATAATGCCTGCACTACTCCCAGCACATGAAGGGTGCCTTTGGCAGCAGAAACACACCGTGGTGGCTGGTGCTCCTTCTCAGCAAGGGTGGCTGTAGAAGAATGTCATCTTTTTTTCTGGCCTTTTTTTAATATATGGCAGTTAATGGCTATCTTTCAGACTGAAAGTATTGGGAAGCAGATATGTTAAGTATAACTGTACCCTTTTTCTCCCCCTCCTAGAGGTAATTTTGTAGTGAGTAGCTATTCTTTGGTCTATTTGAAGCTGGCATGTATTATTCATAAAGGCTAGATTTGTTTTAATAAAGATAATTATCTTCAGATAATATAGAAAAAATACTCATTTATTTGGTTCAGGTTCTTTGTGTTCTGGGGCACTGGTCATGAACAATAGCTCTGATATGGTAGATTTTTTTCTTTGTGTTAAATTAAATGGTCTGGATTTGTTTAGAATTTTATGTTTTCAACTAAACCCCTTCTATAATTAAAAATTTCTTTTGTTCTTCCTCCTTCTGTGTGTTGGCAAACATCCATTAAGTTTAATGCAGGCAGCATGAAGTAGCTAGCAAGCTTGAGATGTCCAAATTTCTTTCTCAGCTGCTTTTGGGACACATTTAGTTCAGGCTCAAGCTACCTTTTAAACTAATGACTGTTGGGAAAATTTCTCTTGTAAGCAAAGCTGGTATCTTGGTGATTGTGTGTGTATATGTGTGTGTGTGTGTGTGTATATATATATATATATATATATATATATATATCTGGCCTATAGTGGTTTTATCAGCATTCTGATACTGGTGGCTTCTAACTACAGCAAGGGAGATCAGGGGAGCTTCATACTGGAAGTACCTTGTTGAAGAGTCAAAAATACCCTGAAGGTCATCAAGACTCCCTATCAGGGGCAGATTTCAGGAGTATCTTGAAGCTCTAGCATGAGATAGTATAATTAAAAGCTGACTCCTAATGTAGAATTAATTAATGACACATTCTGTGTGAATTCATGTATTTCCTGACACTTGTTAAACCGTGCAAGCATGACATCCTGTGGTGCTACTTTTTTCAATAGAGTGCTCATTTGTTTTTAATTGGAAGTAAAAATAAATTTCATTGTCTGGAAGAATTTTCTCATCATTGTTTTTTCCATGCATTAGGCTCAGTAAATGAAGTCAGGGATGCTTCCTAGTCCTGTCTCATTAAAAGACTATATCAGAGAACTACTAAGTGTCCCTAGCTCTGATTCTCTGTCTGAGAGCTGAAAGCATAAATGCCTGAGCAACAGATGAGGTATATCACCCCACCTTAGTGAGGAGTTGCCTCCTGTAGTGTTACCTTGTTCAGGAAGGGTGGAAAACTGTAAGAGTTGCATCTAGTCTGTGGTTTTAGAAATGTTTTGGAGGTTTTTTCCCCCAAAATCTTGGGCATTATAATAAGAGGACACTTGTAGAATAGCATATCCTCTACTTAGAGTTGAATAATAGAGCCTATGAGTTTGAACCTAAGATGTTTCGGGTAGTCAAGCCAAATTAATGATTCATTTCATGTGAGGCCTAAAACTGCTGTGGGGCTATTCCAAAAAGTTTTGATTGAATGCCTTGGGGCATCAGGGAACATGTTTTCATATATTTGTTTCTAGATTTTTATTCCCTCAATGATTAATAATTGATGACTTTAAATTTACAGTGGGGAAAAGCCAGTGATATTTAAACTGGCATGCTGTAGATGGGTATTTCCATTCAGATGCACTTTAACATGAAGATTGATGGATTGGAGTTATTGTATTAGGTGATGCATTAGAGTAGTCTATTAAAGCTTTGTCTTTGTACTGTGCTTGTCCAGCTTGGGGTCTCATTTTGGAAACAACATGGTCTTTGCCTGGCCTTTAATCTTTGATGGATGCCTCTTCTTCTTCTCTATTTCTGCCATAGGTAGCATTTGTCCCGTGAGAATTTCATGCTTGATTGATACTGCTTTATTAATTAACCTTGCCAGAGGCTTATTCAACACTGTGATTTATATTTAATATCAAAGCACAGTAAGAAAGTGGAATTTTTTTGCCTTATTACTGCTAAAAGTAATTCTCAAATGTAGTTTCATCCATCTTAATTAAAGTATTGATCCAATAGTAATACTTACTCAGAGTTTTGCCAATCCATACATATTGAGCCATCTTCTGAAGAGAGCTTCATTGATGAGACCTACAGCTCAGCATTTAGTAAGATTGCAAAATTTAGAGTGCAGTTTATTTAAAAATGATAAATTGCCATGCTTCTTTCTTTCTTAGTTGCTGTTCACAAAATCATAGCATGATTGGAAAGGACCTCTGGAGGTCCTCTTGTCCAACACCCCTGCTGAAGCAGGACCACCAAGAGCCAGTTTCCCAGGGCCATCTTCAGGTGGCTTCTAAATTTCTTCAAGGAAAACTCTGCAATGTCCCTGGACAACCTGTGCTAGTGTTCTCTTTATCATGAAGGTAACTGCTGTTTTCTGAGGTTGAGGGGTAACTTCCTGTGTTTCAGTTTGTACCCATCATCTCTGATCTTGTCACTGGGAGCCACTGAAAAAAAACTGGCTCTGTCTTCTGTGTGCCCTCCTTTCAAGTATTTGTGAAAAACTAATGAGATGCCCCACTGAGCTTTTTCTTCACCAGGCTGAACAGAACCAGTTTTCCTTATGGGAGAGGTGCCACAGTCTCTAAATAGTCTTAGTAGACCTTTGCTGTACTCCTCAGGATGTCCATCTCTCACTTGTACTGCAAGCCCAGAACTGTTTCTTATGGATACCGTAAACACCCCATTTGTTTCACGGTTTGATGTCCACGTTTTTTTACCTGGTAGCTAATAGATGATCTACGTGTAGTAATGACTCAGTCTCCTGTAGAACTTTTTTTTTTTCCGTTAAAGAGAGGGGAATAGCAGCCAGTCCCATTAGGTGTCAGCGGGATGTCTCATATTTTCCATCTCTGGAAAGCTAGTCCCTCTGACAAGATGCAGCTCTTATGTGGGTCTGCAGGCAGGCTGACTTTTCAGGAGCCATGGTATTGGGAGGTGATCCTTGAGGAATGATGCTACTTACGTAGTAAGTTATCACATTATGTATGAAAATGGTTGAGGAAGAAGGAGACCTGCCAGACCTCAATTTGCCCCTTTTTTTTTTTACTGAGGACTTAATTTCATAGAAAAATGTATTGTAAAGACAAAGGTCAGTCAATTTCATAAAGTGCCTCAAGTGGAAAACTTGCTAATAGCTTTGAGAACACAAATCAGAGTAAAGCTCCTTTCAACCTAAGCTACTTCGTGCTTCTAAGCTAGAACCTTCCTGTCTGCATAGTTGCTTGGGGCTAGTTCTGTTGTAGAGAGCTATGAGTGTATTTTTTATCAACGTGAATGCTTGTTACTTTTGACTTTTGTTTCTAAGGACAGGTGTACAAGAGGTCTTGTACTCTGGTTGGCTTTGCTCTGGTATGTGATATACTGTTACATGAGGATTAAATCAAGGTGCAACTTTTAGGCACAGTAGAGCCTCCTGTGAACTGTTTGCAGAAGCAGGACTCAGTAAGTTTGGCTTTCTGTGCTACTCTGAGCATTTCAGTAGTGATGCATCCTTATTACCTTCTATTTGTGTTTTGTTCTCTACTTTCTTAGAATTTTTTATTTTAAAAGTATCAATAATGAAAAGATTGCTATAAAATATTCCTGCTACTGCATTCTGGAAAGTGTAGGAAAAGATATGCTTGTGTCCTTTCCATAAAAACTGGATCAGTGGTTCTTATAAATCCGTCTGCTCCTGATCACTTCCAGTGTGACATCCTAATACTCTGCATATGACAAACAATCCTTTTCACAGCAATTAATTGTAAAAAATATTTGTGATTCACAGCATTAATATAAGTTTGGTTTAGGCTTAATTAATTGTTGCTAATTATTAGATATTTATTTATATGGAACAGAATTTTAAAAGATGTTGTGAAGGTACCTTAGGCATATGTTACTTTAACATTGGCAAGTCAGTTTTTACTATTTTTTTTCATTTATTGAACCCCAGCTTTTTAGCTCAATAAGCTTTCTTCAACTGCATATAATCAATATTCTCAAAATACAAATGATCACTTATGTGAGGTTGACTTGCAACAAGTCATCCTGGAATACTAATTCATGGTGCCTGAAAGACCTACTGCGAAAGCATTTCTTTCTTACTGAAAGAAAATGAAAACGTGTTTCTCAGGTTTGGATTGGGTTGATTTGTTTCTTGTTGGTTTGGTTATTTCTTGCTAACCAGCCATGTTTCTGTATTGCAGTTACTGCTTATTTGAACCTCTGTGATTTATCTTTTCTTGATAGAAAAGAATTTATGTTCCACTGTGTGCCAAAAGAACTGTCTTTTAGGAGCTCAGTCTTTTATGATCTAAAATAACTATTTATGCCAAATAAACATCTGATCAGAGTTTATGTGGCAAGACTGAGCCCTAGAGATCACTGGAGAAGTAGCATTAAGAAGAGTGAACAAGCCCAGAAGCTTTCAAATTTTGTATTTGCATCCAAAATGAAAAATTAAGTAATAGCAGTACGTATGTGTTTACAAACCTTTAATAAAGAAGTCAGCTACTAGAGTGAAAAAGATGTTCTAACATGTTTTACCTATTTAGCCAAAAAACACCAAGCCTACATATGTTTGGCATGTGTGGGTTTTTTCCACTCAATTACTCCAATTCTGTAATAATTTAAGAGTCACGGAATGGTTTGGGTTGGAAAGCACCTTAAAGATCATCTAGATCCAAGCCCCTGCCTTGGGTAGGGATATCTTCCACCAGATGGGGTTGCTCAAAGCCCCATAGAAACTGGCCTTGAGCAATGCCAGGGATGGGATATCCACAGCTTCTCTGGGCAACTTGTTCCAGGGCCTCACCACCCACACAGTAAAGAACTTCCCAATACCTCTGTCAGTTTAAAGCCATTCTCCTCTTGTCCTGTCACTCCATGCTTGTATAAAAAGCCCCTTTCCATCTCTCTTTTAGCCCCTTTAGGTACTAGAAAATGCTCTAATGTCTCCCTGGAGCCTTTTTTTCCTCGAGGCTGAGCAGCCCCAACTCTCTCAGCATGTCTTTGTAGCAGAGGTGCTCCAGCTCTATAATTATCTTTGTAGCTCTCCTCTGGACTTGCTCCAGCAGATCCGTGTCCTCCTTCCTGTGCTGGGACCCCAGAGCTGGATGCAGCTCTCCTGATGGGATCTCCCCAGAGCAGAGCAGACAGAATCCCCTCCCTCGCCCTGCTACCCACACTGTGTTTGATACAGCCCAGGATTTGTTTGGCTTTCTGGGCTGTGAGTGCACATTGCCAGGCCATGTGCAACTCTCATCTAGCAGCACCCCCAAGTCCTTCTCAGCAGGGCTGCTCTCAATTCATGCTTTGTCCAGCCTGTATTTGTCCTTGGGAGTGTCCCAGCTATGTGCAGGACTTTGCACTTGACCTTAAAGAAGTTTATTCTATTATTTAGAGGGGATGGACTTAGCAGACTTAGCTGTTGAGGTGCACAACATAATTTTTTTTTTTTTTTTTTTGGAGGGAGAAAGAAAGGAAAGGATGAAAGGCTTGAAATTTCCAGTAATCTTTATTAATTAAGGATAGAAATGCTTTACATTGCAAAGTCGAGTCCATATATAATCCTGGAACTGTTGTGTTATAAGCACACAATTTTATTTTGTTTAACTTGCATTCAGTGGTCAGACAAAGCAAGTTTGGTCTTCATAGTTATGTCACTAGTTGAACAATGTCCCTGAGTTTTTAAAGCTTTTTATTTTTTTGGACTAGATATTATGTGTCTTTTACCTGAGACTGAGGAACGATGGCTGTGAATATAGAAGCCTTTTATTCTTTCAGAGCAATTTCTACAGTGAAGGTAGTGGCAGTGTTGTATTCTTATTTTACTTTTGTCTACAGAAAGGATTTTAATTTTAAAAAAGAAATAAAAGGAACAGGTAAAAGTCAAGGTGCTTGGAGTCAGGATGAATTATGTTGAAAGGTAGAGGCTCAAGAAAATGTGTCCCAATTAAGGGTAAAGTCTAAAAAGAAAGAAAAAAGCATCAGAAGGCTGAATGAAAGATTTGTTGAAAATAAAAATGCTTCCTTTAAAAAGTGAAGGCAATATCCACTGAAGAAAATGGAAAATATGTAAACACTGACATTTTAAAGACAAAATAACAAAAAACAACCCCCTAAATTTGTAATTGCACAACAGCTATTGATACATAATAAGCAAGAAACAAGTTGCCAGGAGTCAGCAAAGCTAATAATTATTAAGATCAAAAGGAGACAGTACAGAGGGATAAAGTGATTGCAGCACAGTTAATTTAAATATTTTTTTGTTGGAGATCATGTCTGAAAAACTCAAGTGCTTGTCCCATTGAAATATTAGACAGGAAGTTGCAATATGCTGACACTTTTTCATTATGGAGAAAGATTCTTGTGAATCAAAAGCAACTGTGAAACCTTACGAGGGACTTTGTGTTTTCAGCATTTAAATGCAGGTGGAATAACTTTGGTAAATACCAAGCACTTTACATGGTGAAGAAAGGAAAAAACCTACAAATCTTAACCTTTAAATTAATAAATCAGCTGTTGCCGTTAAAGAAGGACTTATGTCTTAGGAATTGGTTCAGTACTCAGTTGTACTGGTTTATCTAGAAGGAATCTAAAAGGATGTTGACGATAGACTAGTAAAGGAATAGAGAACAAATAAGAAAACTTGACTAGTTCAAATGCTTTAATTTCTATCACATCCATGTTTCAATATTATGCACTTCCTTAATGTTAATAGTTATCTTTAAAGTATGACAGGAGTAGTAAATAAATAGCAAAGCTTTTCATGCTTGATCAAAGGTATGGAGTATTTTCTGTCTGAGGACTAAAACTTCTTGGAAAAAAACCCTAGCTGTATAGGGACAGTTTAAACAGGTTTTCAAAACCCTGAGTGTAGTGAAGAGTATGAATATAGGCTTTGTTTTCATAATTTTGCATTGGTGGTGTGAATTATAGTACATGGTGGAATAAGGAGGAAACAGATTATTTAAAGAGCAAATGAATGCCAGTGATTCTTCCTTCAAAGACCTTAACCTGTTCATACTGATAGCATGGCCAAGATTGTCAACAGAAAAAAAAGAAAATAATATCTGTAGGAAGAGGTTATATCCTTCATTACTCCAAAAGTCACAGTCACTAAAATTAGACTAGTCTGAAAAAATTCTTGTGTGTCAGAAATACGTGTCCTCCTTCTTCACCTTCCTGCTGCATTAGCTTCTCAAATACCCAACTTCTGGAAGTTACCATTGATTAAATGAACATGTACATTATGTTTAAGCTGCATCATTTAAACAAAGGAAAAGCATTTCTTTAGAACACAGATTTTCTTGCATCTGTACTTGGTTCTTCTAATGGCTCCTTGTCTCTCCATGACAGTGTGAGCATTGCAGACTGATGTGTTTGTGTCAAAGGCTCAATTGTTTCACTCATTTTTAATCTTTCTGGCAGCTGTTGTGCCAGTAATGCGTTTTACTGTAATCTTGTTTTTAGGCTTTACCTTTTAAGTTTGACAGAGATTTAAACTGATTATCCCCATTTCCAAATATGTGGCCTAGTTATTGATAAAGGCTGCATGTTCTTAACATGCCCAATTTTGAAAAGCTGTACAACTGTATAGTGTGTAACAAATTATTAGATCCATATTTACGGCTAGCTGTAGTCTGGAAAAAGCTCAGATGTCTTTTGTGTTGTTTGCATATTTTTCTTGCGAAAAGCCAGTCTATTCTGAAAGACAAAAGTCTCTTCTGACAAACCTGTAAGATGGAGTCCCTTTGTGTGTGAATCATCTAGTCTTTGTACCAGGTATAAAAACTGTTACTGTGTCAAATGGCAGAAGGATCTGCATTCTCTTTACTGTACATGAACATCTTGCAGCTAATCCTTTTTTTCTTGTCCCTAGGACTGAACTAACTTTGATTTTCATTCTGCAGTTCCCTAAACCTTCAATTATATGGCCTGTAATCTTTCAGATTTCCAAGTCTGGAAATGATAGCATTCTTCACTGATTAATCTTCTAAAAATATAAATGCAGCAGTGGTATTTTAAGAATAATTAAAGTAGTCTTCTTTAATTAATCACTGATTTGAACAGATAGCCCTCCGTCTTGTCAAATTATTTTCATTAAGCATGAGTACTGTTTAAAAAAAAAAAAGATTGCAAATTTATTTTATTTTTCCTTCTGAAAGTTAAAGTCTGACATATTTATTTCATGAGGGGACAAATGAACCATTTCAATACTCTTTTTCATCCAGATGTAAAGATGAACAGTACATCTTGCTCATCCTAGTGTTGTGATGGCCTGTCAGATTTCAATTTACTTAATTATTTTCTACTTTTTCTGCTTATATACATGTTTGTTCTAGTTGTTTCTGCTATTTTGTTGGTCTTTTAGACTCTCAGTGTTTTGATTCCTTCCCCCCTGAATGTTTTCAGCTTTTTGACCTGTAATTATATGTGGTTTTCCTGGTTTTGAATTGTACTGTGCTTCTGCTTTACGAGAACAGCTTCTGGCTTCTGAAATGTCATGCTTAAGCCTTTCCTTCCTCCAATTGTTGCTTACCTCACTGAGAAATAAAGAAAATCTCAACTAGGAAAATGCTTGACCCTTTCACTCACTTGCAGATCATCTTAGTTACCCATACTTGTCAGGTTGGGAAATTGCACAGCATTAATTCTTAATTCACAAAATACTTAAAAAGTTTTATGGAGTTGACAATAGTGTTGTTCTGATAGGAAAAATGCATAGAACATTAAGTCAAAGAAGAACACTTTTAGTTTGAGAGAAGAAATTCAAGTATTTAACTCATTCCTTTCTTGTCCCTTAATCCTTCCTCAAGCTGGACAAAAACCTCTGGGAGATGGGCACTGTCGTGCTGGATGTGGACAACTACCCAACAGATGCAGTGTACCCAGCATCCTCATTTTCCTAGTGCACCATTTACAAGCTCACCTCACTAGTTACAAACATGCTGTAATCTAATAGAAGCCTTTATATCCTGTTAAATGTAAGGAGAAAGTTATACTTTTACATGCCCAACCTCCAGATGAGCTTCTGTTTCATGATCTCAGGGGGCAGATGGCCTGAGATGCTTTGTGGACATGATCCAATAGACAGAAGAATGCTTTGATTAAGGCCAGTATGGATTCTAGCAGTCACTATTAAGTAATGCCTCAACTACAAAAAGGCAGGCTTATTTCAACTGAAACTTTCAACTGAGACATAGAACTTTTAGTGTCTTGTTTAGTTTTATTTGTTATTTACTTTTATTTCACTCTATCTGGTTCTTACTTGGAGAGCTTAGTGTACAGTGAGACTGTTTAAAAATTCCCTGTGGTTGCTACAGCTTTGAATAAACTTTTAGAGTAGGGACAGGATTAAAGCTGTTTGCCTAAGTGGGGTTTTCTCCCCAGCTCCCACTGTTGGTACATTTATTTCTTTCAGTAGTTGGCACATTCAGGGTGTCAGGGTTATGTGTGTGTACCTGTGTTACATCTCAGACACCAAGGACTGGATAGGATTCACATTTTATTGTGACAAACCCATGGGGAAGGCGGTGAGTTTGTAATGTGTGAAATGTGAGAGTAAGAAATGCTCTATGCCTTTTAAATAGTGCAGAAGTTGTTCTTATGAGGGTATGGAAGGGAGGAGTTGCAGCCAGGAATGGTACAGGGGAAGCAACTGGATACCTATGTGGAGAGGGCATTCTTGTGAGCAAAGCATGAGCCTGCTGATCTGTTGGCAGCTAGAGACAGCCTTGGAGCAGTCTTGTCTGGCAGAAAACTTGATTCTGTATTGCTTCTCCTTGTCTGTTCTCTTTTGTGGCAGTAGTGACTCTTAACTAGGAGCTCCAGAGGCAGCATTTGATTCAAAAAACTTTCTGGACATAGGGAACCATATGTGTTGCAGTTCTCACAAAGTGTAATGACAGACATCCCTATTCTGACAGTGTAGCTGATGGGAAATACCCCTCCCCTAAAAGGCTGGAGTAGAAATACTGTCAAAATGGGGGGAGTAAGAGGAGAGAGAAGCAGTTGGCATCAGCTGGTTGCACACACAATATTACAATCTCTCCCTGGTTATCCTTTTCTTCCCCATCTTTGGGGGCTCCCCCTTTGCTTTCCTGTTCGATGTTCTTCTTGGAAGCCACTGGAAGGGTCAGACCCCAGTGGACCCAAACTGAAACTGGAAGGCCTGTTAAGTACCAGTCAGCATTAGCATCCTCAATTAAGAGCCACTTGGATTCTGAATTTATAGGTTCTATTGATTTTTTTCCAAAATAAACTCACAGATGTTGCCATGTGGTACTTCAAAAAGACAAGAAGCAATCAGTGCCCTATATTTAAACATTGCAATTATAAATAGACAAAACGGGTGTCTTTAAATGATTCATTAAATATAAATAATGGAACAACTTTGCCTCCTTTTTTGTAAAGGAGGAGAAATGAAGTGCACTACTGCTTGACTCAAATTTTAGTCTGAAAAGACACTCAGTACTGAGGTAACGTATTTACTCTTAATTATTCTTTATCTCAGGATTAAGATAGTCACCTCTGGTTGGTGATTTCTGATCATTTTTAGCTGTAATTCCATAAAGCTTCAAAAATTTTATGTATCCAAAGCACTGGATGTTAATGTAGGTCTGAGAGTAAAGGACAGCATTCTTACCTATCTCCCTGTCTCAAGAGTTTATATTAGTTTAAATACAACAAAAAATGAAAAGGTATTTAACACTATGGTTTAGTGATGCAAAATTTGGTTCTTAGATAAATGTTTAAGTACCTCCATTTATTTGAAAATGAAGTAAGCAGTGAGTGGTTGGGGGAAAAAGATGTCTATGTAACTATTTTTTAAGAGGAAAGAAACCCAACAAACAAATACAGTTAAATACAGACTAATTTGTCATAATGACACCTGCTTGTTTCTGTATCATAATTTAAAATTTGGGGTTAAAATGTTACAGATATACTAACTGGGGGTGTAATTAGAGGCCTCACCCAGGTGGAGGGGGGCAGCTGATGCTGTTGGAGTGCAGTCCTTGCTCTCTTAGAGCAGCCCTCAGGACAAAGGCATTGAAGGGAAGGGCAAAGGCCAGAAAGAGCATTCATTTCTGCAGCCAGGGCTCAGTGCTGAGGGCAGGTTCTTAACTCTGCCTGGCAAAACTTGTTGGGTTTGTAAGCAAAGGCCATAGAGGGGGCAGGGGTGAGTGAGGAATGAGAAATCTCTTTCAGGCTTTAGATGGTGCTGGTAGCTATGAGCTGTCTTCTTTATCCTTCAAGGAGAGAAGAAAAAGGTCCTATGACTTTCCTTTGATGTGTCACCCATAAATGCTCTCTCATGAGGTCAAGATTGTCCCCAAGATCACTGAAGTGTAGGTAATGAACTCACTTCTGTTAACCAGCATTCTCCAAACAAATACTCGTGGCTTCTCTTGCAACTCTTAAAAATTTATATATATTTCCAATCAAGCAACTCATGCAAGTCAGGTGTTTTAGCTCTGCTGTGTTTGATTCCAGTACCCTGCTGGCCCAGTAATTAATGCATGATCTTCATCTGGTGATCGTACTTGGAGAGTGAGGTGGTGCTCTCATAGCTGGTAGCAAATCATCTTTGGCTCTGAGGAGGTGGCATAAGTTAGAAGACCTGAAATGATGGGAATGAAAGATAATTGCAAAGTGAGGATAAGCACAAAGTGGGAATGTGTTTTAGGCACGTGCCCTGCGGGTTGCAAAATATCTAGGAGTACTGTGATAACAAAATACAGACATGAATGGTAGAGCAAACAATAAAAAGTACTTTTAAATGAGAGTACTTTCTTGTAAATTGTTTTAGTACTGTAGCGTGAAAAATGTTTACCAAAAGAAGTAAAAAAGGAAGCTGTTTCTACAGTAATTGTAGAAATTCAGAAATGGAAGAATGGTATTAGAATTTGCTTGGCAAATTTTTGACTGGGCTCCACTTATTTTAAAAGTTAACAGGAAACATTTCTCCTAGGTTTACAGTAGCTAAATCATTAAAGTTTTTTTTTTTACTTTATGAATATAAATTACTTGTTCTTGTCAATGTCCTGACATTTTCCATGGTCCTTGTGAAAAAAAAAAAAATCTTCTGTTTTGTTTCTTATTACTTCCTTAGTTGAGCCAGTGAATTTGGACTGCTGTTGACTCAATATATTTTGTTCCAGCTTGTTTCTTGTGGGTGCTTTTCTTTTATTATGCATTACAGTGTGTACTGTAATGAATTCTCTTTTTATCAAGTTTGCAGTTTCTACTGCATTTAGGGTCAAATGAGACTGCAGTGAGGCAACATTCATTCAACAATGTCTCCTTCCTAAAAGATTCCATCATTTTGCTTTCATTTACTTCAGTTCTTTCTGCACTATTGTATGCAGTTTAAAATAGCATCAAAACCATCTCTTTTAAAATTACACAGAGTGCAGAGAAACCTCTCTGTGAACAGTGAGAGCCTGCTCTGTGTCCTCTCTACCTCTGCAGCACCAGCTCCCCATGTGTTTTCCTATGGCTCCCAGGCAAGGAGCAGTATTGGAGGGAGCTCTCCTGGTGCTGTTGGGGTGCTGGAGTGTTCCTGCTGCCAGACCTGTCAGTGATTACCAAGTCAGCAGTGGAATAGCTTAGCTTTCACTTTAGGCTAAACAAAACTGCTGTCCTCTCTGTTGGAGGCTGACCCTTCTGGTCACCTAATAAACTCTATGCAATCTTAACTTTACTACTTACTTTAAAAATCTTGAAACCTGCTAACAGTCTCAACTCATATAAAAAGTACTGCTCTGAGAGAAACATCTTGCAGTAATCTACTAAATGCAGGTAGATTCAGATTTTTTTTGTCCTAGATAAGAGTACTCAGATGCTCTAGACACAGCCAGTCTTGGGATTATGCTGTATCTGTTAAGAAGTGCTTCTTCAGCACAGAGATTCCCTCAAGTTTCTTTCTGTTTCATAAATTTGTCCTTCATACTCTGTGTCTTGCCATTGATTCTGTTGGCAAAAATTTGTTGGTCTCTGAGTGCTCTCCAGTTTTGCTAAGATGAAAATGTTTTCTGCATTTTATAATTGATTAAAAATAGGCTAATTTTTGTGTTTCATCCATTCGGTACAAATTTGATATGTATAGGCATAATTTACAGGTCTAGAAGCAATGACATTCTATTTCCATAGTTGCTCCTTACATCAGAAACAGTGTAATTTTTCTCTATATCTATATAGAGAAGTGTATGATCTTGTATTACAAAGTAATGGATCATTTTTGACTGTTCCATTAGGGAGAGAAAAGGAAGTTAATTAAGCATGGTATTAAATCATTGTTTAGTCTCCAGTCCTATTTATCTGAAAGGCTACTGTTAAATTTTTGTGTTGAAAATAATTTTTATTAAGTTTCAGTGTGTGGCTATGTATTCAAAACACAATGAGAGACTCCATGTTCTTCATTCATACTTTCTTGGTGTAGGGATATCTTTCACCAAGGGGAAGTACAAAGTCTTGCACGTGGAGAGGAACAGCCCCAGGCACCAGTATATGTTGGGAGCTGCCCAGCTGGAAAGTACCTTGTCGGAAGAGGACCTGGTGAACACCAAGTCGAACATGAGCCACCAATGTGCTCTTGCAGCAAAAAAAAGCTTGTGTTGTTCTGGGCTGCATTAGCCAAAGCACTGCCAGCAGTTTTAAGGTGGTCATCCTCCTCCTCAGAGCTGGTGAGGCTGCACCTGGAGTGCTGGGCCCATCCTGGGCTCCCCAGCACAGGAGAGATGTGGGCGTACTGGAGGGTGTCCAGTGAAAGGCCACTGAGACTGTTTAGGAACCAGAGCATCTCTCTTATGGAGAAAGGCTGAGAGAGCTGGGACTGTTAAGCCTGGAGAAGAGAAGACTCAGGAGTAACTAATGTACCAATTTTTCATAAACACCTCAAGGCAGGGTACAAAATGGGGTGGAGCCAGGCTCTGTTTGGTGCTTCCCAGTGACAAGATCAGAAGCACTGGGCACCAACCAAAACACAGGAAGTTTCCCCTGAAAATCAAGAAAAATTCTTTCACTTTGAGGGTAACCAAACACTGGCACATGTTGCCCAGGGATGTGTTTTGAATTTGCAAACCACTGTAGTGAAAGCAAAGTGGAAGTGGTAGGAAGCTAAATGGTGTTACAGTCTAGATGAGTATAATGGAAAAGAACAAAATAAAGAAGTAGCATCCTATTGTAGTACTCTAACATGTACTATGGTAATACAAAGGACAGTAACACACAGGTATGTGTATGAGCATACATTCGCTCATTCTGGGGACTTAATTATGCAAAACATTTTATAATAAGGAACACTGCCTCATTAAAACTAATTGCAAAATATAGAAGTTTAGAATATCACATACATTTGTCACTCTTTAGGAATGAAACTACTGACAAATAATTAAATTGCCAAAAATAAAGCCATACAGCGGTTAAACAAAACCCTCACTGTAATTGAGTAGGATTTTACTTTGTGATAATTAGTAAAATATGAGGAATGTTTGCTCTTTAATCACTTCAAATGAAAAAGACAGGATGTATACATCATCTGTATTGCTGAGAGCAACAGATATCACAGGAATATCATCAGCAGAAGAACAGAAAAACTGAAAGGTACACTCTGTGCATCACTTTTTGTGGTAATGACTTCACAGACCCCTTCCTCCACAATTGTTTTCAACAAAATTTGCCATTTACATTAGTGTTCCTACGTTTCAAGAACTAAATAATTATAATACATCAATAACAAGGATATAAAGCTTTTTGCCTGAAGTCACAAGTTCAAATTTAAATATAAGTGGCAATGACAAAGTAGTTGCCCTCTGCTGAGCAGTCTGTCTTAGAGGGGGTTGTTGGTCCTAGCCTTGAGCTCTGTGGAAACATGCCCATGGAACACATGGCATGGGGAGTGATCAGGCTTCCCAGAGGGTGAGAATTAAACAGGCATCTGGACACTTAATTATTCTCTGACTCCTAAAAAGTATGTTTATGTGGTCAGATCAGCAGTCAAACTCAGTTGTATTGCCTCTGAGTATTTTCCTTGCCTTGACTCTTTCTGAAGCTGAGACATGATATGAACACAAGCTCAGAGATGCGTGCATGCATCTTTAATGTAATGCATAAATGGATGTATTAAGTGAGATATGTTTAGGGAGAATTAATTTTTCATGTGTTTTACTTCAACTAAGTTTCTCCAGTAATGTCAACTGTAAAGCAGTCCTTACTCTTACTATTCATAAATAAAATGTCTCGTTCATTATTATTTATAAATTTTTAAAAAGAGCAGTTCTGTGGATGAGAGATGACATTTTTTCCTTTTTAAGTATTAACAAAGAGTTTTTTGCTTTGGTCAACCCTTTCTTATAACTGTAATTCTGTGGCCAAAATGTATTCTTGTAAATGCCTCTTACACACTTTTTAATCTAATAAAAATATCCATTGACATGGTTGAGTTGCACTGGAAAAATTCAGGGTTAAAACTGGTTTCTAGTGCTACAACTAAAGTCTTCCAGAAAGAGACAAAGCTTTTTAATGTTACACTTCTTCTGCCTCTCACTTGTATTTCAAATTTTTTTGGGGTTTATTTTGATTGTTTCATGGTTCTGTTGCTTTGGTTTTGGGGGTTGTCATTTTTTTAAAATCAACTAGAAAGATTCAATCGTGAAACTCCTAGTACATTTCAGGTTATGTGCTTTTCTCCCTTTATTACAGACTAACACTGTTGTCATATGGGCATTACTTATACAAGGGTTCTCAAGCCTTCAGCAGAGAAGTTTAAGAATAATTGTGGTATCTTTTAACTGTTTCATCATTTGGTAGGTTTGGGGGTATTAATTGTGTTTGTTCTTTTGCTTCCTAATACTTCCTGCATCTCACTTTTACAAAAAACTTCAGCTATCCCTCAGCTCTGTCTAGTTACCAAAGGAAGCATCGTTTTTAAGCTGTTCTCCTACCCCAATAGCTTTCAGTTATAGTAGTGAACATGTTTACTCTAAAAGTCTACTATATTTTAAGAATACAGTAAAATTTTGATAACAGAATTTAAATAGCAGAACTACAGGGCTACTACTCTGAGTGATTTCTGCCCCCCTCCCCTGGACTAATTAAATCACCTCTTTGCCATTACAGTAGTCTTCAGAACCAGAGAAATCTTTGTCCTTGAAAGAAATCTTGACAAGGTGGAGAACATCTGTCTCCATTTTCTTTTCCTAGTGGCTGTTTCAGCACTTGCTTTGGAGGATTTCTCTTTTTGAAGTGCTGGTTTCATCTTTTCTTGTGCATCCTACAAGATCTGTTTCTTGCTCTTTGGTACTGTATATCTAATTGTAGGACTGCTGTCTTGTTGCTGGTAATGAGTTGATCCGTCTGTACACTGGGCTTATTTCCTTTTCGGATAGAACTCAGCCTTCAACCCACCTGAAAAAATCCAAAAACTTTGTAGGACTCCAGCTACCTATTTGTAGCTAAAATGGGGTTCCTAAACTTTGCTTGGCCTGCCTTCTGCTACCTTTCCCATTGCCACAGATTAACTCATCAGCCAGCCCACCACTTTGAACCTGTAATCTGCTGGTATTTGTAGTTCCTGGCCTCTGGGCTGTACCAAAAGAGCACATAGTATCAGCTAATTGAGTTGCCAAACTTAATCTTCCTTTTTTGTCTACTTTCAGAACTGTAGGCCATGCCATGATTACTTACATTATGATTTCATCTCCATGCCTGTTGCCTCACATGCTTCAAGCATTCAGCAGATCTCTAGACCTGTCACTTCCTTGTGCAGTTTGCTTTTTTTAGAGTTGCCCAAGTCAGATTCCTTGTCCTTTATTTTCAACATCTCAGCAATAGTACCTTATATGATTAGTTAAGTTTGATCCGTCTTATAATTCTGCCAGTTATGCGGAAGTGCCAGGTGTTTTGATTTGCTCGTGTTTCTAAAAGGGCTTCAAATATGCAAAATTCTTGGTTGTTTATGGCATTTGATGTCTAAAGTGTTAATCCTCTTATTTTGGTCATCTCCAGATCAAGTTTGCCTTGGCTTGCCTTGTCTTACTTGTTTTTCCTTCCAGCGCCTGGTCAGATGTCTGAAGAGTGTGTGGGAAGGAGCTGAGGAATCACCTTTCCTCTCAAGGTCACAAGGTGCAGCTATGCAAGCTATGACTTGTCCAGTTCAGGATTGTGCTGATAGCCGGACTTACCAGGAGTGAATGCTTTCCTTTGGCTTCTCTTGGAATTCTTCTTGGAATTCTTCTTGGAATTCTATGAATTTATCCCTTCACTCCATGCCCACTGAGTGTCTGACTTCTGATATCAAATAGGAACTTCCTGTCACAGGTTTCCTGTGATAAGCATAGGTCCAGGACGCTGATTGGTTCTGTATTCTCTGTGTATTCTCTTCTGTCTTCTGTGCTTACTGGTAAAGGTCTAGAGGGCTAGTTCTTTTGTTACATGGAGCTTGTCATCTATGCTGTGGGTATGTTTTTGACTTGAACTGAAGGTCTGTTTCATGACTGTTCATAGTGATGATGGTACATACAGGCCAATAAAACACTATTATCACCTTGCAGTAACTGTCAGCACAATATTACTTACATTCCTTTAAAATCTTTCTATTACTTTATTTAAAAAGTCAGTATATTTTTCAGTGATTATATCCTTTCTTATTAACTGTAAAATTAGTGTTCCTTTCACAGAAGCAAATGTAAAAGTGCTGGTGTGATGCCTTGAGAAGGCTGACCTAGAACAGAGGCTAGACAGAGTTAAAGAATACAATAGGTATTTGGTAAAAGGCCTCAGTGGATACACCTTGAGCAGTACAAGAGCCCGGCCAGGGCTACACCCAAGATGAACCCAAAATGGTCACAAAATGGATGATCGGTCACGAGGTCTCTCACTTTGGTAAGTTTTGGTTCATTTGCATATTGGAGTTAATTGTCCAAATTACAGCTTTAGATTATGACGTCCCATCCTTCTTGTTTTCTACATTCAGTTCCCTGTTGCTTTCACTCATGGGCTTGAAATTTGTATAGGTTGTCCTTGGTCCCAAGCTAGAAAAGGAATTGTTTTATCTACCTACTCTGTGAAGAGAGCCTACTAATACTTAATATGAAGGTCAGAAATACACATTAAAGCACCACAGAATCTAAAATATATAAAAGCTAAACCTTAAAGCATCGTTGGTTCTGAGGACAATCCCTCTGTGCTGTTTCTTCCTTTTTTCTTTTTTCTCTCCTATAAGCAGCAGTTGCCAGTATATTCTTGTATTGCAAATGTGAATTCACAGATGTTAGAGAGGATTGTGTATTTCTAACTCTTTGAAACTATATAGAAATCAGGAATTTTAATACTGTTGCTGATTCCAGAAGCTTTAGCAGATTGTGGCCCTTATTTAGTTTGAACTTTATCCATGCAGGGAGAGAGAGAAAAGATGCTCGGTCAACACTTTGACTTTTCAAGCATGAAAAAAACAAACCACTGTTACCAAATTGATTATATACAAGGCACTGAACACAGGGATGTGCATGTTTTTTTGCTGATAAAAGCATAGCAATTGTATTGGAATTGAAGGAAAGAGTTAGGGGCACAAAATTAGGCTGAAATTAAGAGCATGGAGGTTGATTTTGCTTGCTGACAACAGTGTACCAAAATGCTGGAAGCAATGGCTAGAAATTTTGTGTGTAAAGGGTTAATTTTTTCAAGAAAAGGCATGTTAAAATAAAGAAGTTAAATGGAAATAGTTTATTCCATGAAGAGTCTTCTTATTGTGCACAAAAGCAGTAATTTCCAAATGGATATGCTTTAGTTTGTGGTATTTTCAAGGGAGATTTCTCAGTGATGCTACTTTGGGAACAGTGCAAGAGAGAAGGTTAGAATAGCTGAGATTTACAACTGTAGTCTGATGAATTTTTTTAATTTGGTTTGTCAAAGCTGAGCCTCGACAGTTTCCAAAATGTGCCTGTTCTAAGTCTGGTGCTGTGTCTCGGCTGAATCCTTGTAGTTAAATATGATTCTTTCATTGCATTAATTAGGGTATTTTGCAGACGACAAAGACAAAATTAATCAAAACACAAATTTCCAAATATAGCTATTCCTGTGAAAATTAAAGACGAGTCTGTCAACTTGAATTCACCTTCTATTTGGCATTTCAATATGTAATGAAATGTTTTCTGTTTATTATCTCACACCTATAACATGCTCCAGTCATAAATTATGCTCCATTTGTCTGGATTAAAGTAGGGATATCTTTTACTATGGCAAAGAGAACATTGAACAAGTTGGAAAAAATACATCTAAACAAATTTGATATTTCACCCATCTGCAAACACAATTATTAAGTTTACTGAAGGATATGTTATTATAGCAATTCACAAACTACTGTGAAAGAATCTTTGGTACTGAGTCCAGTCATCCTAGAAGTCATTTTGAAATCTGTACATATTCTAAGGTATTCAAAACACAACCTTTAAGACTGTCTAGGAATGTTATAAGAAGTCAGTCAGCTGTGTCATGTGTCACTTTGGAATATTGAATGCAAAACCTCTGACATGGAAAAAGATTCATTGAAGTTATATAATCTGTTATTTGATAAATGGGAAAAAAATATTTTGCCCCGTGTATGGAGTGCCCTCCTCCTAGTTTCAATGTAAGTAGTAAACTTTTTATATTGCCACTTCAAAACTGGGGTTACTTTTCAAATGTAAATACAATTTTCATTTTTACTTTATGAAGCAATCCCAAGGGTTGATGTTGACATTTTCAGAGGCAGCAAATCAGACAAGGTTTATCAATCATTTCTCAGTTTACCTCTGAGTGAACCATTGTTTGTTGTAGTTAGTTTATTTTACACACTTGTTCAGTCATTTTCTGTACTATACACATAGTCCTAATGCTTGGATGCTCAACTAATTTATGAAGTGAGATGAGGGCTTCACTTGGCTGGTTAAGTATGAGAGATAGAAAAAAAACTACCCAGGTGTACATGTCAGCATACAGCTGATGTGTTCTTAGGGTAAAATTCTTGAGTTACCTTAAATCTGTGAACGATGGTGGATGCCTTCCTTTTCTGTTAAAAGACAGGAGAGGGAGCTGCTATATTTGTTCCACAATTCCATTTTATTCACCTCAGAAACTATAATCTTTCAGGCTGTACCTGAGGAAAAAAGAAATTTTGATGAAATACATTTGGATGTGCAGTTTTATTCTGAAGAATGGTACGTTTTAAAGCAAAGGATCTGTTAATAAAAAATAACTATGCTTATTTCAGAAACCATTCTGGAAATTGGGGGCTAGAAGACCTCATCTGGGTCTGTCTGCTGTGGCTATCACAGAAGTTATGAAAGGAGTTAATGTAAAAACATTCCCATTTTTAAATAGAAGAATGTTATTGGCAAATGACAATCTCCTTGAATCAGGATTGTCCTGAATTTCCCTGACTGGGTCTTTTTGTTATGTTGTGCACCCTCCACCTAATCTGCTTATTTCCTTTTTATTCCTTCCCCTGCCTGTGAATTTCAGCCCTTTAAAAACATGCCAAATACATATTGTGAGCATTTCATTTTAAGAAAGATGAAGAGACACAGAAGGAACCTTTGGAAATCAGCCTTTTTTTTCTAGGCTTAATAATTTTTATTAGGTACATGTTCTTTTTTTTTCTTTTTTTTTTTTTTCTTTTTTTTTTTTTTGTGTATTTTTTTTTTTTTTTTTTTTTTTTTTTTTTTTTTTTTTTTTTTTTTTTCTTTTTTTCTTTTTTTTTTTTTTCTAGATCTCAGTTCATTCCAGTTGCTGCTGCTGACTGTACTTGCTTGGTGCCTATATTTCTGAAAAAGAGTACCTTACCCCAGTTTAAGAAGCTCACCTGAAACCTTACCTGTGTAAAGCAGGGTGATTTCGTGTGTTTCTCAGGTTGTTAGTCTCTCAATGCTTTATGGTTTTGCTTTAGTATTGAAAACATTGTTGCCTTGTATTCAGCTTTCGCTGTTTCATGACTGCTCCACCATTGTATTCATCCTGTGTTTGCACTGTTGACTCTCTTTGTAAGTGTCTAGCCTTGGATTTGTCCCTTACTGAATTTTACAGAGGTTTCTCTTCAGCCAATTTACCAACAATCTCGATTATTTTGAGTTTCTTCTGAATGCCTTTGTCATCTGCAAACGAACATATTCTTTCTTCAACCTCATTAATTAACAGTGAACAGCTGGCAGTGCCACTTAATCTCTTTCCATTTTGAGGGGTGTATTGACAGCTTCCCTTTGTCTATAGTTGGCCAATCCATTCAGCATCTGTATTTCTTATTCTCAAGACTGTGCAGCACAGGTTAGTTCTACTTCATTTTTAATGTTTTTTATAAATGCCATCTAAATGTTTGTAAAGTTTTAATTAAGAGGTAAATAAGAAGCTTTTTTTGAAGGTCACTGAAAAGCTCAGATGTGGAACTCCCTGCCTTCATAAATAAGGACAAAGATCAGTCAGGTGCCAAGGTCTTCTGGCTTATGAAAAGTTTAAAAGGATGCTGGGTTTGACTGTACTACAGACTTTGGTGCTTAAGTTGGGTCATCAAATTCTAGCTCATGACTTTCTTTAACTTGTATGGTTTTTGATGCATGCTAAGGGATATCCAATATACCTGTATGTTCTCCTTACATTATTAAACATCAGATTTGCTCACAAAAGGGTTCATTGTTCCCACAGAATACTTTGTGCTTCTTTTTTTGTTTTTTCTTTCCTTTTCACAAACTCTTTAGGGATTTTTAGAGAAGGAGTCTCAATCTTCAAAATGTTTTTTTCTGGGCAGGATAGTCAAATTTGTGTGCACAGCCTTCAACTACTCAAAATACACAGTCAGGCTTGGTCCTTTGAAGGCAGTTAGACATTTAACTCAGGGAAGTAGATTGCTTTCAATACTACCCTGGAAAACCTTCCTCCACTTTGTCATTCTTCATTGTGTTCATATTCCTTCCTTTTCCCTTTGAGTTGTGTTGACCTCCATCATGTAAAGAATGAGTGTGCATGGGTTGTGTCCTCGTGTATTTTATGAAATGTACTTTTGATGCAAACTATTTGAAATTTTTTGGGAGATCCTGTAGAGACAGTTTTCTTCTGAAACTACACTTCTGCTGTGAATTTGATCTCTGTGTATTCCACTGTAAAAAATATTGAAGACCTGGATGACTTCTTTGTCATCCCTTTAACTCAGGTTTAGAAAATAAAGTTTTGCCTTCCTTTTTTTAGAGATGTTTGTGTCTTGAATGGATCCTGTAGTTTGTATTGGCTTTTCTCTGACCTAAAGAAGTTGCCTTTGCAACAGGTGATTTCTTTCTACATCGCCTTTGCAACAGGTGATTTCTTTCTACATCACCATACTGCTAATTAGTATGCTGGGATTATGAAGTATCACCTTTATGACTATAGGAAAATATGGCAGCAGTGAACACAGATCATTTTGTTTCTGCAGCTTTTATTTGATAATATTTTAGTTAATTATGATTTGGGGAAAGATAGCTTGCCTGCAAGCAAAATTCACTTGTCTGCATGATTTAATTAATAGTTAATGATATCAGAATCTGTATATAATTAAATTATGCAACCGTGTTTGTGTGTAAATGATTCTTTACAACTGACATTTTAACACTGATAGCCTCAGGAAATAAGAGCAGTTTTGTGTATTTTCAGCAGCCTTCTCACTAGGCTCAGGAAACTATTTCCCCCTCTTGCTGAACGTGATAGGTGTTTGGCTGGATACCACTGTGGGTTTAAAAAAAGCTGTTGGAATCAACGTAATTCCCCAGTCTGGAAACATCATGATGCTGTTTTTGAATGTCAAGAGTTGGCTGCATGCTATTTGTGCAGGGACTTAGCCCCTTTCTATGGCAAGCAGCTGCTCCCCTGTCTGCATTATGTTTTCCTGTTTACTTTTAAAGTTTTGTAGTCTTTGATAAACACCAGAGTTGTCTATGTATCTATTTCCCTTTAGTATGTACTTAATCTTCAGTTGCCCTAGCATCTGCATACTCTACTCTGTGCAGCCTTTTATGCAACCCTGTGACTTGAGGATAGCCAGGTAAAATTGGGGTGCAGGTCAGAAGACAAGTGGAGGCCAGAAGACAAGAAGTGACTTGTCAGATATTGCAGAGGAGCTTTCCATAGTGCAGGTCACTACCTCTGGTGGCCAGGCCTTAGTTCAGGCTCCCAGCTTGCCTTTCCTCTGCGTAATCATCCTGAAACAACCATTTTCAAGGTACTGTTTTCCGCATTGTAGAACAGAATGCAAAATATGTGGCTGAGGGATGTGTTATGATAATGATGGTGCTGACCTTTGGACTTCAGAAGTATAAATAATAAATCCTTTCAGTAACTGGTTGAAACAGGCCAGAAAGTATGGTTTTTTTCTGCCTCTTTAAATGTGTGTATGTGTGCATGGAGAAGTCACAGTACATCATTTGCAGAAGTAGCCTGTTTTGCCTGTCTCTTTTTCAGATCTATTTTTATGTACTGCTTTCATTTCAAGGTCCTGAATAGCACTGCTTGTTTGTGAAATTGTGCATATTCTGAATCTTAAATTTCTAGTGTATCTATAGTTGTACCCTCCTAATGAAAGTGTCATAAATAAGCATCCTTTTGAGACCTGGTGCATTAGGGATGTAAAAGCAGATAGAGCCAAGCTTAGAATGTAAAAATTTGTGATATATTGCTCGATGCTTTTATACCAAAGAAAGAAACCATAAAAAACCCCACATAAAAGCTAACTTTCCTTTGGATGTTTGATGCATGACATTTTTTTCCCTTTATATTATCATATAAATTTTTCAGCCTAGCTCTCATGATAGTGGAGTAATTGGTATTTTGAAAATTAATATTTAATGTTTTGATTTGTTCTGTGTTCTGAATTTATTTGTTAACTGCAAGACATAAAAAGGAACATAGTGGAATAAAGATTATTAAAGCTGAAATAATTTCTGAATTGTTTCATTTTAGATGTGTTTAGCTGCAGATTTCTTATTTTTCTCTTTTTTTTTCTTTCTTTTTTTCCCCCTTTCTATAAGATGCCTAGCTGTTCTTATTTTCAGACTTCTTTAAGTCTGGAATGTCAGCATTGTCTGGGTCAACCCACATGTAACTGTCTAAAGTATTCACCATAATATTGATTGGGAGAAGAAGCAAAATTTTGAAGTTACTAGAAAGGAAAGTGTTATTGGGGATTTAATTTAACTGAGATCAGTTGTTACAGTGGTAGTAAAGGGGTTAGCTATCACTCTGATGCACAGCAGCTTTACCTGGCATGCCTTGGAACCACATTGGAATGGGGGGGTTGTGTGCCATCAGCTTGATAGAGAGGAGGAACGAGGAAATGCAAGTCTGAAGTGAAGGTAGGGTGGATCCACTGCTTTGAATAAAGGGGAGTGAATATTTCTTACTGTTTTGCCACATGTCCTGGTATATAGGTGTATTCAGTGAGACTGTATGTGGTGCATCCCACATCTCTTCAGAGGTCTGTGGTACAGCAGAAAAAGTGAGCCACCAAATGAATACAGTAAAGCCAAAATGGACAAAATTTCCTGAAAGACAAAGGCATCAGGAAGTTTGGCTTTTTTAAAGGTGGTTTTGTCCCTTTAGGTTGAAAATGTTTTAGACTGAAGTGCAGTGGTAAGCTCCCTGGCTGGGAGGATGGTTCAGGCCTGTGAACTGTGAGGTCCTCCATCCTCCCTCAGCATCCTTCCTGTGAGCTATGGAGGAGGAAGAAGGAGTGAGCCAGGTATGTCTTTGGTGACGTCCATGTTTCTGCCTTATTTCTTGTCTTCTTGTTTCTGCCCTGTGCACTCCTATGTGATTTAGGGCAATGCAGACATGGAGCAAGCATGGAATTACTGTGGGACATCTTTATATGTTCTTCCTCTGCTTCTCAAAATTTTTTAACTACTCCTAAGATTCCTGTTACAGAAAAAGTAGCTTTTCATTATTCCTGGGTACATAGAGTGCTCAGAGCTATCTAGCATCGATATACATTATTCAGACTCTATATAATGGCAAGCAACCAGCAATGTACATAATCATAAGATCAAAGAGACTTGGAAAACAGCAGAAAAGAAGCTGTTTCCTCATTAAATTTAGAGATAAGGACACAGGTAGAAGTTGAAATGAACTTTTTTCATTAGGGAAGAAAATTAATGCCTGCAGAGCATTCCAACTGTTTGCCTAATACTGCCAGGCTTTAAAGTGCTTGTAGGGCTTTTGTCCTGTGGACCTATTTCCTTCATAATGCGCCTTCCTTGAGGAAGATAATCTCTGTGAGAAGGGGACAATGTGACCCAGAAACAAGGCAGCTCTGGTCTTGGGAGAGCTGAGAGAACATTGTGAGCCCTGTGACCAAGTGGTTGTGTGAGTCTTGGCAAGTTAATTCTCTTTGTTTCTCAGTGCTTTGCCTAAGCAGGCAGGGCAGGCAAGGCCAGTCACCAGCACAGTTGAAGTTTCTTGCTCTAGGTATGTAGAGTGCCTAGTACAGGATATTCCTCACTGTAAAAGGCCTCAGTGACAGAGAGAGCACACATTGTGTGCTGTGCAAAACACACAGTTTCAAACAGACCCTCCTGGACAGATTGTAGTGTGACACAGTTTTGTGCATAAGAAAATCAATGCTTACGAATGTTTTTAATACTTTAAACTCCAATTTCGTAACTTTGATCCTTTGACTAGATCCCCAAATGACAAAAGATTGTGATGGCTAACTGTAGTGATGTTAGGCAATGGAATATCGTACTGCTTAACTAAACAAATGTTGTAAAGAATGTGCAATATTTTCCATTATTAAAAATTCTAATTCTGTTCTCCCAGGTACATTTTTCAGATGTGTGTTTTTTTAATTACCCAAGAGAATGGAATTGCAGTTAAGCAATATTAAAAAATACATGTTATGTACCTAATAGGCCAGCATTGTTGAATATACATAATTATATTTCCACAGCTTTTTTTTCCTGAGTTTGTAATGTTAATAACTTCTGAATTGTTAGGTATTTTGGATGTTTCCTACTGAAAGAAGCAAAAGGTTTCCTAATGGCAAATGTGGAAATAAAACTGCAGTCCTAGAGCAGGCTTTTTTTACAGCTGAATTTATTCTTGGAATGAATCTAGGACATGTACATTACCCTGGCTCTATTTTTCCCTTTTGTGGGACGGCCGACAATATTGATGGATATTTTGGAAATATGCAAAGGAGTATCTCCCAAGCTGAGAAGATTTTACATTAGTTTAGGAAAACAGTTTAAAATAAATCACATACAGAAATTTGGACTCAGTCGTATGCCAAAGTCCATATTTGATGCTTACATTGACAGTATGGAAGTGTGGCATCCTACAAATTAGCTCTCTTTTCACAGTTATTAAAAGTATCACAACTCAGAGCTAAGTTTTCATTCCATGCTTTGTTGTCCAAAAACAACAAAAAAAGGTGAGATCTAATCATAATCCAAAACATAATGATAAATTATTATTGAACATAATGGGAGGTCTCATTTTCTCTGCAAAGTATTCTAAAGTATGCAACATCCCAAATTCAGATGATGATATTTGCCTTTTAACATGACATTTGCATGACGTTCAACACACTTCCAGTAGTTTTTAAAGTGGACTAATGACAATGGTAAGGTTTCATAGTTTTTGTGGGGCATAAAGTCCTGAGTATTTAATGTAATAATCAGTATGCTAACTCCATGATCTTTTTTCCACTTCATTGATTAGCAAAGGAGGTTAATAATTCCAGCTGCCAAGTTCATGATGCAAGGGATGGGAGATTTCCATGAAAAATCAAAGCTGCTTTATGTATAGGTGCCAGTGAGTTGTATTTCATGTTCAAGTGTTGGGCATTCCTCCTGGTTTACGTGTTTGTACATAATGCGCTCAAAAGGCTGAAGATCCTCGAGTGTTCAGTGAGGAAACAAAACACAGCATCAATACCTTGTTTTGGTTTCACAAAGCTCTACTGCTAAGCAAGTCAATGCAGAATCCACCTTTACATATTGATAGAATGTGGTGGAGCAAAAAGCATGTAAACCCTCACTAAATGCAACAAAAGATCAGAAAAATTAAAATGTTACTATCTTTGCTATCTATATTTTAGAGAATTTTGCTCTCTTGTGTTTGATCAAAAATTGTTTAATTAGGTTTTCTATTTTACAATTAATTCCATCTGGGTATATGTTTGCTTTAAGGTTGTTTTAGGTTCTGTCTTGCCTCTGGTGTAGTTCTTCATCTCCATGAGCTGTGGCTGAGTGGGGTGTCTACCTTACTCAGGAAAGTTACAGTCTGTATCACTGTGGCCTTGGAGAATCCATGATACCTTTATTATTTCCCAAATGGTCCCATTTCAAAGCTGGAGACTGAGGCTAATAAGGTGATGTAGTTGAAGCCCAGATGTATTCAGGAAGGACTTTGTGAAGATGTATCTGTGACCTTTTCAACCCTGAAAAAAGGAACAGCTCCTGTGCAAGAGAGGGTCTCTTGTGCACATGTGGAAGGAACAGGCATCAGAAAAGCTGATCTAGAAACACTGTGGGCTAAATATCCTGCTCTGAGGCAACGCAGCCTTCCCACCCTTGTAGGTATTGCCCTGAACACTGCCCCAGCTGGGCCCCTTTTTGCCAACTCTGGGTGTCTAAACTGGTTGCTGTCTTACTTGATAATGGAGAAAAATGCTTGCCCCCATAAAAGATGATTAAATGCCCTCTACCTCTCTGAGAGACATTGCAGTATGTAAATTCAAAGGGATTGTCATAAAAGCCTTACATTTTGTTATCAAGTCAGATAAATTTCCATACCTCCATGTTTTCATAAATGTAGCTTAAGATTTTTGAATTCACAGGATGTGTGATTGTATAAATAGAATATTTTTAAAGGTCCTTTAAATAAGGAATAGCTGAAGTTTATTTCTATAGGAGACTTATATTTCTTGGCCAAATGTTACCAATATTTTTACTCATTTGCATGGAAGTGAAAAAACTGTTTTTCAGCCCTAAATAGCCAGACCACAAAGGTTTGAGCTTGTTCTTATTAAAAGAGGATACCTTTAATAGAAGTACCTTTTCTTTTTTCCCCCCCAAAAATGATGCCAGTGTATGCTTGTGAGATATTTGATGAAAGAACACTGTGAAACTGTGTCTGGGAGATTAATGCAAGCCCTAAGGCTTATTTCTATATGCTAAAAGTAAAGCAGCATTTCTTGAAAATTTATTATTCTGTCTTGGTCGTGGTGAGGAGACTATCCACAAAGTGGCTGTTGAAAATAAAATGAGACTTCGTTTTTTCTCTCCAAGCAATTTGAAATAAAAGAAGTCTGAAGCTCACCAGAAGTGCTTTATATAATGAAATTTGAGAGATTGCTTATTTCTGTATGGCAAAAACAACATCCACATATTCAAGGTTCATGGAACCTTATGTTTGTCTCATAAGGGCAAGAGGAGATTCATCATGTTAAGGGTTGCAAGGTCATTCAGCAAATGACTACAAATTTAAGAGTTGCTAAAGCAATGTGTAATTTCGGAAGTAATTTTGTATATTTGTGTATCTGGGTGTTATGAGTAATCTCTGCACTTGTGAGTGATTGGCTGCAGCTTACACGGTTTTAGAGATGATGAGAATGTCTGAAAGGTTATCAATTGAGGGCATGCTGATTTGTGTGTGGGGGTGTTTTTTCCTTACTGGCAGTATTACTGTGATTACATAAGAGATACTGTATTTTCAGTGATGGTGTGGAGCCTTAGACTTACCACCTTGAGCTGAAATGTGTACTTTTGGCATGTGAAAACAATATTAGGTTCTTCGAAAGCAAATTTTAAAAAACCCCAACCAAACAACAAAAATCCCTACAACATGTTCCAATCTCTTTTGTTATTTAAATAGCAATATTTTACCCTATTCTATGGCATAGTATTTATTCTGTTGTATTAAAATCAATTTTCCTTTTGTTGGGAGTTGATGTGTGTAGAAATCCATCCAGTGGAAAAAAATGCAGTTAATTATGATTACTGTTCTGTTTGCCTCTGTTGGCAGAACAGTCTGTGTCCACAGGGTATCACATGTCCCCTCCATACAAAGTAGAACTATATATATTGTGTAATCCTATTCACTCTCATTGTGAAACAGGTGACTGCTGAGTGGATTTTGTGGGTTTATCTCACTCCATTCTTTTAAAAGGCAGTATCAAAAGATGCATTTGATATAGCTGGCCTGAAATGCTGAACGTCATGTACCATGGAATTCTGGAGTAAAACACAAATTTCAGTGTCTTTGTAACTTGCATTGAAGTTTTTATCACTTTAGGATTCTGATGAGATTTATTTTTCCCCCAAACTTTTCTCTTTATACAGGATAGCTGGAATTTTATAGGTACTTATATGTGCTTTGAACATATCATGCCAATGTATGCTGCAGAGTCTTTGTTTCATTCATTTTTGGATGAAAGCAGAAGAGGACCATCTTGAAATAAGACAGATTATTTTTCAGAATATATTTTAAATCATTCTGTGGCTTTCAAGTATAGCCCTCTCCTGGTGTTCAATTAAAATGGTCTAAATTTAATATAGATACTTATTTTTGGAAGCTATACAAATAAACTCCCCTATATTGGAAAACTAGAAAACTGAATGCTGGTAAAACCTGTTAGTTGCCTTACTTTGCCCTACATATGTATATATAAACAATTGAAATATGTAGTTTCAGAAGTGAAGATAAATGAAGTGGGGAAATAATAATTTCTCTGTAATCTTTCAACATTTTGGCTTACTTTGTAGCTGCAACTCAATGAAATATTTGAGGTGTGTTCCAACAAGTTTAGATCAGAATGAAAATTCATGAAAAAAAATTTCCATAATTGTGAGCTACCACATCATATTCTCATTCTTAATTAGTCCTTTCAGGTTCTCTAACTCTCTAGAGAAATTTTAGTTTATCCTGCTGAGCATTTGTAAAATTAATTAGGCCTTTATGGTTTGACCTTTTTTTATTGAAATTCATTTAACTGAAGCTGTCATGAGTATTATAGGTGTAGATTTGTAAGAAGCAAAGGAAAAACTTTTCATCTTTGCCACTTTATTGTTGAATGTTTTACCTCTATCAAAAATTAAAGATACATGTGTTTGATTGACATTGTGTAGTAGTTTGCTGTATGACAAGACTCAGGCAGCATGAAGACTATTAAAGCAAGTTTATTCAAACTCTGGAGATGAGAGAATGTGGGGAACATGAATTTTAAAGAATCATAGACAGGCAGTCTTCATCCCTCCAAAGGTTAAAACCTAATTCCATTTTTGTGTGATACAAGAAATTTCATGAGACTTGTGCTCTTTTTTTTGCAGTGTCAGACCAGGGTGAAAGTAAGAATTCTTGGGAAATTTCAGTGCAAGAAAAATAAGAGTAACCTGAACTCGGTCGGCTACCTGAGGAAACATCTTCTAAGATAAAGTGTAGAAAGATTGCAATTTCCTGTTGTAGATTTCCTCTATTTCTGATGCTATGCCATTCTGTATTTTAATTATCTTAAATAAGAATTTTCAGTTGCTTAATTTAGATGTTGAATGAATGAAGTAACATAAGGTGTATCCATCTTTATTGCTGCTTTTGATAAGTTAGAATACTACAATCATTCCTGAAAAATCTGATCAATTTGGATAAGTAGGAACTCCAGGCTTTGGAGAGATCTTGAGTTATTTTTCCTCACTGTTTGAGATTGAGAGTAGCTGTGAGGACTCCATCTCTTTAAGGCTGATACTACATCATTGACTTAGATTATAATGTTTCAGTGTTATCCATTTTCACTTAGCATTCATTTCTACTGCAGATTTCAATGCCTGATGGGTGATCTTACTCACTTTGTTAACCCTAAACGGCTTTCTATTTACAGGAAAGCTTTTGCATGTTAAGTAGAGTACTTTTTGACCTCTCCTAGTACAATTCTGTGTCTTGTGGTTTCAGCCTGGGTGAAATTGCTTCAGAATAATCCTATTTGTGTGATTTACTCAGGAAATGTTTTCATTGTGTGCTCAAAAGATGATCAAATGAGTGAGTCAGTGAGGTGCATAGTACAAAATGTAAAGCAATGTCTTTAAAGTACATAAAAATAGGATAAAGGCTAATTTCATGGTTGGTATGGTAGAATAGCAGAAGTAATGAATTTTAGTTACAGAAAGATTTGTTGGATTTTGTAGTTCATTTTGTAAAAAATATGATGTTAATTTTTAATAGACCATCTCATGTCCATGTCAGTCTTCCTTTGTAAAGATTAGTCTTGTTAAGCTGATGGATGTGTATAATGTGTACACTTGAGTCAAAGAGGTTAAATTGTCCTAATTCCAAGCTCATTAAATGTTTATCATGTACTACTGGCCCTTGGACAGACAATAAGTAAGTAGATGAAATCTGTTGTGCATTTTCCTTTCCACTGTGGCCTTTAGAACATGGGGTGAGGGAGAAAAGAAAAGATGGGGTTTTAAAGTTTGTGTGTTATGGACCTGATTGTTAGGCTTACAGAAAGCAGATACTTCCCTGGTATTTTAACTTAATTCACTGTATCTCCTGTGGCATATCATGCAAGCTACTACTTTACACAGTTTCTTAGATACAAAGCTTGTTTTGGCAGATGCTTAGTAAGGTGTGAAAGGCAGTGGCATGAACTCCTGAGAAAAGGATGAATGATCCCTGACGGTCACATGAGAAGAAGGAAGGTCAGCATGTATTGAATTAGAACACACATGCTTATGTTTTCTTCCCATTTCCTCATTTGATCATTTCTGATGCATGGTGAAAGGGGCAGGAACTCTTTCAGTAGGTGTGCATCTCACACAGCTGTTAGTCTGAATGCTTACTGAACAGCAGCTCTGCAACACAGAGAAGCCTCAATTAGACAGGTGAAATAAATGCAGTGTGCACCAAAGAATGAGTCTGAAATACCTCAGAGGTCCTGCAGCTTAGCACAATCAGGCTGATGTGTACTGCACAGACCGAATAAGTAAAAAATTATTGGAATAAGAGGGGGGATAAACAGCTGGTGATAGGATATGAATTAATGTGTTTGAATTGAAGTGAGTGTTCACATTGAGAAGCACCATTAAACACTGAGGGTAGTGAGACCTTGTGGTGCTTACCTGCAAAAACTGCAAGATCTCCATTTCTAGCAGTGTTTTGGAATAAGGAGGTATTCACTAGGAGCTGTATAGATGTAAGTGAATCAGCCTTAGGGGGAGGTATGAACTAAATGTTCTCATGAAAACCCTTCCTTGCCCAATTTGCCATAATTCACCTTGTATAACATAGGGTGACTGGCTGCCTGACACACACATCCTCAAAAAACATAAATTTCTCTGTCTCACTGTGTCAGGTGAAGCACCAAGACAGACATCTCAGCTGCCTTGATCTTTGCTCAAAGCACTTCTAGTCAGCTGCCCTTTAGTAGAACAAAGGACAGGAGGTAGGACACTGAAGATAACTGAGAAAATTTGTATTCAAAAGTTGTTTGAAATTCCATGTTTTGAATTTTGAGTAAAAACAATCTTGTAATTAAAAAGAAAAGGGGGGGAGGAGTGGAAATACAGGTGAAAACAAGGTGCTCAAATACTAGATGGCCATATTACTTGGGGAGATAAGTGACGAATTTTGACCTACATGCTTTTTATAACTAATATTCTTCTGTCCATCAGCCACAAAAGCTTAGAGTCTGTTTTGATGAAATACAAAGGTCTACAAATACTTAATGAAACATGTAATTTATTCTTTTTTGTTTCACATTATCTTTTCAGTCTTAATACATCTTCAGCAACCAAGGTTGCAAGTAATTGCAGCCAAAGCTCCAGTACTAAAGTGCCCTGATACCAAAAAATTAGTCGAATGAAGTTTTACGGTATCCAGCACCAAAAGAAGGGCAATGTTTTCTGACCTAACCACTGTGAGAAACAGAACCATGGCTCTGAGAAACAGAACCATGCCATGATCTTTTCTTTAACCTGTGAAGGACAAGCGGTATTTCACTGTGTTCTGAAATACACTGGTAAGATGTGAACTGTGGTTATATCACAATATAACTTCATAATATCAGTGATCACTAGGCATGGAGTCTGTTAGTAATCTGTGCACTGTTCTTTCCCATGCAATTAGTCCTTCTAGCCCAGGCCAAGAGCAAATGGTGGTTGTTGACAACTGGCTGTCTACAGGAACTTGGAGCACTGCACCCTCCGGCGTATCTCCACTGTATCACAGTACATGCTTCTTCGAAATTGGGAATTGTTCTGAAGTTGCTGCTTTATGTTAAAAAAAAAAACTAAAACAAAACAACAAAATTCTCCAATGGCCCAAATCCCCATCATGCCCGCTTGTTAGAATTTAATTTCTGTAATATGTTCTAATGTATCCCCATTGCATATGTAAGGAACTGGGGGAAAGCTTCTTTTTTTTGTTAATCAGGAGTGATACTTCTGTTGAGGAAACCTAGAAGAGCTCACCCTCATGGTCTAATAGACTGTATCTAGATATTGGGTTAGCCTGTACTTAGACCCTTCTTAGAATGGCATGTGTAGAGACAGCCAGGGTGGTCTTTTTCTTAGGAAGAAAAAGGCATGACTTTGACTCTGCTATGAACTTCTTTTTCCCTGCTGGAATTTAATAAACTCAGGATTTTTAGTTGATGAGACATATGGAGCTATTAAGACTTGGCACCCGAACAGCTACTTTTTTCAGTACAGCAGAGCTTTCATTCTTTCTTTTAATAATAAAGTGCCAATAACAAAGTAAGAAATTTTAGGCACATTTTTCTTGGTGCTGAGTATGTTTTCTTTTCCCACCACATTTTTTGTCTTATATTTTTACATTTTTGAGGTTGTTGGAATTATGCAGCTAATCATGTTACAATATGTGAGAATAGAAGTCTATAATGAAAGTAAATATGAAATCAGAATGTGATAACTTTTTATTTCTGATTAATAAATTCTCTAATAAAACCAACCTAAATTCAGTGTTAAGGCACTTTTACTGAGTTGCTTTGTTGTACTGAGCAAAAGAGGACATTACAAAAAGAGAGATGAAATAACATTAGTTTTTTAAGTATGTTTTGTGAGTCTGGCTGTGTGTTTCACTGAGTTTTAGTCACAGTATTTGCCAGGATTTTACAATATTTCATATTTTATTCATCTAAAGAAATGCAGAATTTACCTGGTGTATCCATAAGAAAGAACAAAATGAGGATTGTCCCTCAAACTGAGATGCATGCAAAAGTAAGATTGCTAACTTTAGTTTTAATTGTAACAGATATTTTTATTACACTGATGCTAAGGCTTTGCCTGGGATTGCATTAATCATAGGGTTCAAAGGGCTGTAAGAGACAGGTTGTGTGAACTTTTTTGCTGGACACTGATATGTCATGCCCCTGGATCCTGAGTGTTTTCTACATTGTACTTGTTGAAAGGAGGACAATCAATTTGTTTACTCTGGTACAGCAAAGGTGAGAGTTCATGGCTCAGGGCAGACATTAAGGAAACTTGATCACACATGCAGTGACTTGCAGATGTGCTCTGTGAAAGTCTTTGTCCCAAAAGCAAATGCCCAAAACCTGTTCTGCTTCCTTAGAGCTGAGTTGTTAAATTGTTGGGACTTTTGCTGCTGAATTTGCTGAGCTTTTATTTTGCAGTGATCTGTAACACAAATATTAAGTGGGTTAAGTGAATAACTGTAGCTTTTCTGTCTTACTGGATGTGGAAATCAAAACAAGATGGAATCAGGAAATCTGCAGCTTCACTGCAGTCACATCAGTTCAGGTACAGCTGCCCAATGTTATAGCTAACTCAGGTGTCTCTGTTTGCAAACTAGCAGAAATTGCATGGAATTTAGTGTCAGTGCACCAATGTATTTATGGGGACTGCTTCTGCGGGGGGTCTGTGCTGCCCTGCATGTGTGGAGGGTACTGGCCACCCTCTTAAAGTCAGCTTGAACTCCTCAGTGTAGTGTTGATGAATGTGAAGCAAGGTGTCCAGCTTCCACTTATCAACGTAGTTCTCAAGTGTCTCAGTGTCCTTGAGAGGGGTTAGATAATAGCGGGTGAGGGGAGTGCTGTCATAGCAAGGCATAACTCAAGGCAGAACAGTCCTTGTGAATGCCTGATGTGAAGCCTGGCTTCAGCCAACCATGTTTGCACTGCTGGGAAACGGGTAGAAGTGTAACTTCCTTGAAATGGACACATTTCCACTTACTATCCTAATAATTAAGCACAAAGATGTTAAGGCATTTAATATAAATTCCTCCCCATAGGAGAAGTTTTCATATGTATTGACTAAGTCGGTATTTATGAAAAATTACAATCTTAAACTTTCAGTTTCTGGTTTTGGCAGCAGTGTGCTGCGTGAAACTGCACTTACTCATCTGGCCAGCATCCCATGCAAAGGGCAAGAAGGTTTTGCTGCTTTTTCCTAAGAGTTAGGTTTTGTTAGTGTATGTATCCTTCTAAACTGTGCTGCTACTGAAATATACTTCTTTCTAGTGCACACCCCACTGCTACTCAGCCAAAGCTTGTAGTGCCATCTACTTGATGTTCTGACAGATCCTAAATTTAGGAGCTAAAGCAGACTCCAGTCAGGGTGAGACAGAGAAAGATGGCTGAGATTAGGATCTTGGTATGTTCATAGCTGGTTTGCATTCTGGGCTGTAAGCCTTGCATTTGATAGTTTCACATTTGGCAGGTGACATTTTTAGGAGCAGTTAATATCAGGGTGAAGGAGTGTGCCTCATAATCCAGCCTGGGGCTTTGGGGGAAGGTGACAAGACTGTGTGAAAGAGAAGCCATATGTTGCTACTCTGACTTCTGCTCTGTTCAGCTCTCTCCTCTAACATTGTTACTCCAGTGTAACCCTTTACAAGCAAATGAAGCAGGATTATTTTCAAATTCCCAACACAACTTTTCCCTTTACTAAATGTAATACAATCAGTTGATGTGACTCTTCATGCCAATTGGTTCACATGAGCAAAAGTTAACTTCAGTGTGACTCATTTGAATCATCCTAATTATATGTTATTAAAAAAAATCAAAGATCAAGCAAAAAAACCCACAAAAACATCACAAATTCCTTTCCTTTCCTTCCTTTTCCTTTTCCTTTTCCTTTTCCTTTTCCTTTTCCTTTTCCTTTTCCTTTTCCTTTTCCTTTTCCTTTTCCTTTTCCTTTTCCTTTTCCTTTTCCTTTTCCTTTTCCTTTTCCTTTTCCTTTTCCTTTCCTCCTCTTCCCTTCCATCCACTTCCCATATTTTATCCATCTTAAGTCACAATAATTTCAAACATCCAGTTATGGTTACAAATATACTGGTATTATCCCACCTGAGGATCATGAATGTTGCCAGGACACTGCAATTGGGCAGTCTCATGATCGTTCCCAAAAAGCTGGACACACAACTTGTGCTCTGCTTTTTTCACAAGCACATAAAAACTTAGTTATAACTAAGTTTTTTCAAAGGTGCATAAAGCCTGCTGATTGGGGTGGGAGTTGTGGGTGGTTTAATTTGGAGCATAAGGAAACTGATTGTCCTATAGGGCATATAAGTAGTATCTGTGTTAATTTATGTTAATTTTTAGTTTATGTTAGTAATGTATGTAAGTTACTGGTTATTCAAAACAGGCAACTTTTAAAATGTTAAGTTAAATAAAATTACTTTCATCTTTGAAGAGTTATGTGAGTTACAAACTGTAGTTTGAAGCTCAAAGATGCCAAATTGTGCTTTTCTGAGTACTGTATTGCTGTAGTATTTGAATGTTTTTGTGATTCTTAAAAGGGAAGGAAGTACAGTCTTTCTTTCTTTCTTCTCCATTGATAATTGATTTGTTTACAAAGGAGATTCTTACTCAAAGAAAGCTGAATAGAAGTCTGACCAATGCATCAAAACAGCTGAGGTACTGTGACACTGTAGGAACTGATCATGTCAATTGTGCCCCTTGATTTGGTAGGGATTGGTACAGCATCACTCCTCCAGTCAATACAGAAGGTCCAAGCTTGAGCTGGCTGTCATCTCCTATTGCTGGATACAGTCCTTCTCAGACACAAAAATCTTGCATTTTCAAAAATCAGAAAAAAATCCACAACAAGCAGCATCAGACGTTGATTTGGCCTATGTAGTGCTTTGGTGTTTTTCAGACAGTTTTTCACTGGGAGACAAACAATAGTGGTGAGAGTCAGCAATTTATGCAAGACATCAAGACAGCAAGACCTGCTGGGAGCATCTTTCCTTTCTCTTGTAGTGCACTGTGTCAGGAGCTGAGTGGGAGGGTCTGTGCCTCAGTGGGTTTCTTACGCTTTTTCTGACTGAAATGGGGAACTTCACTTGGCTAAAAGACATCTGAAGAACTTCAGAGTGGGATTTTACGTGACTGGCTCTCTTCTTCTTCTTGCTTTCATATTCATGTTTTTCAGACTTAGGGCTTCATTGCAAAGGGGCAGGGTGGAAGGGCATGACAAGAAATTTCTTGTACTTGCCACACCCTGGAAATGTAGATTTGGGAAACGCTTTCTCTGCTTCAGGGACAGTAGGTGGAGCTGTTTGTTACACACTTGAAACCTGCTCCTTCAAAAAATTAAACTCAGACATGTCATTGAGAAACAGTTCTCATTTTTACTGATGGAGTGATCTATCTTAGGGCTAGGTTGATCACCTTAGGGATCGGAGATGCTAGTTCTTTAAAGATCTATCCATTTAGAAGGAAGAGTAAACTGGTGTTTTAAAAATAATGCAGCTCCTTGAATGCTGTTTTGTCTGTCGAGTCTTTCTTCTGCTGTTAATGCAATTTTCCATACTGACCAAATGGAGCAGTTCTGTCCTGCTGTGCTGCACTTGGCTGTTCCATTTTTGTCTTTTTGTAAAATTACACAGATGTTTGCAATTAAAATGCTTATATTTTTAATATTATTGATTTTGTATTGGTTATGACGCAGTAGTAGAGTTGATAATTTAATTTTTTTTCTTTTTTGCTTTACCATTATAAAAGGTTTTTTGAATATAGTCCTGTGGAGGACCAACATTCTTCTCCATACCTCCATTTTGCAAAAGTGATGTAAGTTGATTTTTCCTGTACTGAACAAATAGAGATCTAGCACAAGTATCAGCAGAGAGAACTTTGAATAGAGCACAGGGGCTCAGTTTGACTTACATGAGATGGAAGAGCTTAGGCTCAGAAAGGATGGGCCTGTTTGGATTTTACCCTTGCTTTTCAGTTCTTTGAGTGAGGATCAGGTAGATCCAAAGAGATAATCCAGTTACTGAGGGTGGTCCAGAAGTTTTCTTTGAGAACTTGCATCACTTGCAAAGATCCCTGACTCCTCCTCTCTTTGTTGAGCCGCTGTGCTCCCGGCTGGGCTGTTGGAGGTGTTCTACATGAGCTTTCTCAATCCCTAAGGGTGGTGAGCTCAAAATGTTTGGCTTAAGGGAAACTGACATTGTAACTGAATTTACATGGGTACATTTATGTTGCCTGTTTGCAAGCTTAAAGAGCAAAGCTACTGAACTAAGCCATAGAATATTTGGTGGTAATGGATACTCTTCTGTTTTCTTTTTTTAATGAAAGCCAATGAAATGGTAATTGCAGTTTCTTTTGCCAATCTGCCCTTAATAATAACCTATGATACACATGAACTTCTTTGGTATAGTAGCCTTCTTTCCAGTGTTGGCAGGTGAGAAGATTAAAGTAAGCGTATAATTTAATTCTCTGCAGCAGGTAATGTAGCAGAACATTATGCACCATCAAGAGAACCAGCAAAGTATTACTTACAGTCTTTATTTTCTCAGTGTTGCACTGGACATCAGTTAGTAAGGTTTATTGGTGAAATAATCATGTTCACTGGAGAAATAATAAAAAATTAACAGCAGTATGTAATTTGCTGAGCCTCTGGGTTCTCTTGCTTAGTTAACTGTATACTCAGTAAAACTATTCTTGGAAACCAGAGGGATCTGCTTTTGCAGTATTACATAACTACTGGCTGAAGTCAGGAATCTGAAACTTAAAAAAAAAATAGCAGAAAGAGCAGCTCAGCATCTCATTTTAAACCCAAATTACCTAATGACTTCTAAAGCGAATTACTCAGTAATGAAAAAATAGCAGTGCATCATTCGTTATTGCTATTATTCATCTTATCATCAGCTCTGGAAGACTTCAGGATGTTCCATGAATACAGGATTGTATCTTATTCCAGTCATTTGAAGGCTCTTGCGTAGGTGATGGTGTCTTTCTGTAAGCCGGTGATAGTAGATTACTCATTTCTGAAATACATTTGGCATTTTTGTGGAATGTGATTATTTTCTTGAAAAAAAAAAAGGATTTCCTGCAGGCATATCCCCTTTGATTTTGAAAATTTGAGCAAAATGTTTGGCCACAGTTTTGGCAGTTTATGCTTTATGAGGAAAACAAATTGAGCTGCTTTATGGAGAAAGCTTTGGAAAACATGGTTAGAACCAAACCAATTAAGTCATGTTTGCTGATTTTGCAGAAAAGCTGAAATGATGCTTTGAAGGTGTAAATTATCCCATTTGTATGGATTCAGATGGCAGTAAGGATGCTCTTAGAGTTAACTATTTTTCTGGTCATCAAAATGTTTAGGGAAAGAGAAGTAGCAATCTGTTACTAGGACTTGAAAGGAAAAGGTAGTTAGTTTCTTTGTAGAATGACTAGCAATTCAGTTTTGATTACTTCCTTTGGTTTTCTGTAATATGGATGACTGAACTTGCCAGTGAAGTAGTACAGCTAAAGTGCTTTTTAAAGATGAGGAAGTAATTAAAAAACCAAACAAACCAATAAACCAAAAAAACCCAGAATTTTATGCAGAGATATCAAGAGGAAGTTTTCTGGAGCATTTCTGAGTGAGTCTGCTATCTGAAGAGGATGAAAAAGGAGCAATGCAAAAGGAAGATAAAGTCAGTTAATAACTGCAGAAGAAATTGTTTGCATTTGACTTCCTTTTTATTTTTTTAATATTTTTTTACTGGAAGAGTTTAGAAGAGTTTTCACATCAGTCTCTCATTGTGTGAGGGCTGCCTTAATTGCAAGTGTCAAGAGTAAGTTTTAGACTAAATCAGTAAAGAGAAATAGGTCTCCGGAACCAGATGGCAATTGCTCACAGGTTCTACAGTAACTCAAAAATGAAATGGTTGAACTGTGATATGAAAATAACCTCCTAAATTGTTCTTGATACCAGGAAAATTAATGGATTTGATATGTGACGCTGCTTTCTAAAAGGGGATGCAGGAATGGGCAATCTGCACACCAGGAAGGCTGACTTCTATACTCAAAGAATAAAGAAGTTGGTAAAGAAAGCAGTCATACTCAAACCAGGAATACTGGGGAGGAATCCACCTGATTTGGGCGTTAAAGTCTCTCCTTGCAAATCAAGCAGAGGATCTTGAAGGGTCTGACAAATGTGAATTATGGTGATCAAGCTGCTGTACTGCATGTGGATTTAAAAGGTTTTCAGTGAGTTCACTTAATGGAAGCTCTTGAGGAAAAGGAAACTGTTGAGCAGTAATAGGGAATGTATTTCATGGACTGAGTACTGATTTTTAAAAATTGGGCCAAGCTGAAAAATAGGACTAAATGATCACTTTTCTTAGTATTAGATTATTACTGGATTTCCTTTAAAAATGGTGTAAGAATAAATAATGAAATTAGCAAATTTGCTGAGAAAAGTGGTGCAGAGGCTTCTGATCCTTAATGACCAGGCAGCAAAGCAGCATGTGAGGCTGTTGATATGTTCAGGTTTTTTATACACATATCTGTACAAACACACTGGTGTTTCCATATGTAATATGTTTTCTTAATTTTAGGAAAGGCAACAAACACACCTACTAACCTTAAGGCCTTCTCTTGTGATATAAATGTTTTGGTAGGGAGAACCCAATCTGTCATAGAAAAAGTGTTAATGATCATCTTAACGTGCACTGCTTGAAAAATTTGGGCCCAGTTTGTGATTCATATTGTTGTTACATTTGGGAAGGTAATTTCAGCCACTTGGGAAGACTATTAAAGCATTTTTATTCTGCTTCTCTATTCAAATGTTGATAGCCATTTTTGCTTACTAAAGGTTGAAAAGACTTGTGACTGAGTCACAAATAGATGTGTAGAAAATTATTTATTTAGGTGTACACAGAGCCAGAAAATGAAGCTACTGTAGCTTAAAGGAAGTCCTAAAAATGGCTTCAATTGTAATATTTTCTTCTACAGAAGCTTAAATGTTCATGGGAAAAATATCTCTCTTATGTTTGAGGAAGATAAAATTTTCTTAGGCATGCCTGAATAATTTGAACAAAAGAATATGTGATGAGGTAGTTCATGGTTAAGAAGATAACCTTGCCACCATTTCTAGCAAAACATTTTGATGTTGTTTGGAGTTCAGCTAATTTTCTACAGGCTGCAGTGTTCCATGTATGTTTTGGTTATTCTGAACAGTATTTAAATGCCATTGTTTTGTTAACATAATGAAAAATATTTTTAGCTGTTTGTTATGTTAGACTTTAATTAATAGGATGAGAAATTATAATAGATTTGGAATCATCTTACCTTACATTTAAATTAAAGTATGCTTTCAATTTTTAATGCCATTATCACTAACAAAAAAGAACAAATTAAGATACATCCATTATGTATATCCCCTATAGCACTTTTCACTTGCAGGTGTGATGGTGCCCTACAGGGAAGTTGGGTAAATGTTGTCACCTCCATTTAGCAAATGAAGCAAGAGGATTGTATTATTAAGGAATTGTGTCCAATTTCAATTAATCCATTAGTATTTGTCTGAACATTTAAAAAAACAGTAGCCATAACATTTATAGTTTATATCAAACTCCATGTGTCAGAGTTAAATTTTTAGTCTTGAACTTCTTTGCTATTTGCTCTGCCTAACTCCATAGTATTAATTATTTTGATTTCCAGAAAATATTAGAAAAAAAATCATATTAAAACAGAAATAAAGAAAAGGTCATGATGTTATCAGGAAGTTTGAAATAAAGAAGTGTCACAGACTAGAAACTGCAACTAAATTAAGGAGTAGCAGCAAACTGTGTATTTTCAGCTTTGGTTAGAGGCATGTGGGGCTTCATGTTAAAGGGCTTTTGTTCATTAACTCACTAAACCATGATTTAGAAATGAATGACTAAAGTCTTCAGAAGCAACAGAAGGATTTCAATTAGGTGAGGTCTCAGGTGTCTCCAAGGGTGTAGGTAATAGTTTATTTGAAGCTCTGACTGGATTAGGTTTTTTTTGGTTTTGTTTTTAATTTTTTCCCCCTCTTTTTTTTTTTCTTTTTTGCCCTTTTGACAAATGCTGGGCAATGCCACCTGGATAGAGGAACCTAGCCAGGTGTGCTGTACTGAGCTCCAAAACTCATGGGAAATAGATAGGAAGATGCCTCATCATAAACTGTATCTGTGTGAGATAGGCACTGGAGGTTGTAAAAATTATGGTGAATGTAGTGCTGATGCTCTTGTAATTCCACTGGCAATCTGAAGGTGCCTTCTTGCCTAAAATAGTCATTGCTTCTGATCAGGTTAGAAGCTAATAGATAATAATGAGAGCTTTAATTAGCAGCTTTCTTGTTAAAAGAAACATGAGAGTGTGCCTTACAGAAGGGACAAGAAAGAATGCAATTAAAGTACAGGAGATATTACATGGTATTAGAATTAAGTGTTCTTGTAGTTCCTTTTGATAACACATGTACCATCATTAACTTCACACTACATAAATCCAATTACTTTTGCATGGTTAGGCCAGGGAATTCATTTTTCAAATAATACCGAGGTTCAGATTTAACAGGATTTTTGAACAAGCAGACAAGCAACAAAAATTCATGTTGCAAGTCCTTGATACAATAGCAACTTTCACTCTTTGGAGAATAAGACTATTTCTACAGACAGGAACAGGGAGGGAAGATAAAAACCTCAAACTTTCTTTGTTCCAAAAACTCCTGCCCATCCCAAGTGTTGCATGGACCATAGTCCATCATGGAATTTATTTCCCTAGCCTAAAGTCAGTCACTGCACAACTGTCACTAAACTGAAATATGGAGGGGAGGGGAAAGAGTAGGAACAATACAAAGATTAGACAGGGCAGGTACCCTGATCAAAAGGAGGGAGATGTGTGTAAGCTTCAAAGTCTGTTACAGACAGCCCAGGATGCAGCCTTGACAAACTATTGTAATGCTGATTGCAGGTTTTGATTATGTGTGTTTCAAAAGAAAAAAAAAAAAAAAAACTGATGAAATTTAATTCTGAGGTTGAGTTTTTAAGTGAAGGCTGAATGAGGAAGCTGTTGAGATGAATTACTAGCTGTTGTTTAAACAATTCATTGAAAATACATTTTAAATATTCAATTTTAAGAAGTTATAAAGTCTCCCAAGCTTGATGTGTGTGAAAAATCCAAATTCTGCGAGCAGAAGGGAGAAAATTATAATGCTGCTGAATAACAGCAGCAAGAGCAGAGTGTACAGCAAGTATTCTATAGGACACCTGCTTTAAACAAATGGGTTTGGGCTGGCATGGAAAAAGCATGTTTTATGCAGGAGCCTATTGATTTTTATATATATATATATCTACACAATAAATTTCTGTGCCAGGGTACCTGATATCTTTGCAATCTGCCAATGAATTCTTTGGTCTCTGGCAGACAATTAACAATACCAGGTGCTCTAGAATCAATATAAAGGAATGCACTCAGTGCTCTAATACTCAGAAGATGGAATGAAACCTTTAAGAGAGGCAGATGATTTTAATTAACTCAGGTAGAGAATTCTGCTGGAAAAGATCACTGGAAATCCAAAAAGATTAAATTAACAATATTGCAGAATCTGAAACTATTTTTTTTTTCTAAAGAAACCCCAAGAGATAGGTTTTTGCTTCTGCTTAAGCAAAATGTGGCATAATCAGGTGTAAAATTCATATTGGGGAAAAAAGTAATAGAGATAGTATGTGTTTAGCAGTATTTGAGTAAATAAGCATTTTGCTTATGAATGGTGAAATTTCCAGAGGGCAGTAATGTAGTGACACCTTCATAGTTCCTTTTCTTTTGGCACCCTTTGGCAATATGAAATGCAGTGGGAATTGTTATTGCACAGTTAGGCCTAGTGTTAGATGAGGTAAATGTTGCTGGCCACACATCTCCAAAGCAACATTGATGCTCTCAGAAATGCATCAGTTGCCATGACTTCCTTTCTGGATGTGCCAGCACAAAGCCTCTCATGAGAACAGGTGTGTGTATAGTTACTGCTTGTAAGTATTATGGGATGGATTGCTGCATTAGCAGAAGGTAGAAAAGCAGGAGGAGCAGAGGTGAAGGGTGAAGTTGTTCCTCTGTGCAGTGTTACAGCACATGTACTGTTAGCTGATGACCTGCAAACATGCAGGCTGTTGAAGGGAAGAAGTAAAAGAAACTACAAAATAAATGTTAAGAATAAATTTTCAGTGCTCCGGGAAGACAATCCTAAGTAAAATGTTGAATCCTAAGCAGTGTATTTTAATATGAGAACATGTCCAAGCTGGAGAAAGATATCCCCCTGTGTGGAAGAGGAATATTTTTACTGACTTGAAGGGAACTTAAATAGCTTGGGTTACTGAATTATATAAGAGCCCTTAAGGATCCACTTCCAATGGCTTGATAAAATAGTACATATCAGGATAATTGGCACTGGGATGCCAGAGATGTCTTCGAAATACCGAGCCTGCTAATTAAAATCAATGCATTGCTCTTACCATTTTTTTCCTTCCAAGCAGCAAATCCTGTTATGCTTCTTGTATCTGATGCAGTGTGTAATATTGAGATACTGAAGTAAGTGAATTTTGTGGCACTCATATGAGGTCACATACGTTCATACCAAAGTGTTGTAGGTTGTGCTAAATGATTTTTATTATGCTCTTATTTTATTGAAGGGCAAAGCCCCTGTTAATCTCAGATGTGGGAATCAGTGTCCTAATTAAATTTAGGTGTCATGTTTTTATTTTTGTTAGTTTGTTTTGGGTTTGGGGCTTTTTTTAGTAGTGTTAACCAGGAAGTCAAAATGACTCACTTGTGCTTTCTTGAATAGAACATTAGACCTCCTTAGATGAGATACTTACGTGCTCTCAAAGAGGTTGGTTGGGATTTTGGTTGTTGTAATTGCATAAACAAAAATGTAACAGGTGTATAATACATATTTTAAAATGTTTCTCCAATTTACGTAGCTTACTGTTTTCTGACTGCATCTCTGTTTCTTTGATCTTTTACAAACTTGCCTTTATATTCTCCTCAATAAATAATAAACCTGGAAATTTCTGCCATCTTGTAAACAAATATTTTATTGTTAAGAATTTTGAAGAAGTTGGAGTCATTAAAGGTTTTTCAAAAGATTATTGGAGAAACTTCTCAGCTACACGGAGTAGAGACAATTTATATAGTTTACTTCAACACAGCATTTTATTTTACTTGGATATTTGTAGCATAACTATAAGATAGAAAAAAAAAGTGCAAATATTCTGGTACAGTGTGTTGAATATAACTCATTTGAATGGAGTTTGACAAGAGCTGATACTAATTGTACTAATTAGCAATAGAGAGGAAAAACTCTATTTGATCTGTGCTTTTGTATCTTTAAATTTTGAGATATGCAAAGAGAGAAGAAGAGAGGAAGAAATTTAAGGGACTTAATTTTCAAGAAAGGCTAAGTCTTCCCTGAAAAATAAGCTCCAGTAAAACACCTGTCATTCTACATCGCATAACTGAGGAACCAAAAATCTTACCTTTAACATCCTACTTGAGTTATCTGCAGTACATGAAAGGTATGATGTAATATTCACATATATCTGTACAGACAGACTGAATACATTCCAAATGCAATTTTGAAAAATATACTAAACACAGAGCACAAATGACCAAATTTAATAATGACATTGGGTCTTTTTATTGCTTTGCATTGCTTGGTTCGTGCTCTGGGGTTTAGCTGGGCATTGTACAGCCAAAAATCTCTGAAACTGCTGCTAGCTTTTATAGCATCACTATAATTATTTATTTATTGAGTGTTATTTGAGCTTAGTCTGTTCATTTTCTAGCTATTGAGTGTAGCTGATGTTGATCTGTCCCATGTGAGACCTTAGCTGGTATTTTTGCCAAGTTAGAGATTCAGTTTTTTAAGTGTGCTGGGGAGCTCAAATGTATTTGTAGGGTGGTTGAAGTACTTCTTGGGCACAGATTGTGGTGGCATTGTTCAGAACTGAACTGAGCTGCAGTCAAGGGAATCTTTGTAACCTCAGTGTTTCTTGCAAGGAGGAAATATTTCAGATGCTACAGCTTTCTCCATAATTGATTATGTGTGTTAGAGCCTGTGCATGCTTTGCCTATATAGCAGAAAGATAAATGCTTTGCTTTAATTCCTTGCTGATTTCAAATAATGTTTTATATAAATCACCTGCTCTTCTCAAGTCTGCTTCTGGTTTTTGAAGTAAGGCTTTGCTTTGGCTTATAAACTACTGATTGTACTCAGAGCTTTGTTTTATCTGCTTTTGTAGTTGCACAGATATAACCAGAGTACTAAATTCCTCTAAAGCTTTTCTTCTTTTTTTTTTTTTTCCCTCATAGGGAAACTGCTTGGTTATAAACATTGGTCCATTCCAATTTGTATTTCAGAGCTCTCAAAAATGTTATGTATAATTAGCCTTTTGCTTTAGGAATGAATTTTTGCAACAGTTTTTCTCAGTAAAAATAAGCACCTGTCAATCAAAATTTTTAGAAAATTTTTGTGTTTGTAGGTCTGTAAGTTCTAAAATGCTATCTTTTTATATTTCTGATTTACATGTGCTGCAACAGTAACTGCAATTTGCATGCTTAGCCTACAATGGTGGTTTGAAATCACATTGAAATGTTTAGGAGCAAAGTGCAGAACTGTGTGAAAAATCATATAGCCTTGTATGTGAAGAAAACCATCATCTTCCTCTCTCAGTATTTGCTTGTATTTTTCCTACTCTTGACTGAATATAAGTGGCTGCTAAACTGACAGCAACTAATTCTTGATTACTTGATTCTTCTACCCCTGCTTGTGGGGAGACCTACTTGCCTTTTGGTTCTTGTGGTCCACCTTTGACCCTCTATGACATATGTTCTGAATTTAACTTGTACCTTTTCCACAATGTTTGTACTCTAGGAAGAAAATACATAAAAGTGTAAAAGCTGTAAAAAGTATGGCATAGGATGGAATTGAGGAAGCAAACAGAAAATGAATGGTGATTGCTTTGCTTTTTGTGGAAGGGAAAGGAATGAGAAAGTACCTCCATGGTCAGGAAATATTTATAGAAAACATAGTTATGCCTTTTCTAAGCAGTAAAATCTTGGTTAAGTATGAATTTAGAACTGTTGTGAAGATGATGTCCACTTGCTTTTCTCTTGCCCTTAAAGCATCCAGTTGGTCACTCCTTAGACTTTTCACATATTTGCAAGTAAATGTACAAAACTAAACTGAGAACTTAATTTCTTACAAAGAAATACTTCTTTTGTCAACACTAGAATTTTTAATTGTTAATTGTATAATCTTTAATTATATTGTAATGGTTCCCAGTGGAGGATCTTCTTCCACTTGCGATTTAATTAAAGGCATTTTGATATTTGTTATAAATCAACCAATATATCACTTACAGAGGTAGTCCCTTGTGATGACTTAATCATGCAAGTTTTGAAGTCCTGAATTTATGGACATGCCAAGGCTTTTATATTCTAGTTATTTTGAAAGATTAGTGTTTCATAGTCACTCTTCTTTTTTTCCTTAAGAATAAATGTTGGATTTTGAGAACAAATTGTTACTTTAAAAGCAGCAATTCTCCTTTTGATGTACTTAATTTTGAATCACTTACAGTCACACATCAGAGGCAGATTTGGTCTGTAATTCAGGTGATGGTGCATCAGTGTGAAGAGGGCTTTAGGAGGGGACTATCTGCTGACAGTTCTCTCCCCACAGACTGTCACTCCAGCAACTCTGTCCAGAATGTAAATACAAACTACATATACCTGTAAGGAAAGCAGCTTGGTAGAGCTTTGGTTTCATTTGAAAGCATGGTAAGGGAAGGAGGAATTAATTGAAGCACAGACATCTGCTATGTAGCAGAAAAGTCTGAGAAAATGTGTTTGTGTTTTCCTGAGAGAACCCCTAGATTACTCTGTACCCATTTTCTGCTGCTGAATAAAAACCGGCACTCTGACCATCCTCTGGTACAGTATTTCAGGCCATAGCTGCTACAAAGCTGTAGCTTTTGTCTCCTTGTTCTTCCATTACCCTGTCTGTCTTCTTGGACCACAGCGCTGATGAAATTCCTAGAGTGACACCACTGTGAGCCAATGCAGTGCTATGGAGAATTAAGTCAGTTATGTTCAAAGGTATTTCAAGCTAACTGGTGCAAATTAGAGTCCTATTGGGAATGCTTTATAAAGCTACATTTTAAGTATGCCAAACCATAATGTGTCTCGAAATGAAATGGATGTATGATACATTGAACTTCTAATGTTATTTCAAGGGAAATTTTCAAAAGCCCATGTACAAGTCTTCTGGCCTAGTGATTTTTTTTTAAAAGAAAAAGAATTCCTAATCAGAAGTTACAGTTTTGGAGCAAGCCAACTCCGCCTCCTCCCTTATTTCAGCATGGTTTACGGGCCGGTTTTGGTGTGCACAAGCTAGATTCCTCCTGGAATTAACTAAGTCAATGTTTCTGAATCAATGAATCACACAGTCAGACAGGTTCAGACTGTGTGCAGTGCAGGAATGTTTGTCCCAGGGAATACTGTCTTCCTGAAGCCAAGCTGAGGGTCTACATGCTGTGTAGGTGAAGTCCTTCAGCATTGTCTGGTTGAGGCTACTGGTCTGCTCTTGGTGCTAGCAGGTCTCACAAATTCAGACATAGCCAGAGGGTCTGCACCAAGTATGCAAACCAAATCTGGGTTCTGATTGTGCCATAAAGTCCCCACAGGGGAAATGTCTTCCATCCTGCTTTTGAAGAGAGGAAATGCTCTAGGGAGAGAAGAGAGGCATCAGATATCTGAATGATATTATGCACTGAAGAACTGAATAGTAGTATTTGAAACTCTTATTATAAAAAAAATTCAGAACAAAATGACATTTCTAGAATTCAAAACATATTATTTTTAAAATGGTGAAGAACTGTTCTGTCTTTTCCAGATGTGCACCCCCTAATCATCTTTCTGAATTCTAATCATGAATTAGGTGAATTTCCATTTTTCAAAAGCTTTTGTGTTATTTCACTTGTTTTGCCATTCACCAAAAACATCCCACTGATGTATGTTTGGTGTACTTCAGATTGATAGGAGCTGATTGGGAAGATCAGGCAGCATAAACAGGCAGAGAGGAGGAATGAAAATGGCAGCTTTATGAAGTTCCACTTTGTCCATTTCCCTGTGGGACAAGTCACTGACCTTAGCTTTCTGTGTCTGGGGTGAGGCATACTATCAAGGGCTAAGGAAGATTTACTGGGATTCATAGAGCTGTAGGAGCATCTGCACAAGAGGACTTTTATTTATCTCTAGTTGCTTAATATGCTACTTGTCTGGTAGCCTGTCTTTCCTCTTCTCTAGCTAAATTGTCTTGTCAAAGACAATCCATACTACTACGTTTCCATGGGGATGGGGTATGGAGAGTTCTAGGTGAGTGAGAATCCTGATCTGCACTTGCAAGGGATACTGAATAATGCAGTTTAGCTATAAGTGTATGCATGCTCACACACATATACAGAATAAAACTAAATAGTGGCACTTCTAGTCACAGCTACAGAATAAAGATGATTATTTTCTAAATAAATTCTGAATTATTAGAGGGTTTTGTTTGTTTCTTGTGGTTGCTTACTGATTTCCTTTCAGTCTATTAGTGTATATTCTTTTATATGGTACAATACCAGAATGTTATTAAATTTGCAGAAACAGTCCCATATTAAAAAGCTTCTGGATTAAGTTAAGAACATCAACTGTAAGATAGCCAAAGTATTATTAAAACTGTTAAGTGAAGATCATGTCTTTGTTAAATATAGGTGTTACTATAGGAATAGTATATGCCAATATTTTTTTAAAGGACTACCCAAAATACGTGTGTTTGAATGAGGAGGTGGAAGTGCTGTCTGTATTTCTTGGACCTTTACAGACATTTGTCTGGTTTGTAAAAAACAATATTATATTGCATTCAGAAGGTATTAATATTGTTGATATGAAACACACCAGGGTAACATATCATGTTAAATATAAAATGCATTCTGTGAAAATAGATTCTTTTGTCTGCCAAAATACTTTTCTTGCATACAGTACAGGTGTGTGGTAGTTTTAAGCTTCTAAGTCTTTGTCTTTGAAACAAACAAACAAACAAACAAAACCTACATGGAAATTGCAAATAATTTCTATAGTTAAGAAAATAATTGTTTATATGCTTAAATCCTCAAAAATATCAAGCTGCTGGTTTTGACACATGCTGACTATTTGGAATTGCAGGGCTTGCAGTCTTAAAGCTACTTGAATTGCAGTCTGTGTGGAATATCAAAGAACAGTAATAAACTATGTGTTAGGTGCATGGGGAGTATGAAGAGGAGTTGGGCTAGGGAAGTGGGCTTTAGGACCTATATTATGCAGACTTATTGAAAGTACAGTGTTGAGTGCTACAGTTGCAAGGAATTTACTCTGAGACCAAGTTAATGGGAACATCATGGTGTGGTCCTAGGATTTCACAGGAGTCTCACTTGAAACAAGCCCATGGGTGGCCTAGAGCATTTGTTAATGCCTTCTGCTCTTGTCTTGTACCACATTAGGGCTCCAGTGGTTGTTGCAGAAAGTGGCAAAATACTCAGTGGACATTGGTGTGGGAGGATATGTGCTGATTTGTCTTGTATTGCATTCCCCATGGAGGATTGCGGAGGACAGGGCTTTCCCAATGTTCCCATCCCACCTGGGTTCTGGAGTGGCAGTGGTTGGGATGGTAAAAGCCAGTTTCATTGGGCAGAAGGCCCTTGAGTACGCAGCATCACTCATCCTGTCTGTACACAAACCAGGATGAACATCTTTGGGCTGTTCTTTCTAACAACACACTCACAGTCGTCTGGAACTGACTCGTCAGGCTGTGAGACCCAGTTCCTTAGCGAGCTCTGCTGTTTGCTCTGCTGCCTGCTCTTGTTTATTCTGCTGTGTGATCTGTGGGGAAGTGTCAAGTCACAACAGCAATTCTAGAACAAATCTTTCTATGCCTGGATTGCTAGGAGTCCAGCTAGGAAGAGGGAAGAATGATTCATAGTGAATACTTTAGGGATTTTCAGAGCCTATGTCTCAGTTACTCTTCTGCTGAACACTAGCCAGGCTATGAATTGTGCTTTATGAGGTCAAGCCAAGTGGCACTGTGAAAGGAGCACTGAGAGAACTGTTTAATGTAGGAGGACTGTTTCTGTTATTAAAGGAAGTTTTTCATGTTAATATGGGCATAAAATTGGATTACCAAGAAAGGTGGACTCACAGATGCCACCAGTGAGGCAAAGAATGTATTGCATGTAACTATGATGGAAAAGTATGTACATTTAAAAATATATTTTCACTAAATATTTTTGAGATTTTTTAATTGAAAAATTCTTGATTTTAAAGGATGCTTGTTTGTATTTATCATTCTCTAAGAACCTGTACTGAAAGTCAGGACCTGATAGGAAAAAGGTAGAGGTACCAGACAGGCAGTGAGAAATACACTTCAGGGAGAGCAAAATGACACTTCTTGAGAGGAAATGAGATAAAGGGAAATGTAGCAAATATTTGTGTAACTAAAAATTACTATCAAATATGGGAAAGGAAAAAACACAAAGCCATATAAGAAAGGCAGTAAAGCTAATGATGTTTTGCTAGGTTGTTAGGAAGTTTGATAGGGTAGTACAACATAAAATACTACATGTTTGTAATCTAAGAGGAAAGTGCCTCAAAATGCTATTGTAAATATTAATTTAAGCTTACCATTTTGTAGTCACATTGTAGGGCTGTAGCATATGCTGGTGAAATTATAAAAATATCGCTTAGATTGTAGTGGTTAGTGGTTCAATATGGACATAATAGGGAAAAAAGGGGAAAACTTTCCAGCTTATCATCACTTGCAGTTGATGTCCAGTATGAATACACACCTTTTGATCATTCTGAGTCAAACCCAGGATTTAACCAGAATGTCCTGTAGGATGTAACCTGCAGCAAAAGTGCTTGTCCCTGATACTGACACATTATTTCAACTCAGACTACCCTACCTTACTGCAGACAGCTGTAACTGCGATAGGAGAGCAGATGAGAAAGTAGAGTGAGGTGGGGGAAAAGCATGCCAAAATGCAGCTTTATTTTCATATGTCCCATGTAGCAGTTAAAGAATGGGAGGGCAAAGGAGTCCATACTCACTGCACTGTCTTGAAAAAGATAATTTCAGCTTTCATGTGGAGATTTCCAATATCCCCAGAGCTCCCCAGAATATCTCCTCTGTAATTCAAAACCTCCTTCACCCTTGCTGCTCCACTTGCCCATAGAAGATTTCAAAGCCTAACAGTTAAATGTGGTGCACGGTCTGTGGTCCTGTGATATCCAACATGACAAAAGAAAATGGGGTTAAATGCAATGTCCCTTGACAATCTAGTGAGAAGGAATTTAAAAGAATACCAGTATAGTATTTATTCAATTTATCCACACTTTGACATGTCAGTCAGTTCCAGCTGATGATGGACACTAACTGACAGTGCTTGAGCTGGCAAAAGAAAAGGAAACTTTCCCTAATTGCCATTAGCACAGTGTCTATAAAGTAATACAGCAGCAGTCACTTATTTTGTGAAACAACTTTGTCTCAGCATGAAATTATTAACGGATTAGGATAGAACCTGGTATGACAAACTAGGTACTGGTCTGGGGCAAGTGCACCACAATTTGTCTTGGTGCTGACCAGCTTTCTCTCTAGCAAACGCAGTGCCTGATCTGTGTTTTTTGACAAGGGTAAGTGTTGAGTATGTTGGCATTTTTCTCATATAGTCAGCAGTTTAATTGGATTAACTGTGATTAGCACAAAACTTCCTCAGGTTAGTCTTCACAAAATTTATTTTATGGTATTTGGTAAGAAATATGAAGGTGTCAATGCAATTTTTTTCCTAGTGTAAGAAATGCTTGCAAATCTTAGGGGAAAAAAAAAAAAAGGAAAAACCCATCAGCAGTGTTTCCACTGTGATGGATTTCTTTTGGAAAGAGATTGTCCACAGATCACAGCATAGCATATATGCAGCATCATTACTGTTTGCTCCTACTTTTGAAGAGAGAAGGAAAGAAAAATGTAAAAAGTGAGATTTTATAGGAATACACATTAATATTATAGAAATTTAATTGTATAGAAATTAAAAGCGGAAGAGGGGAAAAAAAACCCTCAAGAGATGCTGGTAAGATCTTAAATAAAAGAACACAACCACAGTTAGAGTAATTGGACTGTGAAATATTAATCTTCCTGATTTTTGTACAAGTGACTTACTCATAACTATTTATGAGTTTCTTAGCACTTGACTCCCCCTATCTCCCCCCAAAGACTTTGTGTTTTGCTTTTTTGCTTTAGGATGTTGTTACTTCCATCACACCTCCCCCTTTCTCCCCCATTTATGGTACACTCCCTGCTGTCTAATCCTCCCGAAAAATGTCAGCTACTGCTGCTGGACTGATATCCCTCTGAACAGATTAAAGTGATGTGTGTTCCTCCAAGGCTTCCCAAATGCAAGTGGTGTGTTTGCACATGTGCTAAGCATGGCTTTTTGATATTACCAGCAATGTGTAAAGCACTATTTCATCTGCTAAGTGTTAAATATAGCAAAAGGCACAATTTTGATAGTGTTGATAAGAACTTAGGAAAAAAGGCCTTGCTTATAAGATAATGAATTAACTTGGCATTTGCTATAGTACTATCCTATGCTCCACTTTTTCAGAGAGCAATTAGAGTTTCACTAGGGGAAATTTAGCAAAGACATAAAAGAAACAAAAGGGGTGGTACTGTAGTACTTTCTGGAAGTTGTGTTAGATGCCTGTCTTGATGGAGAAGAATAACCTGCTTTAGAAGAAGAGGCAGCAAATTATTTACTCTCTCAGGGTTCATTAGCACTGAACCCTGAGAGAGTAAATAATGATGAGGGCATATGCCTGCTGGGAGAATTTTGTTCTTACTGTGTACTGCAGGTGGAAAAGGTGTATGACCTTGTCAGCATAGAGCTTCACCCCTATTTGTACCATTCCACAGTTTGAGATACAAGAAACATGGAAGGGATAAACACTGAGCAGCTCTCCTTGACAATTTTGTCTTGTTCTCTCAGATCCCTGCCCAGGAGTCAGGCTTATAAAGCTTCCACTGGGTGTTTTTCCTTAATGTAGCAGCATTTTACTAACCTGGTTGGTGCATTTCTGAAGGTTTGGGAGATGGGGTGAAAAAGAGAGGAAGTAAGGGCTGAGGTGGGAACTACTTGTAGTTATCACAATCTAGGACCTTGAACATCAAATTGAAAACATGTGAATGGGAGAGAAATTTCAGTCACATGCAGCCTGTGACTCCTTCTCATTGTGCTAGTAATCAAGGAGTAAGAGACTGTCATGTTCTCCACAGATTAAAAGATCATTTACCCCAGCTCTGGCATCTGGTGCACATCTGGCAGGTTTAAGGAGAGTGGAGATGGGAACACTGTGTACACTTCAGACACTTAATATGAAAATCCCTTTGTCCTCCAGCATTGTAGATTAGAGGGTATTGGTAAAACCTGTATTTTTAGGTGATCTTTGTAGCCCAAGAAAACTGCTAGCCCAATACACCAAATTTGGATTGACTGTGGGAGTGGAAAAACATGAAGTTCAGTGGTAAAAGAGATCTCTCTGAAAGGCTGGAAATGGGGACATCAGAACTTGTTCATCTGCTTCCCTGAATATGCAGAAATTCAGTTTTTTTGCTAAGCAAAAGGCCTCAATAGCTTCTTGTGTGTAGATGAGTATTAAGGATGCTTGAACAGAAAAGTGTCTGAAGGCATTCTCTTTTGTGGAGGGAAACAGTGTTTAGCAGTTGTCAAACTAAGATTGAAACCAGTTTTAAGACAAATTAGTGATCTTCATGCACTGCTCTGAATCCACTCTGCAAAGTGAGATAGTGCAAGCAAGTGCAGAGAAAAAAGAGAACCAGTTACCCAGCTGAGCAGAGCACTGTTCTCCTAAGAAAAGCACTTTGCAGCGTGGGTTGTGTGTTCATTAGTCTTTGAAGTAAAAAAGGCTCTAAGGCCAATGGATAAACCATGGCTTATTTTATGAAGTAGGTGTAATTTGAATTATGAGGACAGGAAACAGAAGAAACAGAAACCCTCATCTGTAGTACCGAAGGAGAAAGTTTCTACCTGTCTTTGATAACTTGTAAAAGCACTGCTCCTCTGTTCATCAGGAGGGAGTGAGGTGAATCTAGGAATGTTGTCCTTCCATTTTCCTCTTTGCCTGTGCAGGCAACTAGAATAGATTTAGTCTCTACTGGGGAAGATATAAGGTGTTTGAACAGCAGCAAAAATTGTATTTATCCTTTACTTAAGAAGGCAACAGAGCAAATGGTAACCAGTCCAGCTGGACTTTGCCTTTAAACTGCCAGGTTTAAAATCCTGAAATGGAGACTGGTGTGTGACAAGAGTAAGATGGTACAGCCCAATGACTGGGCTCATAGAAGCCCTTAGAGAAGAGCAGAGAGCTGCATTTTGGGGAGTCTGACAGACAGACTTGCTTATACAGACTCTGTCTTGGCACTCAATCCAGCTATCAGGTTTTCACCAGGAACTGTTCTCTTTGTTATATGAAAAATGAGGGATATTTTTAGCTTTGTGTTGTAATACAATTGCCTGTTTTATGGACTCCTTTCTATTGCTGCCCCCAGAGGTTTAGAAATTTATTAGAGGAGAAGGCATTGTTCAGGCAAACATTGAAGAATTATGTTTAAACCTGCCAGACACTAGGAAGAAATAAACCATACCAATGGAAGCTATTTAATTTATGTTTTAAAAAGTCACAAAAACATAGTGGGTGGTGAAAGGAAGACATTTATTCACCCTCAGAATATAATAGAAAAACCTACATCCAAAACAGTGTGATGGAAAGTGTTCCTAATCTGGCTGTGAGAATTACATGCCAAGACTCTATCACCCAAAACATTGACTGAAATTAGACTGATATATTTTTTAAAGCAAACTATGTAAATTTACTGATAAAAGCTTCTAGAAAAATCTAATATTCATCTGCATATCTTTGAACTTATTTGGAACTTGGAACTCATAAAATATTCTTTGACAGAATTGGTTTTGGTGGTAGACATGTTGGATATCTATTAAGTATTTTTTGCTTCTTTTGTACTTGTAAGCAATTGGTGAAATGCAACCACTCCAGAAAGAAAATGAAACCCAATATGAGATTCATTCACACAGCAGGAGTTCTCTTCTCCACAGGTGCTTATTACTATGTTACACATAACCATAATAGCTGAGCCCCATCAGTTGTGACTTCCAAATAAATTCTGTCATTTGTCGTTCCCACTGTTTTGTGCTTACCCCGACAGGCACATTTTTTGTGAGGTTGTATTTTGTTGCTTGTTTTATTTGCACACATATTCTATGTATACATCTCTGAATCCTTTACGTTCCCTCCTTGGGGAAGTAAGCACACACAAGTGCAGATTCAGAGAGGGAGAGACATTCTCCCTCTGTTCTGTGTCCCATCCCCCTCAGCTGTGTTTTGTTGGGGGAAACAGTGTTGCATGGGGAGGAAGGGGCAATGTTTGCAATGACCGGGTGGTTCGACCTTCTTAGAAATAGCTCCTGCACTGGTGGCTGTTGCCTTTTTAAAAGCGAGTTTCACTTCATGAGACAATCAGTTGTTGTTGGCTGCTGAACTTTCCTTAGAACTTTCTTACAATCTTCTTGTACCAAGTGATTTGAACGTCCTGAGAGAAAAGCCTGAGATTTTCAAATTTGGGATGCCTTGAGGTTCAGTTTGTATCTCCTGAATTTCAGTGCAAGAGACTTTATCAGTGTGTTAACATCGATGCCTGCATTAATCATCCCGCTCAGGGTGATCATCCAGCTGGAGTTACGTCCAAGTAATGTTTTCTCAGTATTGCTGAGAGTAAATCAGTGCCTACTTTTCACTTCAGCTAATTTTCCTCAAACTAGGCAGGTTGAATTGCCCACCAGAGTTATACAGCACTTCGCTTTCATATGAAACCCATCTTTTGCTTCCAAGGAAAAAGTGTGGAGAGGAGCCTTTTGGCTTCAAATAACAAGTCCAGTTGACAGTCCCTTTTGCCATTTGACTCCTTGTAGAATAGCCTTTGGCAGGGCAGTGCGAGAGAACCTTAATTTGTTACAGCTGTCAGAGAAATGTGCATTGCTTTCTTCTCTGTTCTGCCTGCTTTCCTGTGGAATTGAGGTTTTTTCTGTCATGCTCTCTTTCTGACAGGCTGTCCAACCCTATCCTATTTACTTTTTTAATCTATTGGCCAGTTTTAGTCCTATTTAGCACTGAGGCAGATGCCTTAATGATATTGAGTTCTACCACTGTAATGAATACTGGCAGCCAGATAGAGGAGAGAGATGTAATTAATGCCTGTTCTGATGAAAAGATTTAAGCGTGTGCTCAGCTTTTTCTAGGTATCAGGCTTTATTAGCTCTGTTGTGAACAAAACTGCCTGGGTTTATATTGTAAGCATTATTGTAGCACTTTAATTGGTGGCTTTGCCTCTGTGGTTTATCTTGCTATCATGCATCAGAGCCCTAATGAGGGTTCAAAATGCCACTGAGCACGACAATGTTGAGTGTGTGGGCTGATACTACCAAGCATCAGTGTTACTAATTCTGGGAGATGTCAGAACTCAGTAAGAACAAAAATCTCTTCTTTAATCATTCCCCCCTGACCCTGCCTGTTCTTGTTTTATGGGAAGGCCAGCATCTGCTGCCTGGGGTCTCCATCCTGAAGCAAAGACTGCAGCATCTTGGGCTGCCAAACACTTTTCCATGCCAGAAATCCTCCTTGAATCATACAGCCCTCACCTTCACCAGCTTTTTTCTTGGGACCTGCCTGACCTTCTGTGCAGAAACGGTGCTGTGTCTCATCCCGTTTCTGCAGAGCAGCATGCCTGCTGTGGGTGAAGGAGTGGCATGGAGACAGTTCACTTCCTCTCTCGTTCCACTAGAAAGATTGTCCATGTAGTACCATGGTAGGAGGGAGTAATGGAGATTAAGACAAACTAGTCTAGCCATCCCATTGAATCACTGGGATAGTTCCATCAGTTTACCCAAGGAAGCCAGTTTGACTTGCATAATTCAGACATTTCCTCTCTTACATGATAATCTCTTACCTTTTGCATCTTGTGTATTCTGTAAAAATGAGGCAGAACAAGCATGTTTTGCCATCTGGACAGAAAAAGAATCATAAAGATTATTTACTTGAAATTGCAAAAAGTACCTGTTTGAGCACCTGTAGTCTAATTTAGTCAAACCCTTGTACAGGGTTCGAGCAGCAAAAACACACATTGTTTTTGCATTTTGAATTTATTAAAAGTCATATATTGGGAATACGCTTAAATGGGTTGTATGTGCAAGTTCAAAAATTATATGGTTTAGATCACTGCTTTACGTTACAATTTGAGGTTTAGAATTGACCTGTCAGATTTTCATAAAACAGGCTGGTTTTATTTTGAGTTATGAATCTGAGGCTGAAGTGGCAAATAAGGTGATATATAGCCCAGTAATGTGGTTCTTTTTTAAATTCCAACTTGGTTCACAATGGTGTTCACAGATGATCTTGGTTGAGTTCCTGAATAAGTATGCAATAAATGTATTCTTTTATTCACGTAGCAAGATATTTAAACGTTAATTTAAGAGTAAGTCAGCATGTCATGAATAAACATTCTTGCAGCTTAGTCTGCTTTGTGGTACCTCTAAATTTTATTTAGACTTTTGTGTTACTCTAGTCTTATAAGTGGTTTTTATGAGCAATTGGAAATAGTAGGGTACTCACCACTAATTCTGAGAAATAGAGAGAATGAATATAAGTATGTGCACACTGTATTAAAAGCTTTTATTTTACTTGTTTTTCATTGATTCTTATTTTTTTCTTCTCATAGGGTATGTTCTAGTTGTCCATGCCAGAAAATGTGTGATGAGTTTGCAGACCTGTCTACCTTTACAACTCTTCCTTCTGCATGCTTTTTTTATTATTCCTGTTGTGGGATATATTGCCTAATTTGTAAATATCAAAAGCACTGTAAAATGGGAGATGCCAATTTACTTAATACCATGCATACACAATTTATGTCAGTTTTTTAAATAAATGAGAATACAGGAAACTTTATTCAGAGTGCCTGCAAATACTTTCACAGTTAGCAGTCGTCTTACTATTGGTCCTAACTAGTGGAGCACCCAAATCTCTCTGAAACAAAGGATGTCATTAATGTTGCTTGACAAATTGGAGTTATTATGAATAATATGACTCTATGGGTCAGAATAAAACAAACTTTTTGTCTTCAAAACTATTGGTCAGAAGGATTTTTTTATTACTGTGTGCCAATCTTTTTGACTTCCATAAACTGATTTTTGATTTGTAAAGGGTTCTGAGAGTAGCCCTGAATTTTCACATGGTCTCTATAGCTTGGCACAGCTGGAGTGCCTGAAGCAGCAACCTGGCTTTCCTTAGGGTTCTCTCTCCAGAAATGAGTAAATTTTGCTCTGGTTTGTGACTCAGGGGGAGTTTAAGTGAGTTGGCCATGGGTGGCTTAAGGAAACATAGGAATTTTTGCTTTCCCATTCTAAATTTAGAATGTGCATTTCTCATATTCATTTCACATCTGCAGAAGTTATTGGAAGAGTATAACATGAATATGTGGAAAGAGGATGAAGATTTCCCCTTGAAATTTTGTTTATGTTTTTGTTCTTTTCCTTTTCATTCCAGTGAAATGAAGCAGAAGTTGGATGAAGAGGGTAACAAGTGCAGTATCCTTTCCAAGCAGCAGAAGTTCAATGAGCACTGCTGCATTCGCTGCTGTTCCCCTTTCACATTTCTTATCAACAGCAAGCGACAGTGCCAAGACTGCAAGTACAACATCTGCAAGAGCTGCAGCACTTACCAGAAGAAGGAGAAGGCTTGGATTTGCAGTGTCTGTCAGCAAGCAAGGTAAAAGCCTATTGTTCAACAACTTGTGCAAAGCAGCTGTGGCCTGACCTGAGCTTTTCCTTGTATTTGTCAATTGTTAACTATGGTGGGATAGGACATGAAGTACCTGTTTATGTAGAGGTTGATTTATTGCTAACATGCCTGGTTTTTTGTAGAGGTTAATTTGTTCTGAGAATGTTTGTTTACCTGTTGCGTTTTCCAGGCTTGTTTAGCTGTACTGATGTATCAGCAAGCAGTAACTGGGTATAGCTTGTGCAGGACTGGGGTATCCTGAAACACCTGGGTTACTAATGGAACCTGAGCACAGATGGTGGTAAGGCAGTTAATAGTTTGGCAGCTAATCCCTTTGATGGGTCAGAAATGGAGGGAAGAATATTTGTGAATAGATCATCCAGCCGTGACTGTGTTTTAGAGTGCTTTTCTAAATGCCAGTTTATTGGTGGGGATGCCTTGAGCTTACTTTGGCAGGTACCCAAAGAAAATAGTGGTGCAACCTGTTATAATTCATAACATCTGCTAAAGAATATGCTGCCACTTCTGTTTGCAGAGGGTATCAGGGGTTTACTATCTCACCTTTCTGAGGGTAACAGACCCCCAACATTTCAAGATTGCACCAGAAGAACAAAGCAAAACACTTAACAGCAGCAAAGGGGTCATTCCTTGGATGTGACTGTGATAATCCTTGTCTCCAAGTTCCAAAAGCAGCTGTAGCTGTGGTGACATAGTCCTGACCAACACCCTTTAACTCAGACAAGAAGGGTGAATGAAGTAACTCAGTTCCTTATGGTTTAATTTTGACCACTGGTGACTAAAGCAGCTGAGCATATGTGACAAGAATGGCTGTTTATCTTTCTCTTTAGTGGAGAATGCAGGATGAAAACAAGAGACAAGTCCCTTTGCAATGCTTTATGATACTCCTGTGCTCACCTTAAAAAGGTGAGCTAAAAAGCCATACTATTCCTTCTTGTTTCCCATTAACATCCACTTGAAATCACGGAATCATTAGGTTGGAAGAGATCTTCAAGATCATTGAGTCTATCCCATGCCCTAACACCTCAACTAAACCATGGCACCAAGTGCCACATCTAATCTTTTTGTAAACACATCCAGGCATGATGAGTCCACCCTGGGCAGACAATTCCAGTACTTTATCACTCTTTCCATAGAATATCTTTTCCTAATATCCAGCCTATATTTCCCTTGGCGCAGCTTAAGGCTGTGTCCTCTGGTTCTGTCAGTTGCTGCCTGGAGAAAGAGACCAACCCCCACTTGACTACAACTACCCTTCAGGAAGTTGTAGAGAGTGATTAAGGTCACCCCTGAGTCTCCTTCTCTCCAGGCTGAGCACCCCCAGCTCCCTCAGTGGTTCCTCACAGGGCTTGTGTTCCAAGCCCCTCACCAGCTTCGTTGCCTCCTCTGGACACGCTCGAGCGTCCCAACGTCCTTCCCAAACTGAGGGGCCAGAGCTGGACACAGCACTTGAGGTGTGGCCTCACCAGTGCTGAGTACAGGGGAAGAATGACCTCCCTGCTCCTGCTGGCCACACTATTCCTGATACAGGCCAAGATGCCGTACACTTTCCTACAAGATCTGTGAATTAGGTTTGTGCTCTTTGACAGAGATCCTTAAAATCATAGGGATCCGAGATAATGCCAATTTCCAAAAATCAGTCTTCAAAGGCAAAGATGGTTGTGTTCTTTGGGGCACCTGATCCTTCTCTGCTTTTTACCCTGGAAAACCTACAGAAACCCCCTTTTCCCTGGTGAGGAGGCAGGTGAATGATGGGAGGATCTTTTCAAGCAACACAGAGGGCTGTGGAGCCAGTGCTTATGTCTGCCTTAGTCATTCAACCATTTCATATTGCACCTCTTTCTTCCATTTATCCTGCGTTGACAGCAGAACAGCAGCCAGGTTTGTGGATGCTGATGAACTGCACTTAAATTACCTTTTGCTGACTCCACAGAAAATGTCTCAGAAGAATTTAATTTCAGAAGAAAAATCTGTAGCTATATCATAAAAATGCTATTTCTGACCCTTGAAGTCAGGGCTTTGCCTGTAACTCAGTTATAAACATTTTCTTTATTTATGAGACCTGAGACACAGCTTGAGTTATTTTTCAGTGAATAAATTAACTAACACTGTTGCTAATCATTTTACATTCCGGTTTATTGGACTGTGCTACTTACAAATCCCTGTAGGTAGATTAGGGCCTAGTATTCCTCAGAGACCGCTGATGTATTTTGATGTGGTGGGGCCTTTTTTTGTGTTTATGGGGGGGTGGTGGTATAATTTCTTGGGATTTAACTCTCGGTCAGCATTTCTTCCAGGGTAAAGCACAACAGTATTTTTGAGTTCCTCTCATGTTCTCAGTGACTTATCTCTCAGGTGGACTGTGTTCTCCTGCCTCTCCCCAGCTCCTCTGCTTGTGTCTTTTATTTTTAGGCTTGATAAGGCAGCACAGGTAGTGGAGGTGGTTCTTGGTTAAGCTGTTATTTGCCTGCACATCTTATTGCACAATAGAAAGTGAGCTCTAGTGGGATAGAAATATCTGAAGACCGTATTCTACACTCAAGAAAAGCTGACATGGTGAGTTAGTCTTTCAAGGCTTCACCCCAATAGAGATACCTGTTCTGTTGATCTTCATCTCCAAGGCAGACATCTACATTAGCATTGAGCAGAGAGCAAAAATTCAGGTTACCATTTGAAACATAGAACATTTGTAGAAAATCAGTCAAAAAAGTTAGTATCTGCTTCTTCCAAAAGCAGAAAACTCATCAATAAGCCAGTGAAAACTTTGGTGTTTGAATTCCTTTAAAGCACATCTTCTGCTGCCATACATCTTTTAAAAGTTAGACAATGGGCTTGGTATGGAATCCCAGGCTCAAAAATGTCTTTACAGCAATGTCTGAATTAATCTTGTGAAGAACAGGAGAACCTTCCTTAAATTTCCCCATTTCCCAGATTTTGCACACATTCTGCAAACGCTTTTTGATTTAGATTTGTCTCTGAATACTATTATTAATGTTTTCAGGGGCTTCACCTCTCATGTGTATCTTTTTAGTCTGTAAGTACTCTTTGATAAGATTGTATAATACTGATTTCAAGTTTTTGATTTTTGTGTAGTACAGTTCTGATTCTTGCGAAGCCTTGTACAATGTCTCCTTGTTAGACACCTGTCAGACAACGTATTTAGGCAGCTTGCTGAGGTCTGTACTTTTTAAGACCTCTTGGCTAAGTAGATTCCAGGCACAGTTTCTTTGCCCTCTGTATTAATGCTTTTGATGCCAGATACAGAAGTTCTTTGCTCATTTAGTAGGCAAAATGTGTGTCTGAGACCACTTTTCTGTTCTCCACGGAACCATATCCCAGAACGCCCTGCTTGTGGTATTCTGCTTTCCAGTTCAACACTTGTACTAATAAAAATATTTTTAAAAAAAAGCATAATCCATTAAAATGCATGTTTTTGCAGGTTTTTTAAACTAATCATGTTTTACTCCTGGACTGATTAGTATGAGTATATAGAGTCCATTCTAAAATGAGGTGTACAAACATCTGGCTGTCCACCTCAGCCTTTCGTGACTATCATGCATGAATTCCCCTGCATTTTTGGTTCACTTCTTCTGGTCTCACCATCTGTATGTCAAAAGATTTCTGTCTCTGTTGTGAGGGGGAGCATGGGCACCTAATCCTTTCATGCCTTCACATCCATCTGTCCTGTGATTTTCTAACTTGTTCTCAAAACTCTTGCTCAGGTGGTGAGAATTCATCACTTAGTGGACTCCTGCTTTGCTTTCTTGAGCCAGGCCAGGGGTGAGAGGGTCTGCAGGATGTCACAATTCTGCTTTATAAGTGCTGCTTTGTTGGTGGTGGTCTTTTGCTAGTAACATTTATTAAGAGACAGAGACCCACACACTGGTCCTTTTCTCCTTTGTGTCATTAACTAGTGAAAAGCACAGTCATGCTGCACATATTCAGACTTCCTGCAGTCAAAGTAGTGTTTTGGGTGGCTCAAACTGTGTCTCAAAAGTCCTCACACTGGTCACTTGCAGCAGAGATTTATTTGAATGTTTAAGAGAGCTACTCTTTTTTTTTTTTTAACTTTGGTTTTTGTACACGCAGTGTAACTGCTACTTTTAAAACGAAGAAAGCAAGGGTATTGCAATTACTTTTATCAGCTCTTCAATCCAGTTATTGTTGAATGTTCCTTATATTTTATTTTGAGTTTTTTGGGGTGCCTTGTTCAATATAACTGAACTGTAACAATTTGCATCAGTAGCAAATGTAATTGTCTTACTGGAATTTGATAATTAGTTAGACTACTTATGGTAGTCTCTGCATTAGGGTTTTTAATGCACATCAGAGTGAGATTTGAGAAAATGCAAAAGGTCTAGTCTACCTGCAGTACCCAGTACATTTTTCTGTAACTAGCATGTATTGAGATTAACGCTAAAGTGAAAATGGAGCAATGCTTCTGATAAAATCAAAATTGCAACAGAAAATAAAAGTCTAGACTCACTTGGCAGGCAGAACACTCTTCAAATAGAAAGGACTTTTGCCAGCCTCAGGAACAGTTCTAAATAAAAGTGTTATATTTCATATGGGTTTTTTTGGAGGGTTCTATAAAACAATATAATGTCTTTTAATGTCAGCGGAACAAACCATATATTTGTGAAAACATGATAAAATTGAAGTTAGCCTGCCAAAAGGTACATCTTTTCTGCTTAGCTGATGCAAGTTTTAGTGTAAAACTCTTTATAGTTTCTACAGGGAAAAAGAGAAAAAAACCAGAAAATTTGACAAAACCTTGATATTGTACTTGAGAAAAAGTAATACTTCCAGTTAATAACTGAACTTTCTATTTGTTTGTCAGTGCATTTGGCTGTAACAAAAACAGTCAGTTTCAGGACTTAGTTGTGGAAAACTAATGAAGATATAATGCTGCTTAGCGATTTTGTTTTGCTTCCAAGCAGGCTCAACCATCTGGTAAAAGGAAGCTGAAATGTATTTTAGGTAGTCTGCCTCAGCCACAGCTTGGAGCTTTGTGTATAGTTTTGTGACAGTTGCTATTTCTGCTCTTTGAAGTCTCTGTCTGACATTAGTGAGAACTTCTACAGAATTTGGAAGCTGTGACATTGTCAAGTCAATGCCAGGAAATGTGTTTTTGCTTCCAAGATCATAGAATTGTATAGGAACGTTCACTTGCTCTGTGGCATAGGACAGAAGATAAAGTCTTAGTTCTACCATGTGCATGTTGTCTTCATTTGACCCATATGAGTCTTGTTTTGCTTTTTTGAAAGTTCTCTGAATGATCCCAATCGTATTGTACTTAAGAGATTTACTAATTTTAAGTAAATTGCAGTGAAAATTATTTTTCTCAGCTGTATATACTTGTAGAAATGGATGCAATTCCTTCCAAAAATGCATGCTGCTCTCTTCAAATTTTTTTTTCCTCCTTGTCCTGCCACTATTTCTCTGTTTTGTATCCTGTTGCTTGACCTCCTTGTCCTTACCACGCTTTAGCATCACAGTGGATCACAGACACCATATCCTTTTTCTCACTGTACCTATGAAGAGCAAGGACAAGAGCTTTGATTTTGCACAGGGGCCAAGAACAGTCTTTGGTTTATTCAGCTGTTCCCTAACTGGAAGAGGAGAGAGAGAAATGTGCAAACTGGCTGCTTTGACAGGTTGATCTCTGCTGGTTTTCTTGCTATACTGATCTGTCTTAATTATTTTGAAGTATGCACTGTGAAGAATTTAGATTCTGCTAGACAGAATAAAGCTGAACTTGCATAACATATAGCAGACTGCAATGCTGCACTTAGCTTTAAGAACAGTATCTAAAGATGGAATTGAAGAGGAGAGTAGGAAAGAGAGGTCTATTAAAACAGCTAAACACAAGTGCTGATTAGGCGATCTTTTCTAGTTTTAAGTAGCCTTGGAAGTGAATGTGTGTCTGAGTGCATGGAGGACTAATCAGTGTTTTCGAAGCTCTGGATCCCAGTTTTAGCTGTCAAGTGACCTTGGGGAAGCTTCCATGTGTCAGGTTTCTCCCTGTGCAGAATGGATTTGATGACCCTGAACTCTTGGAGGTTAGTGGTTAGAAAGTTAAGTGCTCTGGTTGTGAAGTGCTAAGTATTATTAATGTACTGTTATTAGAGGAGTTTTGCTGCAGTCAGCATGCCTAAGCCTTTGTGGTTTTCAGTTGCACAGAAAGGTAAATGCTTGGATTTTTCTAGGGAATGAGTGAGGGTAGAATATTGTGGGTTTATGTTCAATGTTAATATATAAATGCTTGCCTGTATTTGGCTTCACCTACCATCAGCAAGTCATGGAAAGAAAGGCTATTAAACATTTTCTCTAGTAGTAATAAATATTATCTAGATGTGTAAAAATATTGCAACTGCTAAAATGAGAGGAGCTGGATATGAAAGGATGTAATACAGTTTTTCCACTTAGTAAGGAGCATGCAAATTATAGGTTGGACTTACTTAGCCTTTCAGTTTTGCAAAAGCTGAGGGACTCTCAGTGAGGGTGACAAATTAAAAGCTAATTAAAATTGCAGAAGATTCTTTAAGTATGGGCACTTAATGACACGTGGGAACATCATGCCTTACAGTAGCTGAGATGGAAAATATTAAGTATCAAGCACAGTTTATGTAAGAACTTCCCTTGTGTCAGTTCTACAACTGGAACTTCATGTGCTGTTCATCATAAAATGTATGTAATAAAGCAAGGAACCACGCTGTGGTTAACACTCTAGAGGTAGCTCTAAGGAGAGCAGAGTGCCTTTTCACGCAGACATATCATTGAACATTTTTTTATTATCAAAAATGAAAGATTGCTACCTGGTTTGATGTATGTTTGTTTCAGCATTTGGTGAGTCTTCATGCTTTCTTCTGTTATATTTGTGCAACCTCCAAGATTTAACAGTTTGCTGTGGTTAGCAAAGGGGTTTTTTTCTTGGTGAGAAAATTGGAAAACCTCTGGATTTGTAGCCACTGGCAGTGAATGACGGTAACAAAATGTGTCTTTCCTGTAGCTAGTGCAGTTTGCAGTATTACTCTCCTAAAACGTTCTTGTGTTGCCAAAGAGGTTAAAGTGAGAATTTAATTTGTCATTTTAAAAAAGATTGACCACATCAATAAGTAAGTCACTTTATGTTCTTATTGTTCAGGCCCGCCTTTCACATGAAATAGATGCTGAAATAATTACTGCTTAAGTGTCTCCAATAAGAATGTACGAGATCCTACATTCACGTGTTCCATCCTGCTTCTGCAACCTGAGGGAAAAGGAAGGTGGAAAAAGCAATTTCCCTGTGTCTGACAAAGATGAGATTTTACAAACTTGTGTGCTGAATTAAGTATTTGGATTTCTTGTACTTTTTTTTTTGTAGTAGCATATCTTTTCTGCATCTAGGTTTTTGTGAAGTCTTCTTTCAGATAAGCCCTGCATAAATCTGGTAGGAGAGTTAATTACTCTTCTTATATCTTCCACTCTCAGCTTTCAAAGTATGACCCTAGATTTGTGGAACATTAAATAAATGGTAATGGTTACCTGTTAGCTGTTCTGGAAGTGTGTTTCCTGCATTTTCCTTTTTTAATCCCACCTACATCTTTTGCTAGAGCTGTCTAGGCAAACATCTTGTCCATTTTAGCCCGGGAGCTAACAGACATCTCTTTCATTTATCTTGTTTTCACAAGCAGGATCTTGTTAACATAGTGGAAAAGCCATCTCTGACCTAAAGCTGTCTTTGAGTTTCCACCCCCATTTGTGTCAAGTTGTTTTATCCTTTTTTTTAGAATTTATTTTTGCAGAAACAGCTTCAAAAAATGAAGATTGAATTTTGACATAGTGCCTAAATAAAAATTGCCTAAAACCAGAACCCTTTTGTTTGCAGAAGTTGTGAACTCTTTGGAAGTGATGTTTGGTCATAGCAAAAGAAAGCTTTTGTTCTCAGATTAGTATTGGATTTATAGTGCACTTGGGATTTACTTTGATAAATTATTTTCATCAGAAAGGTACTATAGTAAAAATGAAAATTCTTCGCAGTAAATGGAAAATAATGAGGGCCAATATAAAAATAATCATACCAAATATGTCTTCCATTCTCCTCATACCCCTGCATCTCCCACCAAAATATTTGAAACTTATGTACCTTGCTGGGAGTCAGCATGGTGTGGCTTTATAGCTTGACTTTTGTCTCTAAATGTTAGAAGCCAACAGGGAGTTGCTAACCCTCTTTTGAAGGAGTTTTGTTGGTCCCTTTTTTTGAGGACTGTTCTGTGATGGAGTGGCCAGTGCCTTCCTGAATGAACACTTTTGCTTTGGGAAGGAATCTTTGTAAGGTAATGAGGTGGGTGCAGCTGCTGGATCTATAATACTGCCTGTCCTGATCTTTTTTATTTGGAATTTAGTAGCTCTAAAGTTTGTTGTTGTAATTCGGCAAGTGATGTCTCTGGGCAATATGCAGGAGTCAGTCAATATGTGGGTGCCCATACTGGTTCATTTTTGTTTCATCTCTGTTTCTGTCCATTGATGTGAAGATTTGTGGGGTGATTCTCCAGGCCCCAGGCTGAAAGAGCCTTCCTTCTCTTCTTATTAAAGCCCCAAGAGATAATTAATATTGAATGAAAATTTGTTCATCTAATTAGGAAATACTGTTTCCCATGATCCTGTGCACTCTGAGGTTGTATGTGAGAATAATAGCGTAATGGAGACATCATGGTTCACATTGTTCTCAATTTGCTGATGACAGATTTGCTTTGTGTTCATGGTTTTTCCTGGCTGCCAATGTAGGAGCTTGTAGAATAGTGCCTGGAATATGGAAACTTAAATAAATGCTTGTGAAATAGAGGAAAACCGTATAAAGAATGGTAGAAATTGCATCAGGAGTTACAGTTGTAATCTTGTCTCTGATGTGTTTGCAGGACTTCATAACTTAGGGGTTTTCTTGAGCTCTTTGTATCTCAGGTAGTTGCAACTGTCAAAAGCACTTTCTAACTCCGGCAAGATAAAAAGTGAATTAATATCTGTTAGCACCAAGAAAAAAATTATGATGACTTGTCCCAGTCCTGCAAACTCACCAGTAGCCAGGCCTGTCTGTGGTGACAGAGCATACCTTCTATCAAACATGCTTTTGGAGATTGTCCTGAGGGGAAAAGACTGTAGAGTGCTGTACTGAGAAGTGTGACTGTAGCTCCACTGTGAGCTACATTTGGAATGATCCTGCCTCCTGTAGTTCAGAAATTCTGAACCATTCATTTTCGGGGGAGGGGGAAGTAGTTCTCTTACATGTTCTAAAAAAAACCACATTACAACTGGTGCCTTTCGCCTTTCAGTCTTTGGCATTGTGACCTATCACAAAATACCTTCTTGTGTTTTGCATCTAGGATCCTAGGGCTGTTGGATGTAGGGGAATTTAAGGCTAATATTTTGGAATATGTCTGTACCAACATTGCTTCCTGAAATTCCTCTGAGTTATGACCACTCACACAGAAAACAGACTTAACCAGTGTCTCTGTTAGTAACATGGTGTGGCAACAGTGGTTATTCTTCTCATTGTGGAATTATAATTAGAGATTGAATATTCTTGACAGACACCAGCTTTCAAAGCAATCTTTCATAGGGTTTGGGTAGGGAGGGTTGGTTTTGAGATGTGCAAAAGCATACTTTACTGAGTCCATTCTCTGCGGTACATTTAAATACCGTATTTTCTACTTTTAAAGTGTTGCAGTTGCTACCAAAGAAGGTGGTTCTGGCAAGAGAAACAGCAACAGAGTAGAGTGAAAGGAGATTGACAGGAAAAGCATAAGGAGGAGGGTGGGGGAAATAGTACAATTGTAGTTTGAAAAATTAGTCATGTAACGTGTCATTGTAATTCCCAACTGGCAATTAAACAGCACATATCTGCATAAAGGATTAGTAACACTAGAGGGTAATGTTCAGGATCCTGAACAGCACTTCCAGTATATAATTTGCAAATGGTTTGATGGATACCTGCCTCACACACTCCATAAGCTGCCACATTCCAGTGCTTAATATAATTAGCAAACACAGACTTCCAGCTTTATAGGTAGCTGGCTATAACTTTCTGTTGCATTAATAGACTTAAGGAAAAAAAAAAAGGGACACCCAGCTAGAAAAATTACACTGTTTATTCCTCCTCAGGTGTCAGGGTTCTGTGCCAGCCACCAGGGCTGTAGTGACTGGGGCTCCAGCAAGCTCCTCTCTGGTGATAAGAGAGGTCCAAGGTGAAGCAGAGCAAGTGATTCACAGCAGGGTCTGCAGGGCTTGCAAAGGCAGCAAGTGAGAGCCTGAGAAAAATGCAGAGGTAAATTTAAAACAATGCACGTTGAGTTTTCTGTAACAGTATCACTTTTGTGATACCTTTTCTTTTTGTGACAGCTCACTTTAGGTAGGATTAATGGATGCCAAGTAAGCTTCTCAAGTGATCAGCATGGACTAGCTACAATAACAGCATCTAGAGTAATCTGGATGTGAAAAACATTGAGGAGGGAGTTTCGAGACAGAAACTCTCTTTGATCTCAGACAGCCAGGACTTCAGCCTTGCAGCCTTTTTCTAAATATGCTGAATTTCAAAGGGATACAGAGCATTGTGCTAAATGAGCATATATGTCACCTCTGGAAGGTTTGCTCCAAGTTTGGCGGTGTCCTTCCCACAGCTGCCATTGCACAGATGCACCAGTTACTGATACTAGAGCATCATGTGAGAAAATTAGTGCCTTGAAATTCTGAAGGTCAGCTTTCCTCAAGATGATCTCTGTCTGAAGGCAGCTGTGTTACACTTTGCATGCCCCAGATCCTTTTTGGTGAAATATAATAGATGATAATGGTAATTCCTTTATGTTCAAGTGTAGAGCTTCTCGGGAAAACACCTTCTCTAAATTCAGCTCAAATCTCAGGGACAGAGCAGCTGATGGGTGCTACCAGAATGTAAATACAGATCAGCACCACTTCTGAACTCTCTTATTTTATAAAACAGTATGTGGTTTAGCCTTTTCATGGGCTTTGTTAGCTCCTGTCACACAAAGATTCTGCTTCACTCAGTTCACATGTTCACTCCAGTTACTAAAGGGCACATTGAAAAGTTGCCACTGCAGCATTGCTTAAGCTGAAAAATGTTGTCAGAATTACTTTGTAAAATAAAAAGTGAATGTATGCCTTCTCATTGTTGAAACCAGACAATGACTTCTGAATTGTGTTGAATCTCATGAGCTGTCTGATATTTGCACAATTTTCATTTAGGTTATGAAGGCATCATTGTGGCTTTCAAAATTATTTGGACACTTCCATTTTCCTGGATGGTTGCTGATGCATTCTGTGCATTTCAAATGTCTTTGGATGGTTTATGAAGGGCAGAAGAACTTCAACATAACTTCGATGTATATTTAAAGGTAGAAAATTAATACACAGATTCTGCTGTGGAGGAAAAGTGTTTCTTCCATCTCTCTACATATCTTATATCACAGATATATATGAGGACTTGTAGATTTTTTTATAGTACATGAAGGGAGGAAGTATTTTTATTACTCTGTAGGTGACAGAATTCAGGTGAGGAAGTAGAAGGCGGACCTGGATTCTGCTTCCTGCTCAGAAGGTGCTCGCCATCTGGTGTTGAGTAGGTCACTCTGGCTTTCCCTGTTTTTCTCTGTTATGAGAGAAATGCAGTCCCTACCTTGATGAAGCTCATGTGAATATTTTATATATATAAATATCTAAAAATATGTTGTTTCTTTTCTTTTAATTTTTTTTTTTTTTTTTACTTGCTGTCATACAGACCTGGAGTTTAAATAAAAACCATGAATGTGACAGGCTCCATATGGAAAATCAGGGTTTTGGAAGGCTCCAGGCTCTGATAAACTTCCCGTGTCTTGAATGATGAACAACACATACACCATCCACTTAACTAGGTCAGACATTTTAAAACTTTTCTCCTTCTGCATCCTCTGTAAGGATCAGTCCAGAGCCTCATCTCATTTATCAGAAGGAGAGTATCTCCAGTCTGCTTTTCTCTAGTGTCCTTATTATGTGTCTGTCTGTTAAGGCTCTGTGCCTTACTTTGGCCAGAGTGTAAAGAAAGGCTTTCCAAAGCAGAAGAGCATGTTACTTTGTTTTACACACAAGGTAGATCCATGCTCAGAAAGGCATCAGGATGGCTCAGATTTTGCTGCCCTGTGTGCTGTAACATGGAAAAACAGTGGAATGGTGGGGACACAGAGCTGGGGTTTCTGCCTTCACATTAAAAAAACCTCACACTGTAGACTTCTAAAAGTTGATTCACACTGCAGTGGTGTGTTTTTTCAGTGGTCAAGGCAGTGCAATTGAACCTGAGAGACACCTGTGGGAAAAGCAGCCTTTCCTGTCCAAATGATTGTGAAGTGAAATCTGAGGAGAGCTCACTGGAAAATTCCTTAGTGGATAGCACAGCAGATGGGAAATCTTGATCAGAAAAAAAAACAAAACATAAAAATAAAGCCTTGCATTTAGTGAAGGGAAACACCTCCTCCGTAGTAGCTGTCTTTAGCTGCTAGATTTCATGGGTTTAATAATTTTTTTAATAGTGAAGCAAAAATCTAAAAACTGTGCTTCTTCTGGTTATCACATAGACATTATCATACATTCTAATTAACAGACTGTTTCAGGCTTGTGTCCAAGGCTGGCTGATTTGGTTGAAATTGGACAGCTGACACAATAAACTCTAAATGTTGTCCTATATTGAGATTTTCCACAAGTAGCCCCGTCCATTGTGGTGGGATTTCTTAAATCATAGCAAATCCTGTTCATGAAATCAAATATGGGTGTACTATTGCAACTTCTCCCATCCTTTCTGAGAAGACCAGCAGTTGAGGGTTACAAAGATGCACCTGGGGAGCCAGGCCAAGAATGAGAGCTTAATATAAGTGAGAATTTGGATTCTGTAAGGGAATTAATTTCCTTTTAGCAGGGCTTGTAGATATAGAGTGAGCTAACTTATATCCTACATGTTTCATCCTGTGTGTTTCATCTAACTTCCATTGTTATAAAATGTATTAGAAAAAAACAGCATGTAACAAACATGATTCTTGCCCTTCACTAGTAAGATCTGGATCATTCTGCTGGTGTGCTTTGTGTATCGAGGAGGTTGTTATTTAAGCATTATTGATAGAACCTGCCAAATTCTGTTATTTACATTTTGCAAGAAAAAAGAAAAAGAACTCGGACAGTATGGTGGTGGGAAAGAATTAGCTAAATCATGAGAAGGCTTTTAACTGGGACTGTGTATTAGCCAGATTTTCCTTAGTAGTGGACAGTTTCTGTTAAGGCAAACCAGAAAGCATAACTGCCTTACCATGCTTTTGTGATGGCTTTCTTGTGCTAAAAATGTCTTTTGCCTTTGGTAGCAAAGATTCTGGCAAATCTAAAGAGATCTGGGGTAGGGAACCAGGTGCTAAGTATCTTTATTGCTTCTCTGTGATGTGACTTTTTCTAATTCTGTCAGAACAGCAACATATTGGTTGTTTGGCTCTTTTCCCTATTTGACATATATGTAAGACAAACAAAAAATCTTCTTTTTTCCTCATTTAAAATGGCTTGCTCTCATTAGTGCACCATCTTCCTAGAGGAGGTAAAATGTTCCTTGGAACCAAAACCCACATAGCAAATCTTCAGAGCCCCTGCACTGGCACAGTGCTGGTTCCAGAGCACAAAGGCTCGCTCCTTTCAGGTACAGATCTCACAGGTCTGTTCTGCTTTTGATTCTAGCTGAATAATTGTCTCCAGATGCTTCTATAGATTCATCTCAATCTGAACACTGCCCTCAGAATAAAAGCAGCATTTACAGCCTCTGAGAGTCTGCAGAAAGTAAAATGCTTCTACCATTATCATTACTGTTGGGATTTATTAGACTGCTGCTTTTATGCCTAATAATTAAAAGACCTGCAGCATCAGGGGATATTGCTCCAGGTCTGAAATAAATTAATTCAAGCTGACATCAATATTTAAATGAGCTTTGCTTTTTCTTATGATAGAGAGCTATACCATCTCACTTCTTTTTTTTTTTTTTTTTTTTTATCAAATTGCTAACTTAGTCTGCATTTGCAATAGAAATTTTTTTTCCCAAGAGATAATAAGCTCCTTCCATGAGGTGAGTTGCCTAGCTTTCTACTTTTCCAAAAGAATAAAAATCTTTGGTTATTTTCCTCCAGTTATTCCTGTTTTCATAAGTTTACAGTGAAAGATCACAAATTAGGACCTTTTGTGGTTTACACAAAGCCTCTGCAAGATGCCATTTGAGGTTGTGTGTTTCCTTTGATGCCAAGGATTTAGTTGTGTGTAAAAGTACCATGTCTAAGTGGCTTTTCTGTGTATTTACAACTTCTTTGGCCTCATTACAAGAAGGACATGAGAAATGTTAATTTAGGATATTTAAAAATCCACAGTGGTGCTGTCAGAGGGTGGAAAAATCACCCTGAAATCAACCTTGCCTTTCAGAGTCAGTGTGCATATATCTAGTGGGATCATATGGTCCTGCTTTAGCTTATATAAATAAATATGAACTATAAATAAATATTCACTAACATCATCTGTGAAATTTACTTGATGTTATTATGTCAATACTGTTTGTGTTTCCATAATTGAAGTTAAAATGAATTAAATATTTGAAGCAGAGCTCCACAAGAGGGATACTGGGATACTTCACAAGAGGTGTCCTTCATATTGCTGCTAAGATTAACAAGTACATCTAGGGGGTTGATGTAAATATTCTGGAAAATTTATAAGTATCTTGATTAATTTGAATTTAATATAATTTTAAAATAATTTCTCTCCATAATACAGCATAATGACAGAGCAGGGCAGGCTGTTCAGACTTCCCATTTCACTGAATCACTGAAGCCTTGTGCTATGTAAGGGGAATTTCCTCTTACAACGTGGTTTTTCTGCCATTCTCTGTTTTGAAAGTTTCTTTTTCAGCAGGGAATTAAGACATAACATTTCATTGACAGAAACTGTTAAAATCCCTTTGCTGTCCAAAATTACTTCCCATAGACTCTTCTGTTCAGCAGGATAGTCTTTTAAAATGCACATTACTCACCAGTCTCTTAAAGGGAGTAGATCTCAGTGGTTTCTGGGGCAGACAACAACTTTGAGCTATCCCTACTCTGTTCTATAGCGACGTGTTCATCTCGCATTCCCAAATGAACCACAACTTTCCATGTGCCACTGTACAGTATGAGAGAAATTTTTATTAAAAATCTTAAACATGGGACTGTCAGCCTTATAGGACTGCAGGCTATGATTGGTATTGTTTCTAGCTCTTTGTGTAATTCTGTCTTGCAGGTACATACCTTAATGTAGCTGGATCTATTTGAGATGTAATTTGACCTTTTAGTTTGGTGGGTTTGGGATGACAGACACAAATTTGCAGATTTTTATTGTTTTTTAACTTAAGTTTACTTCTACAGACTCTGGACTGCAATGCTAGATTGAAATAGGCTTAAAAATTCAACCCAAATGTTGAAATTATAAAAGGGGTAAAAAAAATACCTAGATTTTTTGCGTCAATTTTGTTCATTTCCCAGTTCATTTCCCAGTAAAAATACTAGGAATTTCATCTTGTAAATAATATGTCAGGTACTGAGGAAACTCAGAGCAAATGAACACATGAGTGAATGAATGCAAAGAAAAATGTAATGTACTCTGCAGAGAAATTATTTTCTTTATGGTTCCGTGCTTACACTGGATACCTGCTATTTAAAGCATGAGCCATCTTCCCAGAGACCTATTTGTCATTGGTCTTTGATTATATTTCCTTGGTAACATTTCACTTTCCTGTTTTCCCATTCTCTAGCTTTATCTTGAAATACAAGAGCTGGTTACTATTGAGAAAAGATACAGTTCAGGTCAACCTTAGTGCTTCTGGTTACTTTTACCAACGTTATATTTTATCACTGATACAATAGATTTACTCTGCCTCAGTAGTGATCTAGTTGTCTTTCTTTGCTCTCAGTGTTTCTTAGAAACATTTTTAACATTCTGTAGAATCTTGAGGACTGCGAAAAGAAAATTGCTGGGATCAGTTAAACACAATCTAATGCACTAAGTATCTTAGTGACATAAAGGTGTTTAAAGAGCATTTTAAGCTGCAGTGGTGAGCACATGAGAGATATGTCTTGCAACAATTAAGAAAGAGGACTGTGAAGGGATAACTCAAACATATGCATTAAAAATTCTTTTCAGTCTGTGATTGCTCACTGGTTTGCCCACAGGACATCTGACTTATTCTGGTCCCAGAGCAGAAGAGAAAAAATCTAGAAGTTCAAGCCGTTATTTGTTTCATTTGTTTCACAAGCTGAGAGTAATGTGGTCAATAAGCCAAAAATTGCCCTGGAGGCACAGCTTACATTTCTTTACAGGAATCTTCACAGCTTCTGTAGTCCTCTTGCAAAGAAAAGAACAAACCAAAAGAAGTCTTCCTAATGTGCTATTAGACTGAGACCTCTGTGCATGTTTAGCAATATCTGCCTGTTTGTGCAAACCTTGCAGGTCTTTGGCACTGGAGGCAAGAGGAGCAGCAGGTGGCTGTTACCCTTTGAGAGGCAGCCTGAGAGTAAAACGCGATGCTTTGTCAAGTTGTTTCTTACAGATCTGTCAACAGCAGATGACTCAGGCTCTGCTCCTGCCTTTGCAAGGGTGTGTGCTTTAGTGAGCATTTATTTTTATATAGAATGTGTTGGCAAAGTCACACCGTGCTGCAAAGTCTCTGTAAACTTCGCTGTGGTTTCTCAAAATCATATAGTTTTGCCAAGGTTTCTTTTTTTGTTTTCATGGAGCGAAAATGCACAAACTTTCTGGTATCTTTCAGAAGTTGTCCTCCAACACATGCAAGAGCAAAGCATCTCAAGGGAAAAAAATCAGAAGAATAATGTTTCCAAATATGTGAAAAGTGGTTTTTTAGCCTCATCCTTAGAAATTGCAGAAACACATTGATATTTTTTCCTTAATATTTGATGTTAGGCAAATTCCCAGCACAACACAATTCCTACCACTGATGAGTATTTTCCTTTCTTACTGTGTGTTTTCATTGGTGATACCAATAAATCTTTCTCTGATCATTGTACCCCTTCTGTGCTTAGAAGCTAATTGCATTACAGGATATATTTATCTTTCTCTACACTTAAGTAGATGGTTTCAGCAAGGGAGCCACCATTTAAGGGTGTCACACTGCCTTGGAGCCATATTGGTTTCTGTTCTAATTCTGCCTGGTTTTGTAATGCGTTTTCATTTACTGGAAAAGCATTAAGACACCAGCAGATGCTGGCATACAGCAGAAAGCAAGAGTCTTTTCCATTTCAAACACATTTTTTTCCTAATTTCTATTCTCATAGTGGGGATCAGGGATTTATTTGGGGTTGTAAGATGTGCTCTGTGAGGCAATAAAACCCGGTCGACTCATTTGGCTGCAGCCTAATTAAAATCTTAAAAATTGCTGTAGTGGAGCCATCCATGTGCTGTGGTTAAGAACATCCATCAAGGCTTTGGTAGATCAGATTGTTTTGTATATTGTTCATAGATTGTTCTGCGTATTGCCAGATTTCAGGCTTTTCTGGGCAGAAATTATCTCCTCGTACTTTTTTTCCTCTGTTGTCTCGCATGATAGGGCCTTAATATGGATGGACTTCTTGCAGAAATCCTGTATGATATTGGATATGAATATCCTCTATGGTATGTAATGATATTGAAATTCTAGTACTGTTTTCCTTCTGGAAAGTAGCTTTCTCTCCTCCTCACAGCCTGCTGTGGAAATTTCCTTTAAAGCCTGAAAATCAATTTATAACCTTAATTAACGCTGAGCTGGGAGTTGTTCCATCATGGATTATTTGATCATGTGAATGTGGCTTCTCTTGTCTTTGCAAGCCAGGCTGAACGCAAGATCCTTTTACTTCTCCTGATAATCAATTAAGTGTTAACCACAAAAGGGAAAATTTAGTAGTGGGAGAGATTTGCCTATTTTGAATTTAAAGGTGACATTGGAAACAGTAGACCATATTGAAGTTTTACTGTGAAATCTTAATCCATATTTCTCCTCTCTTGCTGGCAGATTGCGTTTGTGCCTAGAGTAACTGAGCTTTTCTTTTGCTAGAAACTAGTGTTCCAACAGAGTGTTGCACATCCAGAAGTCCTGAGGAACTTTGTTTTCCATAACCAAGTATGCCCATTCCTGTACTATTTCTTCTAACAAACTGGCCACAGTAGTCTGCTTTGTGGTGTGAGAAACACAAAATTTAGTTTGGATTTGTTTTTTGTGGTATGGCTTACTTGCTTTCTTTGGTTACCCAACAGTATTGACCTCAGAGTGCAAATTTTAACTATATTGAAGTAAAATCCATGTGTCTGTCCAGACTTAAGAATATGGTGGACTTTGAGCATAGAGAAAGGAAACCACAATCTCAGTTTTCTTACTTGAGTATTTATCTGTGTTATGAAATTCATCTAGTTTGGAAAACCTCATTTTTTTTTACTTTGCCAACTTACGAGGGCTTTTACTGTTTTGGGTTTTTTTTTTTTCCTCCAGGAAATTACATGACATAAATTCATAAATTTCCCAAGCTTGCTTTTTTTTTTGTTTTTTAACTCTAGTTTGACAATTGTGTTTTGAAGTGTTGCCATGCTGTGCAGATTACAAGAGGAAGCCAGAATTGCCATAGCCAGAGGTTTTAGTGTCTGACTTACTGAATCTTATGACCAGTTGCTATACCAACATTGTCATCATAGTACAGAAGTCAATATTTTAGCTTGTAAGATGCATTATAAATCTAGAATTACTGATTTCTTAATCAACTCTGCCTAGGAATAGTGGAATTTTTACTCTTCAGAAATATAATATAAGTTTTCTTATTCTTTTTTCCCCAAAGGAGGAGCAAACACTAAATATAATATACATTTAATAATATGCTGAAATCTGTCAGCTTATGTTTTAAGAAAGTTAGAATGTTTTAACATTGGCAAATTAAGTATTTAAGATACTTTTCTTCCTTCACTTACAGAATTCTGACATGTCAATGTCTGAATGTGAGTCTCTACCTTTCCTGTATTAATAGTAGATTTCAATATCTTCATAAATTGCATTGTTTCACTCACATTTTGCAAATTTCTCTGACTTTTGTTCCATGATTTCTTCTGTAAGGTAGTTTCCTCTGCTTTTTATAATGAAGTCAGTTACATATTTCCCCTCAATTTAATTTCTTCATTTTCACTTTTAGTGGGAATGAGGTAAATGAGTGCAGTTCACATGCCAGAAAGGGGAACGGAGTGGACTATGCACAGCAGCTGTCACAAGGACATAAGATACAAAGGTGAATTACAACAGCTTATTAAGGAATTAATTACTTGTCACATTTAAGTCTTAAGGCTGGAATTAATTTCTTCAATTTGATGCAATCTGTTGTTGGCAGAAGGAGAGAAAGCACACCAAGAAGCCGTGGGGAGATACTTCCATACACTTGCACTAGCTGTAGTTGGGTCATTGCAAGCAAACTGTGCTGTTTATGTGCTGAGGCACCAGCTAATCACAGAGGTTGGAAGCAACCTCTTTGGATCAGCTTGTCTAGCCGCACTGTTCAAGCTAGAGCAGGTTTTCCCTGAACATATCCAGCCAAGTTTTTAATATCTTCATGGAGAATCCATAATCTCTCTGGGCAGGCTGTTGTACTGTTCTATCACCCTCAAATGGAAAAGAAGTGATTAGATATAATGTTATATCTGTGATTACATATAATATTAGCTATAGTATAGTGTAGATTAGATATAATATTAGATATAATATTTTGTGTTTTCATTTGCCTATATTGTCTCCTGCCCTATCAGGCTGCATTACTGAGAAGAGCCTGGTTCCCTCTTTTTAATTTCCTCCTATCAAGTGTTTATACACATTGGTAAGATCCTCTAGTAGTCTTCTTTTCTCCTTTATGAAGAGTCTCTGGTCTTCCAGCCTCTTCATCTCCCATAGATGGTCCAGTCCGTAATCATCTTTGTGGTCTTGCCCTGGACTTCTCCAGTAAGTCCATTTCTTTCTTGTGCTGGGGAACCTAGAACTGGACACAGCACTCTAGATGCATCCACATCAGTCCTGAAGGAGAGGAAGGATCACCTTCCTCAGTCTGATGAGGATGATTATCCTAATGCAGCCCAGTATGCTGTTTTACCTTCTTTTTTTTTTTTTTTTTTTTTTTGCTGTGATAGTGTGTTCCAGGCTCATAGTCAGCTTCTTTTCCAGCAGGATCCCCAAGGTCCTTCTAGGCAAACCTGCTTTCCAACCAGTCAACTCTCAGACTGAACTGGTGATTTCTGCTTTTCCATCAAGCCAGTCATCTCATTGAGGAAGGCAATGAGGTTGGTCAGGTATGGTTTCCTCTTTGTAACCCCATGCTAACTACTCCCTTTTTGTCTTTCATGTGTTAGGAAATGCCTTCCAGGAGAATTTTCTCCATCACCTTTCCAGGTATTGAGGTGAGGCTGACCAGCCTGTAGTTCCCTGAATCCTCCTTCTTGTACTTCTTCAAGACCAGAAAAATATTTGCTGTCTTCCAGTTTGGGGTATGAAAGCTGAGTATGTAGTACCAAGGAGGTGTGTTTAGAAACTGAAATAATTCTGTGTGGTTTTGTTCTGGAATTAATGTGATAAAATATTGATGCACTTGAGAAAAGTTGTTGGAATGCAGGTATTTGAACTCCTGTTCCATGAGGACAGCATGTGTGGCTGTTCCTCCTGCTGAGTCCTCTGAGTACTATGGCATATGCTTCTTAGGGTTATCTGAAAAACAGCTTCAGCTACACATTGCTGGAAGTCTTCTTTTGTGTTTGCCATGTCTGAAGTGACACTGGTGCAGCCCTTTTAAAATGTAGATGAAGGTCTTTTGGAAGACTTTACTGCATTTAAAGTAGCATTTATGGGATGGATGAAAACCTGTGCTTTTAAAGGACAAGCGCCCTGCAGGTTGGAGTGGTGTCCAGAGCAGCCAGGATCTTGATCAGTTGTCAGCTGCAGTTCATGTGCAGTGCCACGTTCTGCACAGAATTTGTCCTGCCAGTTTGACAGCTACTGCAGACACCCATACAGTCTTCTTCAGGGCCAGATCCTTTCTCAGTTGCTAATGGTGTCTGCCCTCAGCTTCATTCTTGAGCTGCACTTCTTGTCCAGGGTTTGCTCTGGTAAAGGCACTGATGTTTATAGAGACTTCAAAACTACAGTAACCCTTGTCTCTCCTGGCAGAGGAGTAGCTGGTAGTCAGGGTATGCTTTCCAGTCTCTGTGTCCAGGGGCCTTGCTCTCTTCTCTTAGCAAAAGTTCTCCACGGTATTGTTTCTAAAAGTGCTTGTGTGGCCTCGATTACAGCAGTTCAGTACTGTGACATTGTCACCATGCTTTATTTTTAAAAATGACAGCAGCAAAACAGAAATACCAATTCAATGTCACATTCGCCATGGGAGATTCAGTCTAGTGGAGAGAACAATGGCCTGACAATCAAGGGGTCAGCCTCTATTTTTGGTTTGCTCGCTGACTGGCTGCATGGCTTTGGGGAAATTGCTTTCACCTCTCTGTGCTTCTGCTTTCCCTCCAACTCCCTGCCTGTCTTTTTCATTTAGATGATTAGCTCCCCTAGGCAAGGAATGCCTCTTGTTTGTACAGTTTTCTGTGTTTTGTTGGAGGCATTGGGGTCTCCAACCCTGTAAAAATAGGGATTCACATCAGTATTACCATTTATCTCTCATATACAGTCCCAAGGAGCGTAATTTTCACAAAGGGATGGATGTTCCTGGCCCTTGTGTTAATAGTGTACAACAGGGAGCTATAATGACAAGAATCTTCTCTTTTTGATGTGTCAGAGCTATCACATCTCCGGGGCTTGGATCAGGACTCATGTGAGTGTTGTTCTGCTGATGCTGGTGTCACTCACATGGGAGTGTGGCATGTCCTGTGCTAGTGCAGGTGGCCCAAGAGTGAGCTCAGTCAGCACGTTGTCTGTCAACCAGCTGGCCCTGCGTATCTGCAAGGTATGCTTGTGATCAGGCCTTGAGCCACGTAGCAAGTTTTGGAGTAGTTGATTTCCTGTGTGATCTGTCTGTATTGCTGTTTGGAGCCTGGAGTAGCCAAAGATCTTACAGATGGTTAGATCCAGATATACAGGAGCTAAGAGGGAGAATAGAGAGTACTGTCCTCACTCAAGGCTGGTTGGAGCCATGCACTACTGTGCTTGCATGTAGAAGCAGACTGGGATACCCACTCTTAACCGGCTGCTGCAAAGGTAAGCAGTATATGAGTGCCTTGAGCTCATGATTTCCCTAATCCTGACTTGTTAGAGCCATTCAGCCTTGAGGCAGTGCTCTTCTTTTGAAAGATTTTTCAACAATTGTGTTTGCCTTTTCTCACAGCTGTCACCAGAACAGGCACTGCCTTTTGGGCTGATATTTGTGTGTCACTCCCCTCACAAGCCCCTTCTCCTTTCCCATCCAGAAGTGTCCCGGACGGGCTCTGTCTTACGCTACTGTGACACTCATGGTCTCACATTGCTTGCTGTTTCTTCCTTGTAAGTTGTCAGTAGTTTGTGTTTAGTGATAATGATGCCTTAGGTTTTAGCTTTTATATTTTTCAGATTCTGTGCTGTTTTAGTATGTAATTCTGAGCTTCATATTAAGGGATAGTAAGCTCTCTTCACAGAGTGGGTAGACAAAACAATTCCTTTTCTAGCTTGGGACCAAGGACAACTGATCCAAAATTTCAAGCCCAAGAGCGTAAACAGCGGTGGACTGAAGAGAGAAAAACAGGAAGGATGGAACGTCGTAATCTAAAGCTATAGTTGGACAATTAACTCCAATTTGCTAATGGACCAGAACTTATGAAAGTGAGAGACTTCGTGATCAGTCATCCATTTTTGTGACCATTTTGGGTTCATCTTGGGTGTAGCCCTGGCTGGGCTCTTGTACTGCCCAAGGTGTATCCATTGAGGCCTTTTAATAAATACCTACTTTATTCTTTAACTTCATCTAGCCTCTGTTTTAGGTCAGCCTTCTCAAGGCATCAACAATATGATGTCATTAGGAGGTTTCTTCTTCACATTCTATGTGATGCTGCTGGCAGTCATGGTTTTATTATGGATCTTGTTGTGACTCCCCTTAAAGCTTCAGTTTCTACAGTAATGGAAACTCAGGCTTCTTTCTTAAAAATAGTTGTGATGCTCAGCTCTTTAGAGCAGAAAATATGATTCTAAAATGCTAGAATATTGAAGCAATAAGTAAAAATACATCAGTTAGTTCTATTTCTTATACTCTGAGATTTTAAAAGGTCAGGATTGACAGAACTAATTACATAATGTAGGGAAGAAATTATAACCTGCTGCCACCCACTGTCCATGCCATTTTAGTGGTACTGAACACCCACCTCCCAAAGTGGAGGATACACTCTCTTGATAGATCCATATCTCATCTCTTGTCGTGGCAACAATACAGGCTGGGATGGGTTCATCTTCCAAAGCATAATATGACTGTGATGATTTCACCAAATACATGTTCAAAATGGACAAGTATTATAATAGGATGTGTCAGTGTGTTTTTAATTTGCATAGGAATTAGCATATATAAACCACATGGGGATGAAAATTCTCCCTGAAACTTCTCTGAGTTATTATTACTGGATTACAAAATATAGTCATTACTATATCATTGTGAATACTATTAATACAATAACCATTACCATTGCTTTTTTAAAACAACTAGTTGAAAGTAATATTGTTGTTTTAAAGCTATGGGTGAGGGAAAATTGGGGTCATATCCCTTGGGGCTGGTCATTAAAGTCAGCATGGACAAAAGACTGTAGTAATTCAATAGTTAGAATTCCCTTTAAAAGTCTGCTATTAGCAACAATATGTATGAAAGCAAACATTTCAACTCCTGTTGTTTAATGCAAAAGGTGCATTTGTAGTCAGGGGCTGGAGCTGCCCGTGAGATCACATGTGGGGGATGCCTAGGATCCAGCCCCAGGGCTGGAGGAAAGTGCCAGAGCCATACACTGTACATCAGCTCAGCCCCTGGAGCTGCCTGGGAGCTGCAGTAGGGAATGCTAGATGAATAACCCTCATGCTCAGCCTGAGGCTCAGCAGGTCTTTTACACTCCACTTACATGCTGGCTGGATGAGCTTTGCACATATCTAATAAAAGTCTGATTGTCTGGCACACATGCTGTGTAGATTTGCTGGCTGTTTGTACATGCAGAGTAATTTTTCATCTCTGTGGTCACTTAAATTACTGTTCAGTAATGGGCTGTAAACAGGACTGTCTAAGCACCTGCAAGGGTTAATGTCTAAGTTGTTTGTTCATCCGCAGAGGGGAGAAAATACTGAAGAATACATTGGGGAAAATGATATCTGTAAATTCTAGCAAAATTTAAAAAGTGTCAAATGAATCTTGAGGAGGGGTAGTAGCAAGACTGATTTTGCAATTAGATTTCAGACCGAAGATGTTATCTCACACCATATTGCTGTTTGTCTCAAAATGTACATCACATTACAGGACCTGTAACAGGGATTGCTATGGGAAATGTGATATTTTTCATTCCCTAACATCGGTTATTTTAGCCAACTCCCTGTGTTAGATCTCACACAGTATCTCCGAGCCTTAAAATCTTTGGTGTGCCTATCCTTGTGTGGGACCCCCATGAAAGAGGGAAAATGCAGCACGCCTTAGCTGAAGAGAGAAGCACTTCCCGAGCCTTTTCTTCCCTTGCTTTCCCTGACACCCCCTCCTTCGCTTACACTGGCACTTGAGAAATTCTCTTGTTATTCCACTGCAGGCTGTTCCTCTGTGCGCGAGCTGCGTGTGCTGGGGAGAGGAGCGCTGCTGAGAGGAGCTGCACACACTGCGACTTCCCTCCAGCAGAATCCTTCTTTCTGTCCACCTGCAGCGTAAGAGTTCAGCTGGGAGAGCTGGGAATGGGGGCATTTCTGCTCCCCCCACCCTCTGCCTTCCTTCTGAAAGCCTTACAGTTCTTCACTTAATAATGGGGAGTACATATGCTATGAATAAAATAGTGCAAAGCGGGGAATATACTTTAGGGGTGTTTATCCAGAAAGGAATATGAAACAAAGCAGGAATAGAACACAGTTACTACTTCAGGTAAATCTGCTTATTGCTTTATTTTTTACCATTTCTAATTATAAAACCCATATCTTTGTCATGCATGATAATACAGCGAGATGACTTCATTCCTTGTGTTGTACATCACTGTCCTTGCAATGCAGTTCTTTCAGTTCATAACATTAGTGTGTGATTTAATCATGGGATGGGGAGTACCTTGCAATATTGAATGCTGAGATGCAGTGAACATGACAAAAAATTTAAGTTTTGGTTTTCTGAACTTGTGACAAATATGTCTCTGCACAATATTTATCTGGACTATGTAGGGGGAGCATTGATTTTCTTGAAGATGCTTTGAGTTATCTTTGCATTTAAAATGACCTTAAATAATTTTTTGAAATAGCTTATTCCCCAAATGCAGACTTTAAAAATCAAATCTGGCAACAGAGAGTTTTACATGAATAAAATAATTTTACTTCTTAAATTTGTGAGTAAGTATAAATGTTTAGTCAGTGTTTATTGGCACTGCTAAAATCCCAAGCAATGCAATGCTGTGTGACTGCCTAAGGAAACAGGCACAGCTATGGCAGGAATTTCCTTGGACATACAGATGTGCTGAGAGCTCACTGACGCAAAGTAAACTACTTATTGATTTAATGATGTTTTGATGATCCACAGTGTTCTCTGTAACTGATGTAGGACGTATTTCCTTCAGCATTGCATCTATTTTTTTGTATTGACAGTCTTTTGACAAACATTCTGTAGTTTTCCTGCATATGTTCTCTCTTAATGCATTTGAACTGTATTCTAGGAAGCAGAATTAGCATTAAACACTGTTTTCTCCTGCTGCAGTCATAACACAGGTTTTACAAGCATCAACTTGAAGTCTTGCCAGATGCATCACAGCATCTGTTTTGTGATGCTGGAGAAGTGGTGTGTTATCCCACTAATGTAGGGGGAACCACCACTTCTGAAGTGAGCACAACCTGAAATGTTATTCCACTGCATATATTTAAGCATAGGTAATGAGAGGATAATTCTCTCTTCTGTGTTTTGTCTTGCCAGCTGCAGCAGGTTCAAAATCTTGGGTGTTTATTTTTATTGTAGGATGGACAACAACAACAACAACAACAGCAACAAAAAAAAAGAAGTTAGGCGTGTTCAAGTAACTGATTATTTTGGTTCATTGAGAAGCATATTCCTGTTCTTCTATAAACACAACTTTAAAGGATGTAATGTCCCTCTTGCAATTATAATCAATTTAAACAGAGGGCATGCTATTAGAGACTGTACCTTGGGCTCCTTGCTGCTGAGTTGTTCCCATCTCTGCTGCCTGTGCTATGGAGATGATCTTTGAACTGGTCATACAAAATAGAGCTGTGAATAAGTGATAGTTATTCATAATTCCGGAAGCAACAGACACCATAGCTCTGGCTGTCAATAGGAAAAGCAGCTGCAAAGATATTAAAGAGACTCTAGCCTGGGGACCCCAGTTTTTATAATAATAAAAACTTCCGTGGAGTTTCCTCCCTTGATATCCAGTCTGGAAAAACAACTCTGTTCTGACTGTCCTTTGCCAGGAGGCTAATGAGAAATTTCTGCCATCCCTGCCAATGCTTCTGCAATTAAAAGGGAAGTCCCTTGTAATGGAAAAATATCCATGAGCTGCTAGAGTGTGCAGTAGGATGGGAAGGCTGAGGGGGAGACCAAGAAACCAGCTGTACCTTTATAGGCCCAGGTTAGCAGCCTGGGGACCTCTTTGAAAGGATGTGAGGTCCACTTGTTTGTCATGTGAATTTTTGGCGACTGGGTGGGAGGCACAGGCAGGGTATGGGAGTTTGGAACAACCTGCCAGTCAGGAACTCCTGCCTCACCCTCCTCCCCCAGTTTTTAATGAAATAATACTTAGCACACCCACCAGAGTATTGCTCTACTTCCGTGGCTCCACACTGTTTGCAGTTGGATATTCGGTCTCTGTCAAGCGAGAAACTAAACATAAGGATGTGGCAGCAAGTTCCACTAAAAATATTGTCTTTGTTGAATCTTTACAAGCAGTTGTGTAGGTGCAGGGTAACACGTGCACCAGATCTGAGGTGATTTTAGTTGCATGCATTGACACAGTTTCTTAATGTCTGAGTTGTTAAGGGAATGTTAGATGCAGTACAGAACAAAAGGGCTTGCACGGTGCTGTGGAGAGGAAGCATAGATGAACCAGCATAGTAAGGAAAACAAAGAGGCCAGATTTAGTTTCTGGTGTATTACAAACATGGTTTTACCCTGGAAATGCCTGGGAAATGTCTGCAGTGGTGCAGGGTGTTGGCAGGTGTCTTTGGAGCTGAGCTCTGACATATGCTAAAGACTTCTTTCCACCTGCTCCTCTCTTTCCCTCTCACTGAATACTTTATGTAGCCTGTCCTTGGCATTCAGTCCTGTGGAAAGTGTAACAGCCCCATGGTCAGTAGCCACGTCAGTCAGGTTTCTCCTGCTGTGCCATTCTCCACCATCTTTTGATGGGTGGTTGGACCTGGCCTCTGTTTTCCATATAAAGGTTTCCTTGCTGAGCCTTCACTCTTGGGAAGCCTTAAAGGTCATGGCAGGCTTCTGGCTATAACTTCTGAAGAAGGCCAGTGAGGAGAGAGAAAGACTACAGGGTCTTCAACTGCTGACATTTCCCTGTGCAGTGGAACTGGACTTCTGGCCCTGCTCCTGCCCTGGCTTCAATAGGAAGAAAGTAAAAATTGTGATTATGTAACTGGTTGCTCTCACTATTTGTTCCCCAATAGCAACCTCTGTTATCCAGTCATCATCATAATTTTTGAGCCTTCAAAAAGCTAAAGGTGGGTTTGTGGCTTATGCATGAATTTAGGAAAAAATCATTTGAATCTAAAGAAAGAAGGTCTGCTTGGGAATCATAAAATCGACACAAAGTTACCCCATCCTAAACTTGCATTTCAGAGAAAACTACCAATATACAGAATCTTTGAATACTGGTAAAATAGCAAATTACAGAGGTGCTATTTGAAAATATATTTATCTGAAAGTGATGTTTGAACATAATCTGAAAAGAAATATGTGTAATATTTTGGGGTTTTCTTACTCTCTTCCATTCAGGAAAGGACTGAACAACCAAAAGTCTCAACAGCTATAATCATAGAGGGCCACATTTCATCATACACATTTGTAAACTGTTTACGTAATGTTTATACAATGGCAGACTAAAGATACATTTTCTTTTCTGCTTCTAGTGGAGTTCTCTAGTGTGTCTCCAATTGTTAAAATATATTTCACTATATGCAAAGAGGTTAAGATATAAGAATGTTTGTGTATGTATGGTAGAAGATGCTTATTGACAATTCATACAAATAGCAGACTATTTTATGTCTTAGAGGAAAATACAAGTCATGCCTACTTTTATGACTTAACATATATACACACATATATATAAAATATAAATGAGAAAAAGACATGGAAAAGCAGGTATTCTGGTGCTGTAAATATGGGAGAAAACTCATCCAGCTGGCTAGATACAAAATTTTGTCAAATATTACCACCATTTGCCAGTAGTTGGCAAGACAAAAACCTGTTAGTGTTGATTTCTTTAATAAAAGCTGGATAATAAATTTAAAGAAATAGAGAACAAGCACTTTCCCAGCACTCACTGAAGAATGATGCCAAGAATACAATTAATTTTGTTACATTGCTCCAGTTAAGTTTATGAATGAAGCAGAACACAAAGGTCTCTCGTGCACAGAGCTGAGGTGTATTGTAAATACTGATTAGTCACAAACTCATTTCCATATGCCTTGATGTATTGCTAGACTGTGTCACCCTTAGAGGAGCTAATCATAAACAATCAGTCAAAAGCATTTCAGTAATTTTGTTAGTTGCTCTTAGGACGAGACTGATGACAGCCTGAAATGCTCCATTGTATCAGACACGAATGGCCTCGTTTTACAGCCTTACAGTCCATGGCAAGGCCACCAGCACATTCAGAAGTGCAAGTGTTTGCTGTTTGCACCATAAAGTTCCTGTTGAGGGCTGTGTTCCAGCTGCAACACATGGATGAAACAGGTAGATGAAAAGGTAAAAATGCATAAAATAATCACATGATAATGGATAATAATTTTGTAGTCTCCGTGACCCAGCTGACATTTCCCTCACTTTGACAGAATAACTAGGCTGAATATTTTTAGACACTGTGTTTCTAGTCACTCTGATCCCTCTGAAGAGCTTTCTTTTAGTAAATTGAAGGATAGTGATTTTGTTTGTTCACTTTTTCAGGCATTTTTGAGGTGAGCAGGAAATAACAATGAGCTGCTAATTTCCTTTGGGCTATGAAATAATGTATTCTGTAAGAATTAATGATTTTTATCACAAGTATAGCTCAGAAGTTTCTGTTGCTATACAAGGCTCCTGAGCAGGAAACAAGTACTAGATAATTGCATGTTGTCAGTGTTCAAGTATTAAGAAAAATAAGGATCCCTTACAGCAAAAAGGGAATATGCATTGATTTACTAGGCAGAGTTAAAGAATATCTGAGCAAACTGCTGTATTAATTATCATCAGTCTTGAATTTTTCCAATGTTCTTTTACCATGAAATGTATGTAAAGCAGTAGCAGTTCTGTTCCAAGGAAAAATTATCTGTCTTTCCAATTATAAAAATTTGTGCATATTCAGTTTAAGTTTGGGGGTTTTTTTTAATTAAATAACTGAGCTAGATTATTATCACAGTTAAAATAAGACATAAAAAGTATTAAGAAGGAACTTTACTGAGCTGATAATTGTTTGCTAAACAGAGTCTGTTAATTTTGTGACTGTAAAATCTTGCTTACATCCCCTTTAGCCCCCTGTGTCCTGGTTTCCCTTTTATAAAAGTGAGCAGTAGTATTCTCCACCACTGTAATGTAAGTTGGGCTTCTCTGGAAGAAATCATTGTTCAGAATTAGAGGTAATTCTGCCTTGTTATGCCAGTTGCTGGAACATGTAATTCAATCTACTTTCATGACACAAGCTTCATCAAACTCATTATAATGACCCTAGCTTATTCCTGCTGAGGTTCTTGTGGGAAATATCCAAAGTGTCAAATATTACTGCTTCATCCTACTTTAAATGCAACCTGTGCTTTTTACCCCCTTTTCCCACCCCCCAGTTTATTAACTCAGAAATTTTGCCTTCAAAGTTGAAGGAATTGTTTTAACAAGAACAAAAAACCCACAAAACCCTAAATCAGTTTTATTAGATTTATCCTTTTAATGAGTGCAGCTACATATATCTAATTACAGTTATTGAATTCTCCAACCTCCTCTTTGGCCCACAAAATATTAAATATGCTCCTGATAAATTGTTAGTCTCTCAGAAAAGGTAAAACAGCATTGAGATCTGTAATTTGTTAATTGTCTACAACTTGACTAAATGCAAAGTTTCCCCTTGAGACATAGATAGCTGATATTATTACAGTGCTCAGATTTGGTCAGTGTGCCAACTCTGCAGAAAACTAAAAAGAACAATAATTTCTTTTTTTTTTTTAGCAAACTAAATCCAGCAGCTAAACTCTTGGCTGTGGTTCTCAGATCACAGCCTGCCCTGGGGCCAGTACATGCTCTTGGGAACCAGCTGGCCTCTGCAGTGGATCAACATTTTTGTGTTTTATAGCCTAATCTAAAAATCTCCCATTTCCTTTCTATGCTTGAAATGTAAAAAGCATCAGGCCATATCTTGGCAAGTAATTTTTGCCTTTTGACATGGCACCTTGCTCTTTCCTTGCTGGTGTTAAGAGCTGGTTGTGAAACACCATAGGTTCTATGGTGAAGGTTCTATGGACTTCATAGGCATGAAGTCCAGGTCTGTCATGCAAGCATTTTCTGTGCAGCTCCTTTTATGAACTTCTATCTGCAGCTCATGCTTCATGGCAAAAAAAATTCTTCCATATGTTAATTGTGTTTTTCATCAAAAAAATCTTCAGTCTGACACATGTTTTTTTAGAGATCTGTTTCACAGATAATCTTAGTGGATTTGTCTGTAGCTTTTTTCAACCCACTTCTTCTGTCATATATAGCTCTATTTTTCAGTAAGTCTCATTATCCCTCACTTCAAGATAAGAGCTGGTCTACTTCTCCCTGCCTCTTTCTATAGAGGTGTTGCAACTTAGATTGCTTAAGACACCCAGATAAGTTCTCTTTCATTTCTAAATATATTTCTGATCTATATTAAGTGGATGTATGAAGGTGCTACTCGTGTGCATGTCATGAGTTCTTTATTCATTAAAATACAATTCGTTGGGGGTTTTTTTTTGGTTTGTTTGCTTGTTTCATTTTTTTTTTTTTGAGGGGGAAGCGGGGAAGAGGGGGCATAATTTGGACAGATTTAATTCACAGCTTGGTGATCTGTACAAGCAATTTAAAATTGTTTCTTCCAGTGTGTCATCTTTCTTTGACAGCCATAAAGCTCAGTTCCCATGTTCATTTGTGATCACTCACCCTGAAAAATGTGGTCTGCACTGGCCAGCACACTTGAAAGGAGCTGCTCAGATTGTATGACCAGACAAGAGACTCGTGTTTCTCAGTGCTGCTGTCACTGAGTTACCCTGGGGGTGACAAAAAGTCTCCGGTTGCCTCCTAAATGGTCAATCCATGAGCTGCTGCTGTCCATCTTTAGGGTCCCATCTAGTTTGTAATAAGGTCACTCGCTTAAGTGATCCTAATTGTGTTTGTGCAGGCTATTGGGGTGTTTGAAAAGTGGTCTGATCTCGGAAGCAAAATGAACAAGAAAACCAGCTGACTTTATGAAACAGTTGTGTTTGGATCCTCCTAAAGTTTTTTTTTTTAGCTTCTGTACAGAGTAATGCAAAATCACCAAACTTTTCATAAAAAAAAGTAGAAGAAAGTATTTGATTCTACTTGGTCCTAAAAAAAGGTTAAAATAATAAGTCTTAAATAGAACTTACAAATAGAGTTTGGATTTCAAAGGGAAGGCTACAGCAATTAACATCTACTAGCTTGCTGTGAAGCCAGGCTGGATTGTCTCTAACAGCCAAATGCTGCAAGTGTGGAGCCAGTGACTGCTGGAAAGGCCTTTGTTTCCCTAAAAGGAGCACAAGGAATTTTTTGTGCCAATTTTTTTATTTGATCGTAACATGTAGTTTATTTACCTTCTGCTCAAAGTTAAAAATAAATAAATAAATAAATAAATAAATAAATAAATAGAATTCTGAAAGGCTAAATGCATTTCTTCAACTACAAAGTTAATAGCAAAGTGAGAAGCTATACTAGGAAATGATGTTGCTACTTCATCTATCTCCAAAACACATTTATGAAAACAACTGAACAGCTATATGCATTTTATGGAGAAGAAATCACAGTTGTGTATTTAAAGTTAAAACCTAACTGCAGAAAACTGGACAACAAAGAGAACTGTCAGAACATAAGGAGATTTAGAAAGGCATTGCCCCTCATGAACGATTTTATTTTAAATTTTTCCTTCCTCACTTCTTTGACAGCGTGGGAATAACATGGTAAAAGTAGGGCATCAGAAGAAATGGTAGGAGTGGAAAAGTTCAGAATGAAAAATCTGGAAAAAATGGAGAAATCCAAAAGCACGGGACAGTAATGACAAACTATTATTTTTCAAGAGCTGATTTTTTTTTTCATTTTATAAAATATTACTTATAAAACCAATACTAGTTGAATTGAAATATAAGATGACCATTTCAGAAGTCTGGGAATGAAATAACTTAATAATGTCAAATAAAAAATAGAACTTGATCAAAGAAAAGTTATTTGAAGGTTGTTTCTACATGCCCCTTATCAGCATATACTTTTCTATAGATTTTCACATTATTAATGTCTGTAGGCATTTCAGTTCTGAATATGAGCTCATCATATGGAGAGAGATGAGTGAGTGTGATCTGAAGGGCTCCGGTATGTGGTTTGTGGATTCACAGTCTTTTCTTAGGTTTAAGAACCAATAACACAGTTCTGATAAGGGAATAGTCTATTACATTTGTTGGTATTCTTCTAAGATTTTCTGTAGTACTGTGTCAGCATGGTGTGATTTCAGTGCTCTTCCCTGGTGATAGCTCAGGAGCAGAAAGTTGGGGCTTTTGGTGTTTTGGTGGGATTTTTTTTTTATTTTTTAACACTTTGTTAAAGGAAGTGATTTTAAAAATTCCTTTAGCTAGTTTCCAATTTTGCTGGATGCTCGTAGATGCCAGTAAACTCTACAGCATAAATCAGAGAGGGAAGAGTTGGTAACTGACAAAAGTTATTTTTTTTCTGTGTTCATTTATGAACACATTGCTTTCTGGAAGCATAGGTTAATACCCTTTACATATGCTCAAGAATAAATCTTTCTAAAGAGACACAAAGGTAATTGAGGAATGAAAGAAACATGAAGTGAAGCAAACACAGCTTAAAGCTAGTCCTGCCCTGTTTTGCATCAGGAACCTTGCTTCAAATGCACTCAAGTTTTGTGAAATTTTGAAGTGCTCTTGAACACCTTGAGGTGTTAGGCAGCACTGCTACACAGAGTGCAGGTAATGTGGGAGAAATCCTCACCTGCTGTGTGGTGTTTCTGACTTCAGGAGGCACATTTGTAACTCCTGAACACATCCAGTGTGGGGAGCCTATAACACACATTCATTGACTTTAAAATGTGCCTGGGAATTGGTGTTTTCTTGCCCTGTTTCCATAATGATCCTACTTGATCCACAGAGTTTCAGTAGCTTACTAACTTGACCAGACTTGAAGCATTTTGGGAGCAGTAAGACAGAGCTCAGGCAAATTCTGTAGCAAGCAAGTGGGTTCAGGGAGAAAGCCAAGGCTGAGATTTTCTACTAATCATATTAGATACAAAAGGAAATCCCAGTAAGAAGATTTAAAGAGAAGTGGGAACGAACAAAGATTCTGTTTCAGACACTTGTGTGGCCTCTGTAGCACAATATTTCATAACCTTTTATGTAATTAATAAGAGGGGGTAAGAAGAAAGGGATGTTGTTGTTTTAATAAGCCCCAGTTAAAAGAAGGGGCTGGGTCTAGAAACTCCATCTGCTGAGCCAGTCTGTAAGCCTGTGGGTGTTTTTTTGGGAGGGAGAAGTATTGCTGGTTTTAATATCACATCATGGATGGACACAGATTTGCAACTTGTAAGCAAACATGATTCTGTCATTAGGGCAGAGAAAGGTCTATTTTTAACTTCCTTACTGTAATGTTTCTAACAAGCTTGGCATACTTGTTGCTTTTTCTGTATCACTCAAGCTGCTGCTTATAGCTTTGTCTCTACCTTGGCTGTCATTATTTCTTGATGAAAGGAGAAGTAACACCTCTTTTGGGGAAGAGTTGCTTAGAAAACTGATATGTCCTCTCTTTAGATTCGTTAAATAAATTAATCACATACATTTTATGAAAATCAGTCTCTATCAAAAACCATTATGCCAGATGAGAAAAACATTTTGGTAAATAGTCTGTTGGATATTAGGTTTCCTTTCTATTACCTGGAGTACAATGAAGAGATTAAGAATGTCTAAGTTACAGGAGGTTGGCTAGACAAAATATAGTTAATAAAGTAGACTTTTAGCAATGACCAAAAGATCCCTAGTGGCTGAAAGTGCTCATGAATTTTATCAAAGAAGTTACCTTTTTGGGAAAAGATTAAGGCATCCATTTACTGTTGGCTCATACTAGAAAATACTAAATTTACCAGTATTTTACCAGTGTAACATACAATTCAGTGGAATTCTTGCATTCAATGCGGGATTCTTCCTAGGATTGTCCCATGAAGTTTGTGCAAAATAAGCTAGGAGAATGGGTGCACTTAAAATCCTCCCTTACTTCCTGACTTCTGATAGAGAATCGAGGTCTGTGAAAGTAGCACCCTTCATTCCTGAAGAGCTTCTTATCCAGAGGCAAAGTAGAAGCCACAGGTTTTATGTATGCCAGTGACAGACGTTGCTGCTGCTTCACAGGACTTGATCTAGTCCATGCTGGAGGATGGCATCATTGCCCCTTTGCTCACTGGCTCATCTTTTAATCTGAATTATTTATCATTTGTTCACTGTCTCTTGTTACTCAACATATTTATCACTTGACTATAAAGTATTTTGAAGTTGAAGGAACTTGGTTTTGTCAAATATGAGAAGTGCAAGTCAAGTGGATTGACAGCAGATGTGTATTGAAATCCTGAGGGTTTGTGGTGATTTACTCCATTGATATGATCAGTGAGTGACCATTTCATTTGAGTGCCCCATGCAAAAGAGATCTTAACTACTACTGAACCACTCCTCCCTGTGCTTAGCATTTTCATTCCATCCATGAAATGGAGGTGAGACTTGGACATTCACACAGAAAGTTTCTGGATCTGCAGATCAAAAAGTGCTGCAAAAGCCTTGGGTTTTGTCAGCACTGGTGTTCTCTTGGTGTACAAACTGAATGATGTTCTGGCATGTTAGCCCCTAAATCCTGGTGAAGGAGCCTAGGACTTCATCCCATTTAATTGCTGGAGTATTAGGAGGAATAACAGCAATTCAGGCTTGTGTAGTTACCTTGGGGTCTCTAAGAGGGTTTCAGTTTACATTCTTGCCAGCCCATGTCTGGCCAATGGAGAAAGACGCTCCTTAGTGTCAAGTGATTCATGTGTGGCTCTGAGGAGCTGGGCTTCCAGACAGCCTTATTCATGTAGAAAACTTCTCTGCTTCTCCAGGGGAATAAGCAGTACCGCTGGAAGAATAAGCTCCATTTGATAAGCCTTTAGCAACCAGTTTGTTTCCATTTCTCTGGGGGTGAAGAAGTGCAAAAAAGAAAAAAATCAAGTGAGTCTGTTTCTCTTTCTTTACCAGCTGCCTCATGTCACTTTTTATCTCTGGCTCAGCCTATCTCTGAAATCTTCCTCTAAATTGTATTGCAGGCAGCAAAATAGGAATTGTACACTGTCAATAGTCCTCAGTTCATTTATTCCTTGCATCCTTGGGGAGCAAAAGAATGGCCTCATGCAATGGGGTCTGTATTTTTGTAATCCCTGTTATTCACTTGTTACTCTGAGTCATTTGATAAAAACTCTGCCTAACACATTTGTAGTGGATTTGCTTGTCTGCCCATCCCTTCCCCTTTTCCATCAGCAGCAACACAGAGCTGGTGAATGACTTGACCAGTCTTCTGTAGAGGCAACACAATGTGTATGAGCCAGAGGGTCACATGCTGATACAAGCTTCTCTGATTAATCCCTTTGTTAGCATCTGCTGGGACATGTTTTTTGGTGAGTGCCAGATACTTGGGTAGTAGGTGGAGGAAGGACTAATAGATGGAAGGAGTGTGGATTTCCTTCTCCCTGTGTCATAATGACCTTCAGTGCTGCTGCAGTTGTTGTGTTGTTCTGTTTGGTGCAGATGTGTGGACCCTTTCAGCTTCATCACCATCCACTTATAAATCAGCAGCATGAGGGAGAATGTACTCGTGCCTGTCAACGCACAGGTCAAGAAACTGAGATGGGATTTCCCTTTTTGCACATCATTGTTTGAAGACACTAATTTAAACTCAAATATTTTCTTTCCTTTTAACATCTCTGTCCCTTAAGTATTTCTGTAGGATTTAAATGTAAGTCCTAAATGACCAGGCTGTTTGGGACTGCCTGTGTTGATGCTGCTGAAGGACTCTGTATGTTTTGGAGGCTGGAAGAAAAGCATGCAGTTATTTGTCTGATGCTGGATACCTATAAATTAGGCAGTGTACCTATGCTGTACTCCACAGTGCTAAGTGCAGCAGCATTTATAACCTGGTATCTCTCCATTCTCATGACTTTATGAGAACTCTGGTTCCTGGAGAATTCAGCTTCTGCCTGATGTCCTGTAGTGCAAAATCTATCTCTGTGCATGCATTCATATTTTTTGTTTCTTTAGAAAGGCCACAAACAACAATACTGATGTTAAAGTAATACAGCTGAAAGCTTGCTGGGTAAGGTGAGCCACCAGATTTTATATCTGAAATAACACACTCATGCTTAAGTTATGCCCTCTCAGTGGACAGCAGGAGCAAATTAAAAAGGAAGAACCTGTTGTCACTGCATGGTACTCCAAGTCTGGAGAGTGTTAAGGGACAGAAAGTTTCTGCTGGATTTCTTTTTTTTTTTTCCTGGTCGGCCTTCTTGTGTCTTGCCCTGCTTTGGGACAGTTGATCCATCAGAAGCACTGAGGATGCCTGAGAATCCATGATCCTGAGCTTCCAGGGGCTGTGCATCTATGGTACATAGTAGCTGAGTTTTCCTAAAGTCAGAGATGCCCCTGATTCTGCAGGCCCTAGGCTAGTTGGCTTCTCACCATGAAGAGCCCTGGTACACAGGCAGCAGCTCTGTCTGTGTTGGGCTGAGTTGGTAACTGCAGTTCTCAGGGGAACTTAGGTCTAATGGCAGTAAAAAGAAAGGGAGCAAGTCTGAAATTAAAATGGAGGAGAAGTGGTGCACCTGAGACCAAGGGAGGACAAGCAACATCACTTTGGTACAAAAGCAACTCAGTTTGACACAGAAAAGTCAGCATCAAACATCACTGTGCACTTTGTCTATCTTCTTCCTAAGATGAAAAACAATTTTACTGTTAGTGAAGATTAGTAAATGGGTGTGCTGTGATAAGTGATAAAGAATTCATTAGGTCCTGTTGTACTGAAAGCTAACGATAGCCACCACTCTTATTTCTGGGTTACTGATACTGCTGTAGAGAGTGCTAATAGCCTTGTACCTCCACTGCAGGTCTAAGTGCCTTTCTGAATAGTTGCTGCTACCTAACATAGGTTTCAACATCTTTTCTTGAGAATGTCCCTCTCTGGGACTTGCATTACTGGCAGCTTTTGAAATTTGTGATTTGATGGTCACTTTTCCATTCTTCTGCAAAGCTTTTGTGTATTGTTACTTATCAAATGGTCCAGTAAAAGTTTTTAGTGAATTTTGCACCTATGGCAGTGTCTTCTGACAACTACTGAGGCAGAGGAATACATGAAGTTTCATAATGATCATAATGACACCAAGATAAATATGAATTAGTATTGCTAACAAAGATGTTGATGTAGAAGAGAAGATAAGCCTATATGTAGGGGTTTTTTTAATTTGAATGTTTTTTCATTCTGAGTTTTTATGGTATTTTCTAATAAAGAAATATGTCTGTTCATTTTGGACATAATCCTGGTGTCCTAAAAACCAGCTATATCCAAAAATAAAGCTGACCCATCTATTTCAAATAGCCAAGCTTTGGGAATAACAAGACATGAACAACTTTGGTATTAGAAATATCTTTTAATCTGTAGGACTGTAAAGATATGATTTCTATTCTACAGAAATCTTGTAGGTTTATTTCCAAATGTCTCCTCTTCTATATAAGAGAGATTTACCTGTTGTAAGAAGGATTTTCAGAACAAATGCTTTGAAATTTTTCTTCAGTAAAGCAATCATTCTTACTCCAAATTCAGTATTTCATTTTTACCTATATATGTTTGATAAACTAGTACAGTCTTAAATTCTGATTGCAATGAAAATGCACAAAGTGAAACAGAAAAAAGACTACTTAATATTGTCTATTATACTCCTCTTGCAAAATTTTAGTTAATCCTTCGTCTTTCCCTTTATCTGATATAAAATTAATCTGCAAAAGCATTCTAGTGCTAACTCAAATATGCAATATGAGGGTGTGTGCAATCTTGTGGTCGTGTTTCTTAATCCTAAGGTATGTGTTAGGAATAAATCCCTTTAATATTATCTGTTTTGTGTCTTTTGGTGTCTGGGGCAGAGGGCCATCTGTCACACAGAACATTTCTTGTTTTATACACTGTATATTTATGACTCATTAACCTTCCTTGGGTCTGCATATATAAGCAAGAATCCCAGTTCTTATCTTTAAAGTCCAGCTATACTTTTGTTTTATCTGTTCATGACTATTGAAACCACAAGTGCCTGACAAACTGTAGAAGTGAGTCACCTGACAATTTAGAAATTAATTTCAGAAACTGCTGCTACAAATCACTTTCTATCAAATATCATGAAATAATAATTGTCCCAATACTATTCTGAATAGTCTGGCTGAACTTTGACAGAAAGCATGGAAATGACATTTAATGAACTGAGGCAATCATTAACCTATCTGTCTCTGTGATACTCCTCTCTGACCTCTTGTTTAACCAAATAGATGTGCACGTTGTTTCCCATGGTAGTTCTCTTCCTTCAAGTATTCATAGTGAATGCATGTGTAACAAGCTTGTCAAAGACACTAATTCTGTGTAACCTTCTGAAGTACATGAACCTGTATAATATTTTGAACGTGTAAGTTGGCAGATTCTGTGCTGTACCAAGTGCAGTCAATCCACCTTTCTCTCAAAAGAGTGAGGAAGAAATTTTTGGTGGCATTTTCTCCTTTCAGCTTGGACTACACTTACATAAAATCTTTTGTTCTTTGCTACCTGCAGTAGATTTTTTTTGTCCTGCATTTCTCAAGATCACTACCAACATACTGGCAGTGGGGGGCATTCTGTTGTAGCAGGTGAGTTAGGCAGTCTGATGTGGGCAGTGTGTGGCCAGTTTCCTTGGCCACCCCCAGTTAACTCTCACACCAGCACACCAAGTGTCACCAGCAAGCTGCTGACGATTGCCCAAGACCTTAAGTCTTGGGTGAAAAGATTTAAGTTATCCCAAAGTGAAGAAAAGTTTTATAATCAGATAATCTGCATTTTTTAAATTTGCTTTGATTTATGATAGGTAAGGAAAGTATCAGTAGATGCAAAGCAAGAGCCAGAAGAATTGGCAGACACAGAAGAATCATCTGTTGAAGCCAACGTGGGAGGCGGCATTTAATTATAGTAGGGTTTGCTAGGCTTGGGGTGTTAGTTGGCTAAGGTGTTGATGTGAATTTGGCATAATGGGTGTAATACACAGAAGTAAGACTTCAAACAAGCATTTTGTTTTGAGGACGATTAGGGGTTTTTGGGTACCCCTTCCTGAGCTGGACTGCCAAAGAATTAGAACAAAGAGAGGGAGGGAATGGAAGAAGAAATCAAGCACAGGTGAACCCAGCCCTCTTTTCTCACCATTCTGACATTTCACCTTCAGAATCTGTAGAAGACTTTTACCACGACATCTGCCTATCACTTGGACCACGTTAGTCCTGCTGTGAGGGCTGAAAATAGGTCTGGGCAGAAGTATCAACATGAGTCAGAAAGGAGTTCAAGGGAATCCCAAGATGTGCAGAAGGTAATTCAGATCTTACAAAAAACGAGTTTCTTCACCCCTTGACTAGAGCTCTAGATCTTGTTTGCACAATCCATTTTCTTTGTCATCTCAAAAAAAAGCAAAGGTTTTTGCATAGTTCCAGAGCTTTTAGAACAGGCACATAGAGGCATGCAAAATTTTCTCAAGACTCAGATGACTGTTTGTGGCACTCACTTTGTTTACTCCTTCAGGGAATGGATGCTTGTTATATTCCCATCTTTTGCAATAATTGTAATACATTACAACAGCTTGTAGTGACACTGACAAATAGTGAAAATTTAAAGCTTTTATGGTTTGCCCTAAATCTTTTAGAATAGGGTGCACAACAAGCACATGCTTGTTGGGGTTGCATCTATTACTCTTACTTGTCTTAATACGCCAGTACTGCTTTGTGCCCCCTCTCTTCTACCCAGCTCAAGACCACAGCTCCTGCTGTGTTGGTAACCTGGCTGGCTGGCAGCCTCGGTGGGGGCTGTTGCACATGTTGGACTGGAGTGTAGGTTTGACAGCCAAAATAGGCAGACTACCTGTTCAGACAGACCATCTGATCACTGCCTACTTGCTATACACCAGCCACTGCCAGTCACCTGCTGGACAACCTGCCAGAAATGCCAAAAATCTGTGAGCTCACCCAAGGGGTGCAGCTATCAGTGGATGTGCTAGCCTGCCCCTGGCTACAGTGCTCTTGCTTGCCAGTGAGGCTGCTGTGCTAACAGAGTTGTGAGGAGAGGATGAAGGGAAAGTCTAGGAGAAGAGAGAAAAGCTCTGCACACAGTAATTATATGGCCTCTTTAATTGTTCAAGGTTTGTGAGTGTTCTGTATGTAATTCTACTGTGATCATGCAAATTTTCATTTTGATGTAATGGTTGGACTCAATGATCTTAGAGGTCTTTTCCAACCTCAGCAATTCCATGATTCTGTGAAATATGTCCCTTGGAAACTCTCTTCCTGAAAGAGATAGGAATATCTTAGCAGACAATATTCAGGGCTAACTGAATAACTGAAACTGTCCTGAGTTAGTTTCAAAATCAAACATAATCCTTCACTAGGAAGATACAATGTTTTCAAAATACAAATTTGAAATATTCCTATAGAAAGTATGATTGAACTTCTTATTACTTGTGCATTCTTTGTGTTTTTTAATGTGTTCATCAATGCCATGTAAGCACTCTGGCCTCTATCTGTGACTTTTTAATGGCAGTTCTTACCAAAACCATTGCAAGTTTTTGGCTCACTCTCCTTTTCTGTAAAAGGCAGCTGTTAAAGATATATTTGGGTTTTTTTGAGAAGGAAATAATGAAAAATTGCTTCAGCACCAATGGATATCTTACAGCCACCTGTGCCACATCAAGTTCTCTGCACTCAGACAGCAACAAAAGCTGTGATAGCAGCTGTCTTTACCAAAAACAAAAGATGTGAGTTTTAAGAGTAGAGAAAAGGCAGTGGTGGAAGCAGGGAGGGTTGTTCCTTTTATATTTTTGCATCTGTCAGCGTATTTTGGCATTAGATAATGAAGACAGTGAAGAGTAAATGTTGCAGGACATTGGGGAAGGTTTAAATGTCAGTGTAACTGTGGTTAAGTTGCTCAGAAACTCTTTTGGGGTGGACATTCATACCAAAGTGCTTCATCCATCTTTTTTAGGTGCATTGATTCCTACTTCTGTGATTGCCATCCCATACCCCCTTACTCTGTAAAGGGAACAGAGGTTGCAAAATGCTCTTCAAAAAACAACTGAAGGAAGACTAAGACTAAGACTAAGACTTGCTTTTGCATGCTCCTGTATGAGGCATCTGCTGCCTGTGATGCATAAAGGGGAGAGGAGCCTGCTTTTCTTCAGTATCTCTGTAGCCACAGCTCACAAAGAGAAGGGTATCCAGGTCTTGCACCTGAGACTTAGAGAGAAATAGGAGCCTCTATGGAACCATGAGAGATCATGGAGCTGGTTGCTGCTCCTGCTTAGTCAAATGCTGCCTGAGCTCAGGCAGGCTGGGCTTTGGGAAACCTTCAGGGGAGTCATAGCTGCCAGCTAGAAGTTCATTCATTGAAGCAATGGCCAGCTGAGGATATTACATGAGGCTGACTGCTTCTTCCCCTTCAGCCAAAACAGCCCATTTGCAGGCAGCATGAGACCCTATGTCCAGCTATATGGATGAAGAGAGGTGATGAACTATTAGTTTTCTGGCTGTGACAAAAAATATTTTTCTCAAATAGGAGAAATTTGGCATAAGGCCACAAAAGACCTGTTTGTGGAGGAAAAAGATTATGAACAGTATATAGCAAACCCCAGAAAAGATTCCATCTGCTGGAACTTAGTGTCTAAATATCCCTGAAAGAAGCTTGGGTACAACAGAGAAAAAAAAAAATGGACAGACATGCCTCTTGTCTTTTCCTTGCTTAATCACCACAGTCTTAAATCTTTGAGGTGTTGGAGTGTGTCCAAAGAATGGCAGCAGAGCTAGGGAAGGGTCTGGAGTGTAAGTCTTATGAAGAGAGCCTGAGGGAGCTGGGGTTGGTTACNAAGATTCCATCTGCTGGAACTTAGTGTCTAAATATCCCTGAAAGAAGCTTGGGTACAACAGAGAAAAAAAAAAATGGACAGACATGCCTCTTGTCTTTTCCTTGCTTAATCACCACAGTCTTAAATCTTTGAGGTGTTGGAGTGTGTCCAAAGAATGGCAGCAGAGCTAGGGAAGGGTCTGGAGTGTAAGTCTTATGAAGAGAGCCTGAGGGAGCTGGGGTTGGTTACCCTGGAAAAAAGGAGGCTGAGGGGAAACTTTATCACTCTCTAGTGATAAAGTGATATCTGACGATATCACTCTCTTTCACTACCTGAAAGAAGGTTGCCCAGGGAGGTGGGTGGATCACCATCCCTGAAGGTATGTAAGTTGGGGCATTTAAGGATATGGTTTAGTGATGGACTTAGCAGTGTTAGGTTAACAGTTTGACTCAATTATCTTAGAGGTCTTTTCCAATGTAAACAATGCTATTCTGTTCTGCAGAACTACTTGTGTCTGGGTTTAAAGAAACAGCTGGATGCAACCTATGTACAGCTACATTAAAAAAATAATAATGAAAGAGTGTGTGTCTCACTATAGTAACTGGCACTGTGCACTCTAATTTTTTTATTTCTCTTTTCTTGTTACTCTATTCCCAAATTGCTAATTAGAGTCAACAAATTGGCTGTAGAATACAACAAGACACATGTAGTCTGCCAAAAACAGTGGCTGGCATTCGTACAAATTGGGTGATGAAGTGTTTGAAGACTTAATGTTGGGAAAAATCTTTCCACATTCTCTTCATCCTCCCTGTCCTCCTACTGAAGTGACTCAGTTTCATAGGCAGCCACATATTGCTCCTTTGTTGTCAGAGGTTTGATTAACAGAAATGAAATCTCCCATGAAAAACTTGGGTCCTCTACCAATTAAGTTTCATAGTTGTGCTAAATAACCACTAAGTGCAGACCTTGAGTGATGGGCAACTTGAACATAACCCAGCTGAAGTGATGTGATAATGGCTGCAGTAGATTGGCCTGGCAAGTCCTGAATGTGCCTTCTGTAGCAGAGCAGTGCCTGTGGAGCTGCTGCAGTGCTGCACAACAGATGCACGTGCATCGTGCTGTGTGTCCGTGTGCTCCCTCCCTGTGCCTCACAGCTCGCATGTGGGTGTCTGGAAACAACTGTTCAGAGTGGAGCTCGATATTCCAATTCTTTTCTGTCCTGAATGGTCTGAAATGACAGTGTCAGTACCTTCACTTGTTTTTTTGTGGTGATTTGATATCCTCATACATCCATATATTGGCCAATGACTTACAGTGTCTGATTTGTTCTGAATTCAGATGGTAATACAAAGGTTAAAGCAGAGTCCTGATGTTAATTTTCTAAGTATATTTTTACTGGCGTAGTGGCAGACACATTTGGATATCAATGATACACAGAAATTTCTGCCAGTATTATTTTCCAACAGGATCAAAGACTATTACGAAAGCTTTTCCTCAAAACAACATGCTACAGGTGCATTGAGAGGTGACATTGGATCCACAGGTGGTACCAGGAGGGAAGACAATTCCCTTTTCTTCTGAAATCTCTTACTTTATGGAGCTTTCAATTAGCCTAGGATTCAATAATTTTCAATAAGCCCAAACTTGGAGTGATGATCTTGTTTATAAAAAGGCAATATAACTAAAAGCATAGGCTGACCTGACTCCTGCTATTGTGATGTCTTGGGAAATGGAGCCTTTTTGATTGTACTAACCAAAAATATTTCTAGATTATGTTTCCCCATTGATAATTGTTGTCTTGAGGAATGATGGTCTTTTCTGAATGAGGCAGCATGAGAAACCTTACAGAAGCCTGTAGGTGTGGGCATGGAGCCTTTTCTGTGTCATCCCAAATCCTCTGAGAATAAAGGCAGTGTTTGGGCTACAGGGCACACAGGCTTGCATGAAGGGATTTGTATGGCAGGAGTTTGCTGAGACACATGGTATGTGTTTGTGGCTCCTTGGCTGTAAAATAGGCATGTTGTATTGCTGTGATATGTTTCAGAGCACAGCAGTGAAGCTGTTGGAACAGAAGCAGTGCTAAGTAGGCTTAATGCAGATGATCACTTTTCAAGATTTGCATCTGCCGTCGTATATTCAGCTATTAATAATTCTTGCCATCTATCTTAACTAAACAATCTGAAAAATCCTTGGCTGAGGGCTGTTTCCAAGTTAGATATGCTGCTTGTTTAGTGGATTTGGAAGGGGATTGTATGCATTGTCACACTCTTTTATTCAAGCCTTTGATCTCACTCACAGTTCTTCATCATGAAGATTTTGAGAGTGTTGATTTCCTTTTCTCTTCAACACAAGCATCTAATGTAAAATATCTAATTTGAACAAATTGCAGATATGAAAATGGAGCTTTAAGACAAATGTTTATTGGCTCAGAATTGGAGAGGGGTCAACTTGAGTGGAAAACACAAGCCTTAGAGTCAAGATATCTGAATTCCTTTCTCAGTATTGATTTCCAAAGTAACTGGAAGCAAGTCTTTTGGTGCTTCAGAGAGTTTAAAGGATACTTGGCCCTTTCTTTTATTTACTACTTGAGATTTTAGTTGGCTGCCTTTTGAACATCTTAATTGCTTTAAAATAATGGCCTTATTGTCAATGAGGTAGTAAGTTTCAAATAACTGTGGTATATAGTATATACTTATTGATTGTAAAGAGTAGTAAAAAACCATATAAAATGTCACATAAAAATAGGATATATGTTAAATAGTTTTATTAGCTGCTTTACCTGCCATAGAATTGTTGCACTTTTTCCCTTACAGAGTTAATCTCTAAAAAAAATAGGAATTGGATCATAGGTTGTATCACAGAACTAGTAGCTGGCTCTGACCTGCAAAAATGCCTTGGTTATTATTTATTAAAGAAGTTCTTGTTTTCGACTCTGTTTCTAGACATTTTCTGGAAAATCTCTTTTCACTACCTGTTTTTGTTTTCAATGTACTTAATAAGTAATCCCATTGTTGCAGCTTGCAGAGTATTTGTTGTTATTATCTCAGATTGTGTTATTTAATAGTATTGAGACGGATTAGGTGTATAATACCCAAATATTTTTTGGAGCAGCACTACTAACCTGTCATTATTCAAGGTATGATTCATTCTAGGAGTCAAATGTCCGTGTAGATCCTTTTATTATTTTGCTTAATATGCTGAAAGTAGATAGCTACTCTTGATACTTAATACAGCCTGTTAGTTTTGGGAACTGATGGAGAATAATGACTTTTTTTTTGCCATCTTGAAACTCAAAGTCAAGTGGGGTTTTTTTCTGATTTTTGTGTTTTCCCTCCTTCCCTGGTGTTTCTACTCCTGAGGTCTGTACTCTTTTTCAAAAATGAACTTAAGAAGGAAATGAGAAAGAATATTGTTTTAATGAAAGTTCATCATAAATAAAGGAAAGTGGAGGGCAAACACCCTTGAGTAGTCCGTATTTATTTGTTTGTTTCACATCTAGATGAGATAATTGGTTTTATCTTTTCACTTTTCTTTACAGTTACCAGATTTAATGTATCCATCTGACTCCATATAGATTAATGTCATCTTAAAAACTAATCTGTTCTGTGTCTCAATTATATGATTCTTTTAATGCTTTTCCATGTCCAAAAGTTGAAAACAAGTGTGCCCAATCCATAAAAAACATCCTTTAAAAATGGTCATTTAATTATTTTTCTCATGGATATTTGTGTAATGAAAATTACTGTAGCACCTGCACTGTCTTTGTAACAGGGTAGATGCAGAATTGCACCCTCTGTGGGATAAAATTTAAGCATTATGTACACTTGACATTTCATATCCCTGGTTCTGCTGGCCTGGTGAGTTCTTGTAGTCTGACCTCCTAAAAGAAGGTTGGTGTATTAATGAACCAACACATACACTGGGAACATTCTTAATGCATTGCCTTCTGCCTGCCTGCCCTAGTACTCTGCAAATTTGTCTTCAGTTATGCAAGCAAATAATTTATCCTACCTTCACATTGCCCCAAGGAAAGGAAGAAGAATGGAGAAAAAAGAAGACAAGAAAAAGGGGGGAGAAGTATGAGTTACCCACAGTGACTCACAAAAGTGCCACGTATGTGCAGAGAAGGAAGATTTCATGTTTTTAAGGCATCTACCTTAGCTGTAGAGGATAGACAGACATGCACCCCCCTCTGTCTCCAACCCACTGGGGCTCAGCAGCCATTTGGCAGCCTGTATCATGAGCCATAATAGCAGCTGGTAGTTCAGACTACAACCAGCCTGCTCAGTGGGTGAACCTAGTGGTTAGGATTGCTTCCCCAAAAAAGTGCTGTCAATTTTCTCTTCTCTGTGAGAGGAGTTCTGCTTAAGAACTGGCCTAAATTCTGTCTCCTTTGAAGAGAGGTGAGAGTAAATGATGCCTCAGAAATGAGAAATCACTACTGTTGGCCCCATCTCTCCCTTTGGTCACCACACACCGGAGGGATGCCCGAGATACCTCCTTTTATTGCAGTGGGACCTCCTCTGCCACACCAGGTGAAACTACACGAGTGTCTCTATGCAGCAATTCTGCATTAAATCCCTTTCTTCACTGTGGGATTAAGCAACATATTGGAAAAACGTTAGAAAGAACTTGATTTCCTTATTCTTCAAAACGACCTCTGTAGGTTTCGTTAATCAAACATGAAAAGCTGTGGTAGTGATACCTTGTGCAGTTAAAGCAGGAAGAGACGTCTGGGCCAAATAACATAAATCCTTTATCTAACAGATATTAACTGCAGTTTGATGGGAACTCAGAAATTCTAGGTGTGGATTTCTTCTGTGAGTGAAGCAGGGGCTCTTCTCAGCTGAGCCTGGTGGATGTAGCTGAGGAGGGCTTTGATGCTTGCACTCCATTCACTGCCAGCAGCTGAAGAATGGCACCAAGGGACTCAAAAGCACACTGCACACTGGCATCCACATGTGCATGATCAGGGCAGCTTTGCAGTTCCTCTTGTTTCCCTCCTTCCTGTTCATACACTGATTCTTCTAGTTCCTCCCATTTTTCTTAGTTGATCAAACTTGCTGATATCACGCACTCGTGCATCTTCTCACAGCTGGGTGGCTCTGTGAGATACCCCCTGCCTTGAGCAGATGAGAATAAGCTTGCCTTGGAGAAGGCAGGAGGAGTGTATGGCTTTGAAGATTTCTTCTGTTAGGGAAGTGAATCCTCTGGACAGCTGATCAATTTTACCCAGAAACAGGAACAGTTTTGAGAAACAGCTGTATTTCTCTGGCAGTCTGGCTAATTTGTGCTTGGCTTTTTTTATTACTGTGATACAAGCATTTATAAAAACACAGATTTGCGTTTGGTTTGAGGGTTTTTTTTTTTCATTTTTCATTATTCAAGTGACCGAAAATCCATATGAAAAGTACATTTGTATGTGTGCCCAGATGTAGAGCCCCTGTTAGTACGGCCAGCTGGGATTAAAGTCTCATTTGTATAATTTATATAGGCTTTGGAATTTTTCCTACGGTTTTCAGCCATAAGCTGGAATTTAGCTTTTGTCAGACTGCTAGACAGCTTGCACAATAAAGCTTCTAACTAAAAATATTTTCTGGGCAACCTGGAAAACCTCACCATTTTAAATGCAGTGACTGTGGAGTTGGTTTGAAAAGACAAATTATTATAAAAGAAAAAAAAATCCCAACAGTCATGCCCTGGGTGTTTTAAAGGCATAATCAGTGAGCTCTATGCGTAAGTAGCACAACAGATAGAAAAGCCGAAATGGAGTGGTGAGTAACTTAGGAGGCACATACAGGATGCTTGGGATGTTCACAGCAGTAGAGTACCCTTGCACAGCAGCAAATACTCTCTGATGGGTTGCCCTTGGTCCATTTGGGAAGAGCTACTGTGGTGCAGCGACTGACTGAGTCCACCTCCTGGGGCTGGCCAGCTATTCTACTTCTAGCCCATTTTTCACTGTAATTCAATGAAATCTCCTTGCTTGAACTGCTGGATAAACACCTGAATCTTGTCTGGGTAGTTGCTGTCCTGGGAGTGCAACATCACTCCATCTAATTCTTCCTCCTACCCCAAAGGGAGGGTGGGTAGCACAGAAATACTTTCCTTGCACCTCCCAGCTAGGGACCTGCATGGGAAGATTTGAAGGTGTCGTGCTCCTGCTGGATAGCACAGCAGTGCCTGCAGTGTGTTCCTGAAGCTATTCTGTGGCTTGTGGAGCTGTTCTGTGGCTGCAAAGCAACGAGTATGTCATCTCACAAAGGGGTGGTGGAGTCACTGTGTGCACAGCTTCTGAAAAAAAGCAGTGCAGCCTACTCCAGCAGAAGTTGGGCTTGTGGGGTGAGGTAACCAGTACAAAAGATAGGAACTGAAATTGCATCTTTTCGCTGCCAGCCAAGTGTTTTTTAAAGTTATTTTTCACTTTTTTTTCCTTCTTTCTTTCTTTCCTAAATAATCTTGCAATGAGCCCAGCTTTCTCTTTGATTTTGCGTGGTGATGAATCTTCTCATCTTTGCTGGCATTTCACAGCTGTTTGTTCACAGCTTTCTCCAAATATAAGAACAGAAACAGACCTTCAAGCAGAGGATTGTTATCTTTTTGGTGTTCTTGAGCTCTATATTAAAAGCCCTGCGTATTTTTCTAATCAGGATTACAGAATTAATTTGCATGGTTTATCCTCTGGTATTTTTTTCTGTTGGGGCAGAGTTTGTGTCTCTTTTGTGAAAATTTTTATGCGTCATCGACCTTACTTTTGATGTTCTCCGGCTGTTTTTCAAGAATCTGTGGATTAAAAATGAAGTTTACAGAAAGAAAAGCCTTCACTTAGGTAATTTGAGTAACTAATCAAAGTGCCTTTATGCTCTTTAGTTTCATTTGGTATCTGCTGTGGTTATGGAAAACATTTCTCTTGTGGGTGAATGGTGCATTTATTCGTAGTCATTTATATTCAGTTGTATTTTGACTATAAATAACTTTTGTTTCAGTAGCATGAATGTAAAGTTCAATGAGCAAATGTTCCTGAGGGTGTTTTGATATTGCTCTCTGCATTCAGAAGTTTATTTACATAAGGTTTCTGTATGAATTTTCTTTCACTTCAGTAAGTAGGTGCAAAGGATAAATTTGTAGTAATAACACAGCAGGAATCTAATATCTCTCCAATTGAGAATTTATGAGTATCTGTTGCTGTTGTTGTTTCTTAAGAAAAGCAGCAGGATGCATTCATTTTGAGGTACTGTCAGTGTGGATTTTTGTTCTTTTTGTGTGTCTTCTTTCAGAAATCTGAAATAAAAATTAGACTGATGCATTGTAGCAAGTGGAAACAAATATGACAGGGACAACCAATGTATGTGTGTTCAGTGTAATAACTTGTTTTGATTCATGTTTATTTGCATTTTGCTTTAGCATGTTGTGTGCCTGGGAGTGTCATAAATTTACTAATGATGCAGTATTGATTAATTCTTATGATTTGCCTAGGAAAGTATCTGGTACCAGATGGCCAGGATATAAAATTCCTTTCCTTTAAAAAATACTGATATTGAAAATACATTTTATTGCAAATTAATATGGGGGAAAAAAAGAAACAAAACAAAAAATTTGTATGAAATAAAGTTTCTGGGTGAAATTACTTAAGGGGGAAGAATTGTTTCAGAGGTTATATTTTTTATTTTTATGATTTTTGCATCATGCATAAATTCCGTGGATCATATACAAATGTCAGGAATGTATCCTGAAAAAAGCACTTTGAAGCGAACGTGTGGAATGTTTCATTTGTGCAGTATCTGAGTGTTCCAGCTTTTACAGAGGATTTGGACTTGTTTCCATTCAGTTTCAAATATCCGTTGGTTGGTTACTTAATTTTCATCTGGGTTGACAGGTAGTATTAATGAGCTATGCAACGATCTGCATTTTAATGAAAGGCTTAAGAGGGAAATACTTGGCAGTATGGTGAGGAAGAAATTTCCAGGCATTGAATGAAACACCTAGAAGGGCTGAGAAGAGAAGGGGGCAAGTTCTCTCTTTCCATTTACACCTGTGGCGATGAGGACTGCAGACTGGCTTTGGCCACTGAATGATCTACAATGGCTGGCAGTAACATCTGGGGATTATTACACATCAACCCAGAAGTGAAAGCCAGAGTCAGATAAAGAGAACTTGGCTTTTTGTGCAGGTGGAGTTGGTAGTGTTATGGATATGACCATAAGGCTCCTTGTGAAGGACAGGCTTCATGGTTCTCTTATGTGGCAGAGTCATTTGCTGATCAGTAACAAGGTGTTAACAACTGAGTGCCAGTGAGAGACACTTTGAACCTCATTTATGAAAGTCTCATCCATGTAATTATAGGTTTAAAGAAAAGGTGGATTGAAAATAGCCTTCACTTAGTTTGACCTGCTCTTTTTAAAGACTTGGCTATTTCTGTGGCTGAATTCTCAGCAAGACTTTGAGGGATGTGTGACTCATGGCATTGTGTAGCCCAGATTCAGGATCAGGGTGGCATATCAGGGTGCTCTCAGTGTGGGATGTCATCCACTGGGACTGCGCTGTGCAGTTACATTTGGTGTTCAAGAAAGAGTGCTGATATAGCCTCAGATGATCTGTTCTGGGTCTGTGTTTAAAGAACCATACAGACCACTTGGGTATTTTCTTACTGGTCCCAGGGGAAGAAACAGTGGGAGTGATTAGATGACTAGAAAACACGATCTGGAATGAAATAGGATTCGTTAACCTTTTTTTTTTTAAAAAAAAAAAAAAAAAGGAAAAGAGCAAACATCTTAAACTGTCTTGTTTAAATAGAAACAAGGGAGGTTCAGCCTAAATGTTAAGAAAACCTTTTAACATTAGAATATTAGAATAGGAAAACATTGGTGGATGGCTGGGGAGCTCTGCAGCATCAGCAGTCATTAAGAACAGGCTGCCTGTATATGTGCTGGGAGTGATAGAGAAGCTCATAATGTTTGGGGGCAAAGCAAACACCGATGTGATCCCATTTCTTTTATGGCCTAGGGCTCTGCCAAAGTGGCTTCAAAGCAGCAGTAACTTGTACTGCAAGTTCTCTGCAAGCTCCCCTGCAATGCAGCCTTTTGAACTTTACAGTTCACAAGTCAGCTCTGAATAAATAAATATCAGTTAACTGAGGTTCAATTTACAAGGCAAAAATGGGGAAAGAACAGTCACTGACTGTAAGACATGGCAAACATCCTTATAAGCATGTTGTTATGGCAAACTTTTATTAGCTCATGCTGAGATAATGTCAGGAGCTGTATTGGATGTGGCCTCTTACATCTTTTACTTCTGGTAGATGCCTGAAGAGAGGTCCTTCCCCTTCTTAGGTCACTGCTTTAACTGTTGTTAGCTCTCCACAATCATCTTGTCACCCCTGGAGTTTATAGTCAGCTAAATTACAGTGAATAACTGGGTTTGAAAACCCTCTTCTTTTTAAAAATTGACTTTAATAACTGCTGCAAAATCTGTATTTCACTTGGGTTACCCTAAAACAAAACATGCTTTCTGTGAGCAGCAGGTCATGTTAATATGTCAAATACACATTTATTTGTGAGCCAGGGAATCCTGACCTACAGCCTCACAGGGAAAATACAGGGCAAAATAGCTTAGTTAAATGCTGACAGGTTCTACTCTTGTGTCTGTTTTCCTGCTGGAGGAAAGACTACCACAAAGATTACAAATATCAATCAATCTTTCTCTTTTTTTTCTTTCATTTAATAAAACATGAGTTAAGTCTGTGATTTTCTTAAAAGAGGGGCACTGTATCTTCTCCATTCTAGTTTTCAAAAAGGCTGTTAGAGGCACATGCTTGACTCCTGATTTTTACATACTGATTACTGTCCAAGAATTGAGTGATGTGTTTAAGGATCAGCAATCTCATGGTTTATTTTAACATAGAGTAGATTAGATCAGTCTACCACTGGGCATATGAGTCAAAAACTTATGGTACAGAGAAATGTCTGTGAATGGAGAAAGGGTTAGTGGACTTTGCATACCACATATTTAAGATATTTCTCCTTTTTTTAGTGAGTTTTGAAATGTTACCCAGTAGAGGGAAATGGGATTCTACATAACTTTAACTCATTTTGAAACCAGCACATTACTTGCTGGTTTTCCTCAGCTGTTCTACAATGCCTGTATTTTCAATAAAGCTTTCTCCCCAGTTTTGCTTGCTGGTGTTACACAGCTTTGCTGCATCATCTCATGTCAGGGCATGTATGGGGCATCCAGAGAATTAGGAGGTAGGTGTTAAAGTGAAGAAAGGCAAAGCATCCCTATATGGCAAGTAACTGCAGACTCTGATTGCCAGCGAGCTTTGAGTGGGCCAGAAGTATGTCTAGATTTAGGTGAAGTATAGCCAAATGTATGGAATATAAGTCCATCCATATGTGTCTTTTGAGGCTTTGGTTGTAATGTCAAGAATCCTGAACTGACCAGTGCTGAGTGTGCTGAAGGCAGAGTCTCTGCCTACAGGAGCTTTCCTGTCATCTCTTCCATGTTATTTCAGATGGCCAGACACAGAGTACAAGGCCAGGTGAGCCTTTTATTTGAGCTAGTATGACTCAGTATCTTATTTTTATGAACCAACAATCACTTACTGTGGCCTGCTTCATAACACAGCAAGTGATTCCTGCACTTTGGCACCTGCTGCTGTGAGCAATTCTTGTGACATCCCTTTGGAAAGGCACTTAAACTTGGCTTAAAGGGCCAGGGTGGTAGAGGTTTTAATAGTTCCCTCAATAACCAGCATTAGGTGAACATGTTACAAGTTTTTGTCTTTCTTCCATTCATGAAGTATATGTAGGTTTTCTGTGTAAAACCTACTCAGTTCCCCTCATCAAACTTCTTGACTGCTGATTTCAAAGTCAAAGGAGGCAGTGACCAATTTGAGGGTTGCACCTACCACTGTCTTTTGTAAACAAACAAATCTTTGTTCCCTCTCTGCTAACCTTAATTTGTTATTTCCTGTGTGTTGCTCCATGTTGAAATTTAAAAACCCAAACTGGAGCAGTGAACTTCTCAATGGTTAGGAGGACGTGGTATTTTAGGAAATGCCCTCCGTGGTACTGTCCTGTTGGCTGAGCTCTCTGAATAATTAACCTACTGTAGCCTGCAGTGCAGTTACTGGGCCAGGTTCATGTCTGCTGCACAGGAAAGTCATGATTTCACTGAGGGACATGGACAGTTGTTTTGTTCCCCTTGTGAGAAAGACAGATGATGTTTTCAGTGGGGTAGACAGTTTTCATTCTAGGGTAGATGCTTTGACTCAAGAGAGTCTCCCCTCTGCTGTTACTTGGATTTTGCTGACTGCACAGCAGTGAATTCCTTGTGCCCTGCTGTGGCCTTTCCTGTGACACACCTGCATAGCTCAGTGTGCTGTACTTTGACCTGTCACAGTGTAATCTGTGTGCAGCCCTCTGCTGTGGATAGTTGGAGAAAGAAATTTTCTGGAACGGCACTTCTTGAGAGATAGGTGACCTGAAGAATGCCATCAAGAAAATAAATTGGATTTCACCTTAAGGCTTGGGAAGGAAGTGTCACAAAGAGTTAACAGTGGTCTGCTGGGATAAATTATTAGGAACTGTTTTTCCTGTGTAAATAACTGCCTTTCATAAGCAGGGTATAGATGCAAAAAAATCAGGGAAGTGCCCTCTTGAAATAACATGAGCTTGGCCAAAGTTCCTGTTCAGGGCTTCAGGGTGCTGAACTTTCTCAATATGTATGTTTTTTTAAGTCTGATTTTTAGAGACCTGAACATTGATAGGATATTTGTGTGTGTAGTGGTTTTGTGTTATATTGATTCATCCTGAGGGGAATGAAGGTGAACCTGGAAGTAGGTTTGATTTCACTGAAACTGAAGGGAGCTGAAAACCTTTAATTCAACAATTTATAACGAGCAGTACATTAAAAGCTCTAAAGTATCAGCCCAAAGGAAAAAGCAAATCTTGCTATTGGCAGAGAAACAATAGTTCAGGATGTTGAGTTTGAAGCAATTTTACTCCAAAACTAGTAAATAAGAAGTGACAAGTTAAATCTTAATTGTTTCTTGGGGCACCAGGTTGAGGCCACTTTGTGCTGGGAAATGGAAACAAAGGCCTTGAGCTTCATATTGCGTGTGAGTCGGTACAGGGAGAGAGCCCCTGGGGGGGGCTGTGACAGGCAGCGTGCCTGTCACAGCTTAGTCTGTATTAGCTGGAGTTTCCCAACCTCTGATGGGAAACATGGCAATAATCCAGCCAGGGGGAGATGGATGTGCAGCTCCCCAGGAGGGGCCAAGGCTTCAAGGATGTCAGTCCCACAGCAGCAGTCACCCGTCTGTGGGAGAACGTCAGGGTTGAAGGCAGGAATGTTTAACTGCAGCATGTCTCTTTCTCCAGCCAAGCATCTGGCTAAGCAGGTCTGCTCTTGGGGGAGTCGTGTCCGCCAGTGTCCCAGCTCTGACAGAGCTCAGTAGTCAGTTTTCTCCTGGCTCCCTCCCTCTCCATCACTTTGCTCCTGGCTGAGCCTCCAGGCAGTTCAATGAGCCCAGGGAATGCTTTCAAAGACTGAAAACTAAACACTGATGTCACTTTTCTGCTGACAATTTGCATTTCTAATATTTCTAAGTTTGATGTGGTTGTGTTGTGCTTTGGAGCCTTCCCACAGAGCAGCAGTTCTGACCCGTGCATAGTCCTGTATTTCAGAGAGGGGTTTGAGTGGCCTTTTAAATTTTCTTAATTTTAAAAAATTGTCACATCTGCAAAAGTAAAAAGGTCCAAGAATTGTAAAGCAGCTTCATTCCTGAGTGAAACTAATCACTTGCTGAATGCAGATCTCAAGTGACCTGAGGCTGGATGTTGTAGTAGGTCATGGGCACAGCTGGAGAAGCACAGGATGACATTTGAGGGACTAGAATAATTTACTGACCTGAGTGTCGGCACAAAACTATGGAAGATATCTTAACACAGGTATGAAAAGCTAAAAAAGGATGCTTCATTATCCAGTGAAAGTCAGTAGCAAGGAAAATCCAAGTGATTATGTGTTCACCCTGACAAATGAAGTAAGTCTTTGTAAGATTTCAGGAAGCACCTCCTGACTTAGAGAAAGTAGACAGCAGTTCAGTAAGTGACTAGTTCATCTTGTGGGGCGAAACTTCTCACAAAGTCCATGGAAAGTGAAAAAATGGAAAAATGTTTTTATAAAGCACTTCTTCATAGTCCATCTTGTATTACAAATAGAGATTAAGGTCATACATATTAAATTGGTACTACCTTTTAGAGAAAAGTTCTCACAGAAACTTCATATTGCCTTTAGACCAAGTAAAACCTCTCAACTTTTTAGAAGAAAAAAGTAATTAAAGTGATAAATCAGTCACTAAAGAATCTCCTATGTTTTGAGTACTGTGTGAGTGATGTCATTTATGTGATTCTCTTCTGGTCATCACTAATAATGAGGGAGGTGATTCATATCCCCACTTCCCAATACAGCGGCTGTACTTTTTTTCCTGTAGGAAATGCTAGAACTTTACTATTTGGGTAAGAGGTGAGAAGTGTACTGAAAACAAATTGTAAAGATTTTAATGGGTTTATCCCTTCTTATGCTGCTGCTTGATTAAGACAAATACATTGTGGTGCTAAAAAAAGACAGGGGTTTTATAATACTTGTTCAAGTTTTAATGTTAAATGAAAAGCATCTTCCTGGCTTTCACACTATCTAATAAGACAGAATTTTAAAATCACAGTATTGTCCTCTGCCAAAAGCACTTTGAAATGCAACTCAAATCTGTGGCAATATTATATAATATAAATAATGTCCTTAGTGTTTAAAGCTATCAATAAAGACAGAACAGTCTTCGTAACAGAAAGAGAAAAAAATGGCTTAAACCAGTCCTGCTTCTTTAAAATGAAGACAAATAATATCCTTTAAGAGTGATTTTTTTTTTATTTCACAGAGGGAACTTCCACACTTTCTGTTGGGGCTAATAAAGGAAGTGTTTCATTCCAACAATTTAATGCTAGCACTGTCATAGACTTTCATTATTCTGGACTCATGGACCACTTTTGCAGGAAACAGCTTTAAAATATAGGTCAGCATTAAAGGATTTTGAAATGTGGTGAAAATGCTCTTATTTGTCTTTTGAGTGAGTCCTTTATTTTAGTATCTATAAGAGAAGTTCTCTCTTCTCCAAATCCTTTCTCCGTAGGAGAAATCAGCAGGGACATTGTGACTTATGTGAAAGTTAAGAGGCTGAAAAGCTTTAGAGGAGGCATTGTAATCTGTTATAAAACATGTTCAGGACCTAGGAATAGATTTGGAGTGTTGGTGGCTCTCCAGCTTATAGGAGAGAAGCATGAGATGATTAGATTACTCATAAAGGGTTAATCCTGCAGCAACAAGGAAACCTAAAAAATAAATAAAAAAAATCCTTGTGTTTACAACAGATTAACTAGTACAAAGAGGCAAGCATCTCCTTTCATGGTTACTTTCAGATGTATAATCTTTATCCTTTTGACTCTTCAGAAGTTCACATGCAAAAAACGTTATCATTACAAATAAAAAACCTGTTTTAGTTGCAAAGTATTCTCATCTCATCAAGAAACCAGTGCTGTTAGCTTTCTGCTTTTATACAAGAAGTATTGATCAAACCCAGAAAAACATGGTGACACAGGGAAAAAGATGAGGAAGCAAGCTTGCAAGATGAATCACATCTTTTGTTTTCCCAAGCTGCCAGGTCAGCATTCACAACTGGCTATCCTAACTCACACAGAGCATTCAAAGATAGGTGACTCTCTTTTTTTTTTATCTTGTCACTCTGTCTGAATATTAAGAACTGGGTCTATTTGGCTTCCAAGATGACAAGTTTAGCATTTTGAGCTAGTGCAGCTGAGGTTACTTGGTAAACGTGCTGAGGGAGTTAGTAAGGATCTTCAAAGCCCTGGAACAGTGTACTTCAGGAGTCCCAGTGCTGTGAGTCCCCTAGTGGTGATGGTGGTGCAATACTTTCTTGTGGACAGCTTGGAGAACCCTGCATTTACTGGGCAGAAGAGCATCCTTTCTGGTGAATACCTCCTGCTAAGCCAGTTCCAACCCAGTCATGCTGTTTTATCCTTCATGATGATTGTGACTCTGTGCTATTGACTGAAATCTTACCCTGTCAGATTCTGTAGAAGCTCAGTGGACAAAAGTGAATGAAATTCAGGAAGCAGAAAACAGTATTGTGATGTAGTTTACATAAGGGCAATTGTTTCCTGCCCACAAATGAGGCAGGTTCTCAAAATGCCAAAGAATTGCAGACTTGGGAGAGATATTTCCTTCTGTTCAGATTCATCACTGTGCCAGCAGTGAAGCTTTGGTCAGTGGGTCAGGTTTTGGACAGGCATCATACCAGATCTCTTGGTGGCAACATTATGGGAATTCAGAAACCCTGTACTTCACAGACAGACCAAGGTATCCTTCTCATTTTTTGTGCTCTGGATACTTGTGTTTCATCAGAGTCATCTGTGCATCACATGTAAGGATGTTNAACAAAAAACCACAAACCAAAAAAAAGGATTTCTGCCCTTGTTACATGTTAGTGATATTTGCAGAATGGTGAATATTGGAACTAATCAGCCTCCTGGGTCCCATAGTTAGGCTTGGGATATTACTGTGCAAATAGATATTAAAGGGCTAATATTATTACATTATCTGTAAATATTTCTTCTGCATCTACTTGCTGAGACAGAATGCAGAAAAGAATAGACTTCTGTTCCATTACGAGCTTTTTCTTCAGTTGTCTTCTCTAGAGCAACTAATGAAACTTTAAGGGTTCACAGTTTGAATATGGTATGCTTCATTGATTTTTAATTTCCCACTGCTGGTGTTTGCTACTAAGCTCTTTCTAGTGATGACAGACAAGTGGACTATATCATGATGTTCTGCTTTTCATTAAGTGGATCTTCCTTTTTATCAGTGTAAACTTTAAAAGTCTGGATTCAGACTGGAAACATGTAGTTGAACCCCCAGGCTCAGCATGTTTATTTGTTTGTTACTGAGAATCTCCTGAGGTTTAGTGGTGCTGAATAAGAACTACATTTCTAGTCTGTCAGTAGGTGGCAAAACAAAGATTGTGCATTGTCACTTGCCTTGCACTTTACAAAGAAAAGTTCAGAGTCCCTGAAGGAAAATTTAAAGGTGACAGTGAGACTGTGATTTTATTTTGTTTTTCAACATGGCCCTGGTTTTAAAAAATTGAGTTAAATCATCTAAATATGTTGAAGTTTGGCCCTCCTGGTGGTGACACAATTTCTTTAGGGGTTCATATATTGACACTGGGCACTGACATTAGCCTTTTGTTTTCCTAAATCTACTGTTAAGAATAAATCAGCTTTAATTTGCAGGTGGAACCCTAGGCTCCCCCCTGAGTGACACCCTCGGTAGGTACAGGTCTGCGGTGGGTTACCCTGCGGTCACCTGAGGTTGGTTTTGTCTGGGACTATGGCACAGGTTCTCTCTAGGCACTGCTGGAGGAACAAGTGGAGCAAGTTACAACAGGCTTCACTGGAACGAATACAGAGCTTGCCAGTATTTCATGGCTTTATAATGTGTCTGAGCTCTGGGGACAAGTCTGTTAAGATGAATTACTGTTGTCAGTGATGCTTCCTGTGGAAAGTGAGAAAGCAAACTGCTGCTCATTCTGCTTTGAGGTCCTCTATTAGGCTTTGTCTACTCTATTGTTTTCCCCAGATAAAAGCAATGATGTATTTTTATGTAAATAGAGGGGTTTTTGACACATTGATGGGCTTGTGTTCTTACATTATCTGTAAATCTGTGTAAATGAAGGATATTTTTAAGCCCTGTGCTGTTCCAAGGCTTGTTTGTGTTTTTAAAGAGGTTGTAGCTGTGAGCATTATAATGCAAAAGGGGACACCACCTCATCTGATAGTACCAAAACCAAATAAATCCTTGAGTAATGTGAAGAATATATTTACTTATGGTTTAACCTGTTGGTTTTTTTCCTTGCCATAGTATACCAGACACTTGCAAAGTACAAACAATAAAGAAAGTATCCAGAAATTAATAGGTTTGTGATCTGAGGCCTGAAAGATTTTTTCCCACATTTATTTGTTGCAGAATCATTCCAAATATTTAGTTTATTTTTCTGTTTTAGGCTCCTAAGGACCCAGTCTCTGGATTGGTACTATAATAATGTCAAAAGCCGCTTTAAGTGTTTTGGAAGTGCCAAGGTCCTGAAGAACTTGTACAGGAAGCATAGACTGGAGAGTGGACTTTGTCCTGATGCAATAGGTAAGAACAGCTGTGTTGATTTCTTATAAGATTTATTCCTATCTACTTTAACACAGAAGCTGAGACAATGGAAATTCTAACATTATTTCAAGAGAGGTTTTTAATGGCAATTTTCTTGTTTGCAAAAGAAATATCTCAGTGCAGAGAGAAAATGATGAAGTGTCTAGAGAGCTGTTAAAGAATTTAAACAATGTTTAATCTTAATTATGTCACTGATACAGAAGAACTGTCTATAAAGTAAACTGCAGCTTATATTCTAGCTTGTATCCCCAAATTTTTCACAGTTCTGAGTAGTTAAAGAGTGAGAAAATAATTTTGCATTCAACATTTGACCATAGGCATATTTCTGTGGTGTTCGAAGCAAAATTTGATTAACATGAGATACATTCAGTATCCAAGTTGACCAAAACTGACATTTTCTTACTTAGAGCTTTGCATGCTTAAGGATCTGAAACTGGCCACGTTTTATATTTGTATCAATGTTTGTAAATAGGTAAAAGATACTGATAAAGTCTTGGCATCAACCTTTTAAGCATAGACACATTTCACCCCTGACTATGCTGTTCTAATGCCCCACCCCATAAGAGGAGTGATTGGAGTCAGAAAATCATTTTGAAGAAGTGGGGCTTGGTGTCATACTGGTAACTTCAACAAATTACTTAGAACACAACTAGCTGAATATTTGACATTTCACTGGATTTATTGAACCAGATAATTTACTCTTGTAATTCTTTCAAAATTTGTAAAGAGACAGTAACTTTTCTATAGTCCTTCCTTTGTCTTTTTATGAAAATATATAGGATGGTAAGTAGACTCTCTAGTCCTGGGTGGAAATTTTAGGTGTTTATTACGAAAATTGACATAAAAGCTTCTAGGAACAAGCAACCTATTTATTAAATTGTGATTTAATAGTGTTTTTCCCTTTTGGGTATAAAATTCATATTTCATAAGAAGATTCCTTAACAACTGAGACCAAATATGTATGAGGACAAGGAATCTTGTTTCACTTAGGGCAGAAGTGGGACAATGGAAGTAAAAACTGTGGCCAGGGATGTTTTCGAACTTTTGTATGATGTGTTGCCTTTTTTTAAGCATAGTTTCAGTGAATGGGTGCTTGAATGGAAGTGTGAACGATGCAATAATGAGTTGCAGTGGCATGTGCACTCTCAGTGAGACCTTTCTAAGGAAAGCCTTTGAGTCTAAATGTCATTGCTAACTTTCTTCTACTATCCCTGTGACTGTTAGGTAAACCTTTTGTTCCCTTTGAAGATAAATACTAGTATAGGTGTCTGGGTTTTGCTTTATTTATACAGCATTGCCCTTTAAAATGTAGAATCTATTTCTATGCCAAATGTCATAGTAAAGTCAAATTCCCTGTACTTAACTTCTGCCGTGTACATTTTATGGCTGGTAGCTTCTTCATCTTTTTTTTACTGTAGTAATAGTTTTTTCTATTCAAAATTATATAAAAGCAGTCATGTTTTGTAGAAAAGCTGCTGCGGTCATGATTTATCCAACAGCAACTGCTAGGAGAAATTTTCCAGGTATCCTTCATTGTGCACAGTGCCACCATATCTTGAGTGAATATTCTAATCTAATAATGCCTCGGTTGTTAATGGGTGCTTCTTACAGTAACACATGATTTTGTCTTTCTTTTTAGCAGAAGGAAGTTTGTATGAAGGAAGCTTTGAGAATGAAGGAAGCATTTGTGGTAGTGACTCTACCTTCTACCAACAGACAGAAGGTATGCTGCTAAAATCACATTTGATTAAAAAGCAGTCCTTACACTTTGAATTACTGGACAAGTAGCTTAAAGTGCAGGGAAGTCTTGTCCACAGATCCAACAATATTTTGGCTGAACCATTCAGCAAGACACTAAAAGTTTTTTGCGTACTATGCTGGGACATCTTGCTTCAGCATTACACCTACTACATGCCTATTCTAGTGTGATTGTCTTAATGTTCAGGTTTTGTTACTTCCCTCCCATTTCCTTTCCTATGCTCATATATTTTTTTTAATTCTCTTTCTTAAATTTTGTTGTTCCTGCTTATAGGAACTGCACTGAATTTTCTTTCAATTATTTCTTCCAAACTATTTTGGTACAGTCTAAAATAAGCAACATTAAAAATGCCATGTTTTATTGTATTTAAGATTGACATTTAAGCAGAAACTTAGAGATTGCAACAAATTTCTCTGTCTTACTTTTTTTTATTTTACTGTGCATATTTATGGATTGAGGAAATAACTTTTTCATGAACAATTTAAGATTTGAATATATGTCCAGAATACGAGTCTGAATTTTGGAGCTCATTATGCAAAATGTACATATATAAAGAACATGGTGGTTTTATCTTATTCTTCATCTAGGACACAGCATGATGGATACCCTTGCTGTGGCCTTACGTGTTGCAGAGGAAGCAGTGGAAGAAGCTATTTCTAAGGCAGAGACCTACAGTGACAGCCTGGTAACACTTTCAAAAAAAAAAAGTATTAATTTAAATAGGACAATCATGTTTCTTTTAATTTGGATAGTGGTACAAACCAAGTCGATATTAACAAAAACATGATGAAGTAGTGACTATCTCATGATACACCTGAAGAGCTGGGCATGGGTTTTATTAACTGGTATCCAAGATGCACGTTGCATTCCAGAAGGTGACATGCACTTTAATGGCCTGTCATTTCTTCCCACAGTGCCAATAGGGCATATTACCCATTTCCCAATCTGTACATTTTCTGTGGGAAGGCTATTTTTATGTGATTTTAGCAAATACAGATATCCATTTTCATGCAGGACAAGCAGAATGAAGCTTGTTACTTGCAGGAGCACAAGGAAGACCTCATAGAAGAGCTGGCCACAACCATTGTGCAGAAGGTATGGCATGCTTTTTCCCCTTATGTTTAATACCCAAAACACAATGTGTTTGAGCTCAGACACTGCTAACAACAAAAATAATTACACCAATGTAGAAAGTAAAGTAAATGAACTATGACAGTGTAGGCTTCACCAGCTGTGTCTGACAGAGATCAATTTATATGTAAGATCAATCCAGTGCCCATACCTGATGTCCTACATGTTCAGAGCTGAGAGGTACCACTCCCTGAGGTTTGTGATGTCCTTTATTGGAAGGGAAGGTCCTAGCTTGATGGAATTTTACATCTGTATTTCACTTCCCCACAGGCACAAAGTTTTCTAATGTCAAGAGGTATGGCTCTTGACCATATACATCACTTCTAAGCATGATTTCTGACCATATCCTCTACTGAATCTTGCATCTGCTACATGTTCAAAGAAAACAACATCAATCATTAACACAGAATTCTCTTAATGATGCTGTGAGAGAGACACTCAAAAATCACAGAACCCTTGGCATGTTTGAATTCTGTAGCTTTTTAAGTAAAGCTCATTCTTCTCCCTGCAAAGCTCATGATTGGCAGAATGAAAGTGGAGGACTAGTACCCCTTGAGAAAAAGTACCCCTTGTGTTTGTCTGGACAGTTTGGAGTAAGGCAAAATGAGCATGAACAGAGCACTGTTAAGGTCCTGTGGTCAGTAAAGTAACCACACTGCTAAGTTAGTCTCTTTTCATGTGAAATAAGCTAGGTGCCACATCTTTGTATAGGCTGTGGCATTTAGCAGTGTATGGATGACACACCAGAAGAGGAACATGTTGTTTATAAGGCTATCAAGAAAAGCCAGAAGAGCAGCAGCTCACTTGAAAATAACCTGCCTTTTTTTTTTCAATGGTGATGTTAGACTATCAAGTAAGTCTGTTTATCAGGACTTTCATAGTCCAGAGCCTCTCTCAGCCAAGCTTGAATTGCTACTGTTTTTTGTCAAGAGCTGCCTAACAAGATCTTTTATGCCACAGAATAATGTTCTGTAGATATCTTATATTTCAGTTGTGGAAACGAAATGTAGAAGGATATAGTCTGTCAGTGTAGGGAGACATGAGCTCTCTCTCTTATGATGGTGTAGATTTTCAAAAATAAAAATAGTGTCTAGAGACCTCAGACCTCTTTGTTCTCACTAGAACGTGTCTGCATGTCACGGGAGCCTTTGAAATTCCCCTCATATCTAGTATTTTATGTGTCTTGGCAAAAAAAGTCTTGTCTGAGAAAATACTTGACACTTAGATGCTGCTAAACTGTTACTGTAGCAACAGGTTTCTATGTTTATGTAATTCACCTCTGGTATTCCTACAGGCACTGTTATATATTGCATCGCTGCTTATGTGCTTGCGAGCGGTAGGACTTCAGATGAGAAGTAATTGCATGAGCTGGAGCTAGAGCAAAGGGAAAATCAAATGTTTTTCCCAGGGAGCTTGCCTTAAGATGGGGTTCATTTAGATCTTCCCCTTATGGCTCAGACAGTATTTCCCCAGCAGCATTTTTCTGTCCCCTCCCACCCCTTTTCTCCCCTACCCTGCAGATTATAAAGAAGCAGAAAAGCAAACCCGAGCAGGCCGAGGCCGACTTGGAATGGCCGCCGTCGCGGAGCAGCGGCCTGGCGTCCGGCGCTGTCTCGGACCAGAGCATGCTGACGTTCCCAGGGAGCCGCAGGGGCTCCTACACCTTGTGGGTGAGTGGCACTGCACAGCTGTCCGTGCTTTCTGGTGCACAAAGCCAGAAGATTGCAGTCATGGATAAGTATACTTGCTGCCTGGAAGGTATGTAGAGACTTGCAGAGAACAAGCATTAATTTTGTATCTGGACAGACTGTCACTCAGTTACATGTTTTCCTAACGTCCCATGGGAGGTACATCACAGACATTGTGTTGTTTTGGTGACTGTGCTGGGGAGGACTAAGTTTGTGATATGAGCAATCTCATGGCTTGATTTGAATGCTAACAGGACTTGATGCCTCAGTGTTTATTCCTCAGAACTGTTTTTCTGCTCACTTAACTTTTATGTAGGTCTTTGCTGAGTGTTACGTTTTCTTTTGTATAAAGTTAGGTTTCTGTAATGTTTCTTTTTCTCCTTAGCCATCTTACAGAAAAGAGCCACCACCAGCAACAAAAAGGGAAACTCAGCTGCAGAGCACCATTTATGTCTTACACTAAAAAGTGTTTCCTCCTTCCACTTATTTCTCAGCACAATGTCTTTATCTCCTGCTATAAAGCTGAAGAAAATCTGACAAGCTGCATTACTAACAGTTTTAAAAGAGCAGCAAGTAAAAAGTAGTGAAAATAAGATGTAGGCTTAGACAAGCACTTTGACAATCAGAGGGGGAAGACAGTAACAGATGAGTTAGTTCCAGTGCATTTTTTGACACTGTGGTTTAAGCTGCTGCTCCCAAGTGTCCTGCTGCTGTTCCAGTAATCACCTCTCCCCCACTAAGCAGAACCACCAGAACTGAACGTGGGCTATGTCCTAGTTCCCAGCTAAGTTTGCTCACTTACACTCCCAGTGAGAACAGATTTATGCCAGAATATTGACTGTGGGCCAGAGTTGCTGAGATGCAGACTTGCATCCTAGTCCTCTAACTATTTGCAAAATGAAGGGGTACTGCCTTTAATGTCCCATTGTTAATAAGTCATCACAAGTTAGAGTGAGCACGATTTAAGTGCTTTGTTCTGTCACTCCCAGGCAAGTTGTTTGTAGAATATAAAAGCCAGAAGAGAGAGTGTTAATTTTGTGTCTGACTCAAATGAGTTTTCTTTCTTAAGTTTAAGGACAGGACTCAGAGAAATATGCTGTTCAAATCCTCAGTCATTATACCAGAAGCCTGTTCTGCATTTGGAAAGTTAGCTTTGAACTCAACACATTTTGAAATTCTTTTCCGAAGTAACAATTTAGTCCTGATTTTTTTGCCAGGGGGAGGCTCACTGGTTTGAGTAATAGTAGACTTAGTGAAAAACACTGGAGAAGCAGAAATGTCACACTAAGGTGCAAACAACTTCAAAACCTCTGTAGCCATCAGTCAATACTAGAGCTGCAGATATGTGCAATGTTTTATAAGGACACTCTACATTTTTGTACGGGGTCTTTTGCCACATTTTTCACCATTTGTACCAACTGTCTTCCCAGAGTGTTTTAAGGAACACGAATGAATTTGGCCATCTGCTGTGACTTGTTTAATCTCTTTCCTAAATTTAGTTTCTGCCTTTTGCTTTGCTAGGGTTATCTTATTCTTTTCTCCTTTGAAGTGTGTATATGTTTGTTTTTGCTTTGCTCTGAATAGAGGAGATTTTTGTTAGTATGACCAGACACCCTTGTTAAGGAAGTATAGCTCCTGTCATTCCCATAGCTAAGATAGTTGCACTTCTGTTAGGCTGTTACATAGCACAATTAAAGTCACTGGAAAGTCTACTGAAAGGCAATTTGTGCAGAGTGAATGTAGAGCACTTACAGCCTGCTTGATTCTCATCAACAGTGCTGAAACAACTCAAATTCCTTTTCTGAGCTTGCTTTCCATTCCACTTTGTTTTCATTCAGTGACAAATGGGAAGCATGCATCTGTCAGTAGATTTGCAGGACCTAAACCACATCACTTTCTCTTCTGTATATTGTGTGAGAAAGTTATCTTTTCTGCCAAAAGAATTGCAATTGTTTTTTTCTTTCCAAAACAAAACTTAGCTTCTACAGAAGCTGGCAGAGAGGCCCTATGCCCATTCCAGGCAAAGCTCATTACTGCCTCCCAGGAACTCTTGAGTCCAAGTCTGTAACAGTAAATCTTCTTGGATTCCACTGCAGTAGGTGACGTTTTCTTACTTCCTAACTGATGACATTATGTTGACAAAAAAAACCCCAAACTCTTGATTTGTGTACATACATCCTAACATTGATCTCTGTGTGATGGCTTAGTTTAGGCAGAGATCTGCCTTGTAATGATAAAAACCTTTTAATATTAGTACATGCCACAGCTAACAAGAGGTCTGTTGCAGATTTATTAGCACAGGTGTTCCTAGTGTAACCAAGGTTTTTGTAGATAGATACAGTGGCCACAACAATCCCAAGGGAAGGAAGAAGAAAAACAAGTTTTCATTTTTTTTCTATAAAAGCTATCCAAGGAGACTGTTACTGTGACAGAGTTAGGTATGTGAACCAGTTTCCCAGTAAAGGTTATTTAACTAGAACTTCTCCTGTTAAAGTATTTCTTTGGTACCAGGCTAAAAAATTAGCAGAGACAGGATAGATTAAATAAAAGGAAAGAAGAAATATGATTAACAGAAAGACAGGCATACAGGGGAAAGGGAGGTAAGGGTAGAAAATCTTAAGGCAGTCAGAATTTCATAATTTAAAACTGAAAATTTATCTTAGAGGAAATATTTTTCTTTGTCTTCTGTGCAGAAGATAATATATGTGCTTTTGCTAGCACAATGAAACTAATACAATATAACACAGGACAATTACTTGCTGTAACACTGGCCTTTGGAAGCCCATGTTTATTGTTGCATTGCTTTTTATTACCAAAGTCACTTCTTACAGAGTCAGGGGGTGCTGTAATAAACCCAGATATCACCTTGTGGTTTCACCTACCAAGCAATTTTTCTTTTTGTCACAGCTGTTTGTGTACAGCTCATCCATATCAGCCAGAAACTTCCAGTGGTCTCTGGAAGCCCTGCATTACCTCCCTGTTCATCCAAAACCACTTGCTTTGAAAAAGTGATTAAATAAATAAAAGTTCCTCACTTCCCCCCTCCAAACTATAGTATTGATTGTTTAACTGCAGTAGTATGGTGTGCTACTAGCTATAGACATTCTCTTCTCCTTTTTTTCCCCTCTTAGATTTCTTTGAGATGCTTCTCCCAGGCTAAAAATAGTGAAACAGGGCTGAATATTTTATTTCCTCATCTCATAAAAAGAGATGGATGGTACCATCTGCTTCTCATTACCAATAAGCAAAGGCTGTGCAGTGTTGGGATAGGAGGAGTGCAGAGCAATGAGTGGATGCTCCTCTGTTTTCTCAGTCCAGTTTGCCTGCCATACATCACTGCCAGCCAGAGAGCAAACGACCAGTTGGCAAATTGTATCCCATTTAAACATTGATGGAGTGAAGGCACCCTGGTGTGTTTTAAGTGCTGTATTAGTGGTCTTTATTTTACAGCATAAAGATTGCATATATAAACAGAAGCTCATCCATAATTTATAGTATATAAAACAGCTAGGGATATAGGGAAAAGGAGGATTTCATTAAATACACATTATGATGCACCTCAGGGGAAGCAGAAATATACTGGTTAAGCTAATTTTAAGGTCCACAGTGTACTGCAAGTTGTTTATTTTTTATTCCTTTTTTTTTTTTTCTCCATTTGATTTGTTTTAAAGAAAAGGAAGGTTCCACAAGCTTGAGGTTATGCACTGTTTCGGAAATCCCTGGAGGTTTTGCAGGTGCTCTGTACCTTTTTAGGTTTGTCTCAAACAAAAGTGCTTGAAGAAAACCTTTTTGAGGAGGAATCCTGTTTAGCAGTCATTCAGCACAGTGGGAGAACAATTTCACATGAGTGAGGCATAGCACTGTAGATACCAGCTGACATCAGTTCCTGCCTGTCAATGACTGCATCAGAAACATCATATTTATGTCTAATAAATAAATGTGTCATGTCAGAGGGAAGATGGAGCTTTTAACTTTTATACAGGAGCTGACATCAGAAGGTTGCATTGCATGTATTGCTGGGACCTACTTCCAGTGAGGCAGGTGTGCATTCATCCAGAAGCCCATCAGCTGGATCCCAATGCGTTATTTACTGTATTGTTTCCTTTGAAAGAAGACAACTGCAGCACCATCTTCTTTGCACAGAAGGGAAAGAACAGTGCATTTTGAGATGGGAAAGCACTTGGTGCTCTAAAAATAATGTGTCTTTTTCATTAATATTTATTATTTGAAGATCCAACTTTCTCTAAATACTTTCGACTTATAGATAATACTGGCATCTGCTGACTCCACAGATGACACTGTAACATTGTAATCTCACTGCAAAAACAGTCTGGATTTCAGTTTAAGAAGGCTCTGTCCATGGTAAACTGGTTGATTTCCCTCCCTCCAATGATGCAAAAGGATAGGATACAACTAGTCTGTGATTCTGACTCAGCAGCTAGTGCCAGATTTTAAGGCTCAGCTCGCTAAATAATCAGTGCAAGGCTAAACATGACAGCATTGTCCTTTTAAAGTTGTTTGTGTAGCTTGAGTTTGTAATTCTTCTTGAGATGTGTCTCTAGCATAAGATTACTGATTTTTGGTTTTACAGTACTATCCATGCACTTAACAAACTTCCAAGACGGTTTTGGATGCTAGGTACATGATTGAGCCCATGCAGACCTACATTCAGCTGCACTGCGCTTACTGTCAGCCAACCAAGATAGGTTTTAAGGCAAGAAAGGGAATAGGAAGAAGGACAGAGAAGGGTGGTCATTGTATAATGTTATTTTGCAGGTAATTAAACTCTTATGTTGCTCTTTCAGCTTTATTCTGTTTTAAAGATGCTATCATAATACATTCCTGGGTTTCACAGAATTTTCAGGTCTAACTTAAAATCTGTGATCCTTGGAGCTAGGCTGCCTGACAAACCTTACTTTATTTTTAGGTTAAATCAGGGTGTATATTGCCAGAGGAAGAAGTAAATAAACACAGAACACTTAAGGCTTCCTCTGGTGTTTGAGTAGGAGATACAGTGATTCTCTCTGATGGGCAAATGTTGTACTGAGAGCAGCTTTGTAGATGAGGGTGAAAACAGGACATGAAAGGTTGCATGGGGACCTGAGACACCTAGAGATAGATAAAAAAAGAATAGTAGTGTTTAGTGAAGAGTATTCACTTTAAAAAAATGGTGTGTTTATGTGTAAGGCTGCAGTTCGACCTGAAACGTGGGTGCCAACTCACCTCCTCTCCCTACCCTCTTATACACAAGCACTCTTCCAAAGAGGTGTTCTAGTAGCAAAGCAAAATCCTCCTGTCATACACCAGAACCAGGGATCTGGCTTTTGTTGTTTCTCTTCTGCAAGTAAAATGGCAATACTGTCACCATAGGATACTAACTGAGCTTTCAGTGTCTTCAAACTGGGAAGTGTCTTCCCTGTCTGTTCTTAGTTTCATTTGTTTAGGTTTTTTCAGGACATGTCATACAACATTCAAAGTGTGGGAGAAGGGAAAAAAGAATGGGCTCTGGGTGAACATGTGAGGAGCAGTAATGGCTAAATGCATAAGGCTACCTTGTGAAGGCACTGCGAGGATTACAGTTGCCATGGTATAGCTGTCCTCTGTTCCACAAACTTCAATAGACTTGTTCACATAAATTCATTACATCGATCAAACTATGGTACTTTATGCTCCTAGCACTTCCCTACATTGTTAACCTCAGAAGTACAATAAAGGGGTGTTTATACTCATATTCTGGGATCAATATGCACTATTCATTATTACTAGCTTACAAATTCCTTGCAAACAAAGCAGTAGCACTTTCACATGTGGGGCCAACTTTTTTTTTACACTATAGGTGATGGTGTAGAGCTACTGGCATGCCCATCAGCAATGGGTGTGTTGAGGAATAACCTCTTGTCTCTCTCCCTTAAAACTCTCCTCTCTGTCTGGTTAATCAAAATCAGCTAATCCGAACTGAGTCAAAATAAATGTGCACTCAAATGTGGCTCTACATATTACTACACAGCTGTGCATTCGTCCTGCTCACAGACCCATTCCTGATAAGTTAATCATTATTTTTGTAATGGAAAATGTTCCTTTTTAAAGGAACAGTGCTTTTAAGGGAATCAGATCTCTAAGAGGCCAGTAGAAGGATGGAAACAATCAATTGCAGCCAGGATATGACTGTCACTAGTGAACAAAAAGTCAGCTTGGGCAGACCCTTGAAGGTCATATGTTCTAAGGCTTTTGCAGGAGAGGGACGAGTCATCCTTGCTTTGTCCCATCCTGCTGTTCAAGGGTTTGCCCTGATGGCTGGGATATCCACAAGGGGTGGTTAGGAGGGAATTTTCCTTCAATTGAGTGTGAAAATCTTCTATTCATCTGCCTGTTCTTGCCCTTTTTTAGAAGGTTGTTAACAGATCCTTTGCCACATACAAGATTAACTAAGGAACAGATGCTCAAAACCCTTGGTATTTCACTCCCACTGCTAGATGTCTGGACTGCATACATTTGAGCAGAGCAAAAATCACTTGCAGGATAAATAGGCTGTGGCAGAGTGGCATCATTTGCAAGCTCATGCTGTCTCCTTCCTGGTGTGGGAGTTTTCTCACCAAAGGATGCATACGCTGTTAATGCCTAGGGATTGGTACTGTATTTGCTACCAGACCTACTGGTTCTGTGCATTGATTATATTCATAGAGCACAGCTGAGAAGGGGATTTGCTGCACCACTGGCAGGCATAGCTGCAGAATTTGCTAGGGAGGAGAGGGGATCGATACGGTTGCATTTAAATCATCTGAGTTTATGTGTCAGTTCTAGGTTGATTCCCTGAATAAACAAGGTAGTCCTCAAAGCCCAGTTTAGCAGCTGCCACTCAGGTCAGAGCTTGCTCAGAATAGGATTCTGCTGCCCAAATCCAGAGGTACCTGCCCTCAGCATGGGTGTTGAGGGCAAGGGCTGTGCCTGCAAGGGCTCTTACCGTGGTGACCCTGCAGCTGCCTTATGGCACCTGGAGTTCCCAGTCCCTCCTGAACCTGGGAGAGTCCTTGATCTATTCCAAATAATTGCAGAATAAATTACTGTTTCACTAGTTATACCAGACTGAAGCATAATGTGAGGGTGGAAGCAGGGTGAAATAGGAGGGAAGTGGGGGCAAAACTTGCATGATCCAGTTGTTAAGTCCCATCAGATGCTTTTGGGACCTATTTTGAATTAGCATTTTGGCTTTTCTTTGAGAGAAAGAGGAATTGTTTTTCATCTTTTGGTGAAAACCCAAACTTTTTCATCTTTTATTGCAAAATCTTCATGTTGTCTATCTAAACAATATGTATACATATATGGTAGTTGTTCAAGGTAAAGAATCTATAGATTATTGACATTAGACTCAATATTCTTTATAATGGTTTATAAAGTTTTTCTTGCTTTTGGTTACTTGTTTTGTTTTTATTTATTCGGTGTTCAGAAGAGTGAGCTCGTGAATTGTTACTGACAGAAAATGGAATATTTATATTTATATTTATTAAGTAATGGAAGATAGGTTTACTTTTTATTCACTTCTTTCTTCTTAGATCTTCAGAAACCACTTCATCTTTTTAATTTTTTTTTATTGAAGGCCATCAATGAATAAGATGATTCATTTTAGTTCTAGATCAGTGAAAAATGAAGGCTGAGTTCTCTCCATTCAGACATTATAAACTATGCAACAGAAATCCCTGAAGAGGGATTTTAAAAAATAGAATAACAATGTGTCTGTAATGGAAACAAACATGTCACAGGAGTGCCACTAGGCAGGATTTGCCAGGGAACTCATCTGACTCAAGCGTCTAGAAATGCCACAAAATACAGCTGTATTTTGTGAGCTGTGCTGCACTGCCCAGCACTCCAGCACTCCTGCACTGCTCCAGGCAGCACCTGCCTCTGTGGGGTATGTGCAGAGAACAGCAAATGATCTGCGGGGCTGCAGTGCCATCTGCTGATGCACCATTTTGCTGCAGAAACCAGCAAAGTCCGACTCCAAATTTACAAGGCAGCCTTGTAATTTATTACACCTAAATACACGTAAAATAGCACTTGGTGGATGAGTTGGGGTTTTTGTTTGCTGGGGAAGTAGAACTTCTGGCTAGGAAATATGCCAAGTATCTTTAGCTCCTTTCTCGACATCTCACATCTTTATAAATCAAAACCAAAGTTCCTACATTCCTGCTTTCTTTTGAAAAATTGTATCTAGACTTTTTTTTTTTTTGATACTTTTGGTTCTTCTGCCCTGAGATCTTGTTGCAGTCCAAGCATGTAGGCAGTTGATAAAACTTAGGAACATGGTTCCTTCATTTGATCAGTAAAAATCCCTTGTTCCAAAGCAAACTGATCCAAGAGCCTATCAGGGTAGCCAGCCTTATCTCCAGTACCTCCGTGCATGTATTCACAGGGAAACCACATGGAGCATCAGCCCCCAGGCAGGCTTCTCAAGCCTGTTCCCTTATTTTTAGTGGTTTGTTTCCCATACAAATGTCCCCAAGGGAAAGACGTCCCCTATGGCTGTACAGATGAGCTGTTACCTCTGTGAAGAAGAGATGCACTGATGCAGCACAGTAATGTGTGCTTCTGCTGCCTGCACAGGTCAGTGCAGCAGTGAAGTCGGTCCACAGGGAGGGAGGACATAGCCCATGCTGCAGCTGTAGGACTGGGGAGTTAGTGGTTGAGTTTAAGTTGACTGGCTGAGTTTAAGTTGATGCAAGTGTGCCAGCCAGTTTGAGGGTTTTTGCTGTGTTGCCTCACACCAAATAACTAACTTTCTAGTTTGCGCTTTATTTGCACAAACAACAAAAGGAGGTCTTGAGGTCATTTGCATTTCAGGTAGAGTCATGAATCGGGCTGCTAATTGATTGGAGATAAACTTGTACACAAACATTTGCTTTTGTGCTCTGAAAAATACAGTCCATTTAGACTGGTTTGTTCTCATGCCAGGATGTTCCTACACCAAGGAACAACACCTACACCAAGCTTGGCTATTGACAGTCCTTTTTTTGTGTCATTATCAGTGCTACCAGTGATTTGAACTTCTCAGGGATGAATGGTTATGCTTTCTTTCAACCTTGCTTGTCTGAGTAAAACACAATTCTATTATCTCTCCCTCCTTCCCTACCTAAAACTAACTTTCAGAATGAGAAATAACCTAATCCTCTACTTTTACATATTCTTCTGAATTGGAGCTTATTAGAACATTGATACTTCTTGATCATTTCAATCTCTCCAGATACAAGAACTACAGAGACCTACAAATGTAGTAGTGAAGAGTGCAAGTTCAACAGCGTCTTCCTTTTCAGGGTTTAAATGTAGGGGTGCATCCAAGCTATTTTATCATGCCATTACTTTTCTCTCCTTGAGCCTTCTGTGACATTGAACCATCCTCAGTTAAAAGAGGTAGTACAACTAGCAGAGCAGTCCAAGACAGATTTTACCAAAAATTCACACAAAGTGTAGAAAAATAATGAGCATGGCCTCAAGCCAAGCTTTGGAGGCACCCAAAGCTTTACCCCTTGCTGTATTTAACTGGATTTCCTGGGAAAATTTCTTAGCGGTAGTTCCTGCTAAATACCAATTTCCTGCTCCACAGAGACCTTGCAGAAACTGTGGAGAGCAGTCTCCCTCTGATCTGACCCAAAAGTTTTAGCACACAATTTTAAAAAATCAGCTTTTTGATAGATAAGCTGGTTTGGTTGAGCTTATTTCAGATCCTAGGCTACTACACCACATTGGACTGTGTCCACTTTCTTTTTCTGTACTTCCTTGTTTTTCAGCTCCTTTCATCCTTCAGGCTGTTCATCTTCACCTTTTTAAATCCTTCAAGCTGTTGTGTCTCTTCTAGTCCTTCTGAAAACTTATCTGCCCTATAGTGTGGATGCACCTGAGCTAGCTTTAAATTGCTCGGGCACTGCTGGCCACAGCTTTGCTGCCAAAGCATCAGCCTGCAGGCAGCAGTGCCCAGCTCCTTCAGGAGGTTTTATAGCCCCTGCCAAGTTCTGCCTAGTCAGGGTTAAGCTGCTGGCAGGTCTTAGGTGAGTTGAAAGCAAAGAGCAGACACTGCCATCACTGCAATGGCATCACTTTGCTGTGATGTTTATGAAACAGTGAAAAGGCATAGAAAAAGCTGCCATTAAAACAAAACAGGAAAGCTGTCAAACATAAAGATAACTCTCATTATCATACTCTCAGTTGTCATTTTACAGACTAAAGTTCTTCCTGGTGTTCTTCTTAAAGATCCAGTTCTTTGAGTAAAAAGAGAAAATAGATACTACTGATTGAACTGTAGGCTATTCCTTCTTCTGTGTCTTCAGCATCTCTTATCTCTAGTGTTTGCTATATGAACATGGAAAAAGAATGTGCCCTGAGAGAATATTCATGGACAGCCATAACAACTTGCTGCTTCCAGTATATAATAATTTTAACACAAAGATTTCAAAAGATGCAGCAGACACCAGACCTAATTTATTGAAAGCATGGCAAGTTTGGTAGTTATAGCTTTACAATGAATGAAGTGAATCACAGCACAGTTAAAACTCAGCACAGTTCAGGTGGCAAATTTGTGGCAGAATTGTTTATATTGTCCACATATTCTGCCAGTATGAAATCAAAGTTTATGAGCAAATTTCATTTATAGTGAAACAATTTATGTATCTGTATGCATCGCATTAAATTATTTTATTTTATTACTTTTTCATGGTCAAGAAGGATTCAGATGATCTTGATCAGGGAAAGATCTAATTCAAGGTTTGGAACAGACTAAATACACACTTGAATATGGCTGACTTGTAAAAGTGATTCACCTGAAAGATTCCCTGTAGTAAAATTACTTCATACTTTTTGTGAATAGTTTATATCACTAAATTTGAAAGGAAACACTCCAATGCATCATATTAGGACCTGTGTCTTTGTATGGACAAGATTAACAAAGTTGTAGTTACAGAAAATATAAAAAATATCTAGTGCAATAATTCTGGCTTTTCTTCATCAATTCAGCAGCCAAACTAAACCCTTGTGCTTAATTGAGTTTCCTTTTACTGCTGAGCCAAGGATACAGGAAGACTTGCAGTTAATTAAATCTTCTGGCATGGTACATGGGTCCCACAGAGGAGCATTTCAGATGAGAGGAGGTGCAGCCAGAAAGTGGTATAAGTCCTTTCGAGCCAGCAGGACTCCCCGCAATGCTTATGCTGTCCTGGGAATTTAAGGAACTTGAAAACAGCTGAAAGTCAAGTTCTCCTTTACCTTACCTGCACCAGTGCAAAGCAGACCTCTGATAGAGGCAAAGACAGGCCCTTTTGAGAGTAACAGATGTAGTTAATTATTTCTAATTTGAAAATCACTAAAAATGTACAAAGATTTGAGAGTGCCAACTTGGCCTGTTCAAAACGGCTGAGCCACTTGAAAACCTGGCATATACAGTCTTCTACTGACTCTGCTGGGAAGGCAGCTTGACTTGAGCTCTGAAAGCCTTGTTTCTACAAGTCCATATGGGATTTGATATGCAAGTGTGAGTTCTACTGAAATCAGCAGGACACTGACAGGACTCAAGCCTTTAAATGTGTCTTCTATAACTGACTGACTTCTCTGTGCCTAGGTCAAAACTAAAATGTCTGATCTGTTTATGTGGAACCAAAGGCAGGTCTCTTCCCTCTCAGTAGCAGTCAGGCTGATTAACAACTACAACAGTATTTTATCTTATTATGCCTTGAAATGTGACCCTCCTAGAAGTAAATAGATGTGAAATTGTAGGCTAAGTTGAGTTCATTAGTAAGACAGAATAAAACTGCTCAGCGTATTGGGTGTTATGTATGTGTGTCCTAGCAAACAGACTTCTGCATTAAAATCAGTTAAGTTGCATATCTGTTTCTGGGAAACAGCCTGTTTGTTTGCTTTTTTTTCAGTTTTTAACTTCTGCAAATTGTTACACCAGATGGCCTGTTGAGCCAACAATAGATCATCATGTCTCACCACAATGGGATCCCTTTCTGGCTAACTTGAGTCAAAGCAGTTCGATATCAGTCCTCACCAAGCACATTCCCAACAACTTCACCTTAATTATTTCTCTCCATCTGGCCCGTGGTAGTATAAACAATTTCCTCCCTCTTTGCATAGCATCAGAAGTGCACACAAATAAGCAATCTTTTGAATACATTAAATCCCATTTGTGATGTTAGCAGATCCCACACTTCTATGGGTAACTGAATACTAATTTCGGTAAAGAGTTGGACAATTGATTTCTTCTATTTTTAAATTTCACTTTCTGATTTTTAATCCCACAGAGGTCTCAGTCTGCATTCTCCCTGGCTAGTGAAGATATGGCCAGTAAAGGACAAGACCCTGCATCATCTGTGGACGAGGCTCTTGGGAGGCAGCAAAAGGGACAGTCCAGGAAGCAGAAGGAACGCAAGCACTCTGCTTTACCCAGCTGGAAGAGTGTAGACAGGCTAAATGAAACAAGTAAATATTTCTAGTACGAATAAGATTCTTTTTTTGGTTCTCACTCACATATGGAATAAAAACAACTTAAAGCAAGGACCTTCTCTAGGGCATTTCTGCTGACCTCTGTGCTTTCAGAGGTCACATGTAAAATGTATATTTGATGTTGCCATGTCACATTATCATTGGGCTATATCATTGCTCATCTTAATTTAAAAAACAAAAATTCAAAATTTGGGTCTTTGTGAAGTTGATTTTGGACTGCTACAAAATTTAGACAACTAGTTTGGTTACATTTCAGGGCTTCTAAGACACAAGAGCTCAAGGGCCCTTCTTTGTCATTGGTAACCTGTCCTCTAGTTGAAGGAGTTTGCATCCCATTGTATCCCTTCCATGACACAGGGTAACTGTTCACGAGGTTACATGGTGAGCCAGTCATTAAAATAATTCACATTTAGAATTCCTCCTTACAACTTTATTTTCAACCCTGATGAATTCACAAATGCAGTGTTCTGTGCAGTCCTACTCACTGGTGCTTCCAGACTAGTCTGGGGAAGCTGTATGTGTAGGAACTTCACAGACCAGCAGCTTCCCTGGATCTGACCTCTGTCATCATGCATTAGGTATGGATGTAAATATGGATGATGAATGGTGAGCAGCTTTTCAAGTCAGCTTCATTTCTGCCTGAATCAGCACCCTGGGATAGAATGCAATTCCCTGCTTAATTCTAGATGACATAAAGATGGGTTGTAACTGTAGAAGGTATCAATGTATATAAGTATCTGAAGGGAGGGTGTCAGAGGATGGATCCAGGCTCTGCTCAGTGGTGCCAAGCAATAGGACAAGAAACAACAGGCAGAAACTGATGTACAAAAAGTTCCACCTGGATATGAGAAAGAACTTCTTCACTATGCAGGTGACCAAGCGCTGGAACAGGTTGCCCAGAGATGCTGTGGAATCCCCTTCACTGAAGATACTCAAGAACCTGGATGCAATCCTGTGCCATGTGCAGGTTGGTTGGACCAGCTGACCCACTGTGGTCCCTTCCAACCTAACCCTTTCTGTGCTTCTGCAGTTGTGGCTCCTGCTCTCAGGGTGTTCCCCTTTCCACTGCCTCTCTTGTTCTGGCTGAAGCATTTGCGAGGCCACAAGAGTGTAGCACCAGGCAACTCCCTCATCATAGAGTTGGCCAATTTTTACCCCTACAGCTGCACAAGGGGAAGAACTGAACTCGTTGCAGCAGCATTCCCTGGCTCCAAGTGTTGTCATCCCATGGCAGAATCTGCCTGTTCTTGCTTCTTCTCTTGTAGCAGCTGTAGAACCCATCTGACCCCTGTAGCACGCTGGTTCATGAAACTGTACAAGCAAGAAACTTCTTTTGTGGGGTGAGTTCACTGGTGCTGTAACTCCCACAGCTGCCTCACTAGGCACTGGCAAGCAGAAGCAGTTTCAATGTGTGTTTGGGTTTGGTGGTGACCAGGGACCAGGGCTGCCATGTGTTCAATTTGTTTATCTGTAATGCCAGTTGATAACGGTGGAGACTGAAATTTAGACAATTTCAACACTTCTCCTTCCCCGTGAAAGAAATTAATTTTAAAGTAGTACTAAAATCTGACTTAACCAAGTATGCATTACTCTGTGAATGTCTTAGCCAACCCACTGTCAGAAATGTTTTTCTCTTGGGCATTTTAGTGGAAAGCCTATTTTCAGTAAAGCAGTTAATTTGGTCCTTAAATTTAAGCACCCACTTGAATCCCATTGTATTCAACTGTTGAGCAATTTAGTATTTAGCAATTGCTTAACCACAGCAGAACAACAAATGAACCAGTTTCTTTTTGGGTGCTCTATGCAGAGGATTTGTTCTGCTTCTTTCATCTAAAAAACACATTTGTGATGAAATTGTGGTGCCTATTGAGCTAATAGTAAATAGCTGACTGTATCTGTATCATATCTGTAAATATGGTCTCACCTGTGCAGTAATAAGCAGCTTTGTATTATGATACAGAAAACAAGAGAAATCGCAACGAAGAGTTTGGTGTGGTAACATCAATGGGCTTTTTAGGCATGTAGCCAAAAAGTAGTTCACAATTCATTTTGGTTACAGTTCATATTGGTTTAAATGGTAACTCAAGAGCCTTTATCAATAGTCTTACAATGAAACTTCTTAAATCTTTTTTACCTTTTCATGTGGATGAATTGTAGCTTATGCCCAAATAATTGTGTGAAAAAAACATTCTTTCAAGTAAGTGACTTCATTTCGGAAAATCAGGAAGGGAGCACTTGACATTGTAGAATAAAAATGGGATAAAGCTGAGTCAGCTTTCTGAATAGAGGTCTCAGTTGCTTTCTACCCTGTTTGTCCTCTAAGATGTAATCAACTGCTATCCTGTCCTTTCTTCAGTTAATTGAGGTTGGTTGACTGATTGTCACATGGTGTTGTTAAATAGAATAAGGGGATATGGTTTGAGGGAGAAAAAAATTTGTGGCTCCCCATTACATTTGTGTAATATGGAGTAGCTAAATTCAATTCCTGTTGGAGATTTATATCCTGCAGAGCTGTTGGCTTTGTTTGAAGGAGCAATGTTTTAAGGAAAGTTCTTTCTCTCAGGAGAACCCTATACTTAGATTAGTTTGTATACTTAAGAAAAGCAAACAAGCAGAAGTTTCTTATGCTTCATAGCTTGTTTGGGTTTGTTTTCTCCAAAATCAGGGGTTACAATAAAGAATTATTAGTACTCCTTACACACCTGACTTCAGTTATATCCTTGCTTGGTCACTGCTGCAAGAGAACTAGTATTATTTTGCTTTCCTTTTAAGCAGGAGTAAGAATTGTATTTTCTCAAGTTCTCTAAATTGACTTAAAACTTAGAAAGTGAAAACAAGCCAAAAAGATTCAAATGAGTAAGAAATGCAAAAGTTGTCATAAAATTCTCATAGCTCCTAACTTGAATTACAATTTAATTTTTGTTTTGTTTTCTGTGGGGGTGTTTTGGTGGTGGTAGTGCACCTCAGACTTTGTTTATTTAAACTAAGCACAACTTACTGCATACGAATGTTCTTTATGAACAGTTTCAGGGAAAAAGTAATCTTCTTTTCGTCCTAGTATTTGTAATAATCTAATGCAAAATGCCTAATTATATTCTACAACAGACCCAGATATTATTGTGTCCATTTGAAAATAGTGATGTTCTGCTTACATTATGAGCAAACTAATGGTTTATATTAAGTATTTCTATAGGTTTCTGAAAATAACAAATTTGAATCCATGGGAGGAATCCTTAAGTCTGAAAAGTTCATTCAGTAGGCTGGATTACTGTGTAAATCCATGGCATTATATAATTTTCAAGTGCTGCAGAAGGCAGAGTCATCACACATCCATATTTCCCATGAGGGGAATTTTCAATTTTGATTGGAAATTAAATCTGAATTTAGAAGAAATACAATTCTCGGAGTTATGAGAGTTAAAGAGCACTTTCTGAGCATATTTGTGTCTTTTTTGGTTTTTATGTAGGAGTTGTAAAACATACTCTGAAAATGTGGAAGGATACAAGAGCAGCAGTGCTTGTGTCAGACAGAATCAGCTCATTTGGTATTTAGTCTGGGGTACAACAACAGCAGCCGTAAGCAAGAGTCTAGAAGAGATTAGGACAAAGCAAGTATTTTTCATACTGCCTCTAAGTAGGCTCTGAACCTCTAGAACTGTCAATTTAATTACTGTCTCAGCTATTTCTGTATTCAGTAAATTTTAGTGGATTTCTCCTTCATGTTCATAGCCATCTCTGTTTTATCACAGATAATTTCAAGCATCCAGAACAACCTTAGGCAAGAAGCTCCATAGTTCTGGTATCCATTGCATCCCACGTCTTTCTTTTGTTTGTTTAGAACCTTGATTTCTCTAGCTCCACTTCATGCCCTCTAGTAGTTAGGTTGGAAGAGATTCCCCCATCTCTTTTAGCATGTATTCTCTCAGTCTTCTATCCTCCAGATGGCAGAGCTCTGGCTTTGGCTTAATCATTCCTTGAATGGACACCATTTCAGAACCTGGTACAACCTTTGTTGCTCTTCTCTGATTCTTTTTCCGTCTTTCCTTTCCAATGTGGGGGACCAGAACTGCGCACAGAATCAAAGATATTTGCAAAACTCAGGATTTATGCATGCTTGTGTGCTTATGTTCCATCAGTCTTTCCTAATCATTCTTTTAGAAAAAAACTTCGGTCCAAGTACTCTCCCATTTTAGTCATCACCATGACTTTAAGTGGCTTCTAAGTAGTAGGGCAGCTTGGCTCTCAACATGGGAGAGTTCACGTGGCAGCAGCACTTGCATTTGTTTGTTGGTTTTGTTGAAACTTTCAGTCTGTGGCAAGTAAAAGCAGCCATTCACAGTGTGATCACAGTTGTTCTCGTTTCCTTTTCATAGGTCCACCTTCTGTTTTCCAAAGCACCGATGGAAACTGGGTGGCTTTGCAGAATGTCACTCTGCCTCGTCCTCGAATGCTCGCCAAACCAAAGAGTCAGGTGTTCAAAGCTTTGGAGAACGAGTCCAGCATTGTGTCTGCCTATGACGAGATGGGCTCGGACAGCGAGGATGACTATGACTGGAACGTGGCCTTGAACAAGCTGCGACGGAGACCCCGACCGTTGCCGGAGGACTTCTATTATCCCAATTCCCAGTATGGCACCGAGTGGGTTTATGGCAACGATCAGTACCAGGCAGTGACCTCCCCCTCCTCTGGGTTATACACCAACACTGAGACACTGTTCTCCGATTCAGAAACATCTTCAGTTAACTCTTCCCAGGAAGCTAAAGGACCTAGCAGACTTCTCTGGTTGCAAAGCAGAACTCAAAGTGATGTGCCCAGAATGGAAAAGAAACATTTCCATGGAGAGCTAGATGTAAATTTCAATCCACAGGCAACTAGCTTGGAGTATTCGGACAGCAGCGAGACTGAAGGAGTCCATTATGATTTAGAAAAGAGATCGAGAAAGTGGAAGAAGAACAAAGCCATCTCTGAAGACTTATGTGAAGAAAAGAATCAGGCAAAAGCCAGCAAGATGAATTTAAGTCAGGTAATTGTGTTTCAGCTTACCCAATGCATTCTCAAAAAGACCTTGGCAAAACTAATTAAGCCATGCTGGCAATATCATGTGAATCATGAGTGGGAGGTGGAATGTTCTTGCAAGCTTTATCTTCTTTCTGTCTCCTTAGTAAGAAGAAGAAAAATTATGGTGTTAGACAGGCTTTACCTTTTTCTCAAATAGGTCACTTTCATCCAGTCAAAGACATTGTTAATGTTGTAAAATACAGTGCTTTTAAGAAAAAAACGTTCAGAATTTGTCAACAGCTGAGAAATGTTAATTAATCACTTGTTTTGTTGTGCCGGGTTTTTTTTTTAACTTCTGTTTTCTTGGTATAAGAAATAACTCATATGCCTGGGAATCTGCTCTTCAGTGTCTACAAATAATCTGGTAAGGGATAAAGCTAATGAGCAGCAGAAATTCAAAAAGGGCTTTTTGTAAAATCCAGTCCAAGTGATGTCTGTTTTTAATTGGTCATCTTAAGATGAGTTCTGATGTGTTAGGGTGCGTGTTTGCAAACTACTTCCACTTAAATAATTTTTCAATTCATTAGGAAAACAAACAGAACCCAAACAAACAAGCGAAAACTGCAGACTGTACTATCTCAAACTCAGAAAAACTGTTCATGCAGCTTGAAGACAGCAAACATTTATTTTAAATTACAGGTGTTAACCAGAAAGGTGGATAATTACAGGTGGATAACCAGAAAGCCAAGTCTCCTCTATTTGGAGTTTGTCCAGACCTGGGACTGATATTAAGGGATCCATTTGTTGCCCAGAATTTTGTTAGCAGTGCAAGCAAGGAGAATATTGATCCCTTGTCCAGTTCCATTTCCCACATCATACCCCTCTTAAATCCTGAAGCTGCATCATTGCTGCAGCAGAGTAATAATAAGCCTGAAGCAAGGAGCTGAGGGCTGTCTTCTCCCTGTGCTTCTGATTACAAGCAGCCTGATTCAGTCTTAAAGCTATCTGACCAAATTTAGGATGCCTGAAACAGTTTTTCTTGCCTTGTACTACTCGCCTGTATTTCCTATAGAAAAACATTGGTACAGCTGATTGTAAATCAATATTAGGATTCTAGGATTTCAGCAGGGGCTTTAATGCTGGATGTCATTAATTCTGGACCCATTCCATCTGCTTTTAGGACAGAGTGTGGGTGTTTGGGTTGTTCTGTACTGAGTCATTTATACTCGTGTCCTCATATAATTAAAATCAACAGTTCTCGAAGAGGAGTATGATGTAACATAATGTGATCTGACAACACATCAGTGTCCATTATTGACTTCTTAGAACATCAGGCAGAATTACAGGGCTTTACATGGACTGCACAAAGATTATGTCTTACATACAGACTTCTGCATTTAGCTTTCTGGCTTTGTGTATTTGTGCATGATATCTGTGTGTCTCTATTCATATTGTGGCTTCCTAGTCACCATCAGCAATATGCAGAGCATGGAAGATCAAAGCTCACAGAGAAAGTGCTGGAGACATTATAGAATCATAGAATCATTTAGATTGGAAACACTTTTAAGATCATCAAGTCCAGCTGTTAACCCTGTACTGCAGGGGCAACCACTAAACATCGTCTCTAAGTGCCACGACTACATGTCTTTTAAATACCTCCAGGAATGGTGAATCAACCACTTCCCTAGGCAGCCTGTTCCAGTGCTGGATAATCCTTTCTGTGAAGAAATTTTTCATAATATCCAGTCTATCTGTCCCCTCCCATGCTTGTCCAGGTGAGGTCAGAAAGGCATGGTGCTTCCCAAGCATCCGTGATGGCATCCTTAGCATTTTAGCGTGTGCTTCGAAGTGCAAGCTAGTGTGGACAATTATTCTTCTTTACCAAGTCTTTTGTGAGTTGCTTTGTCTCTTGTAACCTCTCTGTTGTGGTGAAAGTGCAAGATCGGGGATTCTAACCCACTTTCCCCTTCATTTTACCCTTGAGGCTTAAAGAGGCTGTTCCTGCTCCCCTGCTTCCTCAGCCTCAGTGGGGCAAGCAGAGGCAGATCCGCCTCCAGATCATGCCACTGTTTTCAAAGCAATGAATTTCTCACTAGGAAGTTTATGTATGAGTAGGTTTGCATGTGTTTAGTTTGTGTTTGGACACACACACACAGAGGTGGCTGATTTGACAGCTGGTGCTCACATTTGTAGAACTTTCACTCCAGCCTCTGGAGTGAAAACAAGTACTGCTGGCACCAGGAATGGACTGACTTCCACAATTTAGAGCAAGAATGTTGCATGGTTGATCAATTCTAGGAAGCAAGTAAAATTCCCATGTGTGTAAGGAACCTGATTTAATGTATGAAAATGAATTAGCCAGACATCATTTACATTGCTTAGGAAAATGAGATTAAAGGGATGTCAGAGTTTCATATATTCTCCAGAATTATGTATTGATCTTGGTAAAATGATTGATTTGAGGCTGCAGCAGGGAGAGCCCTACATATAAACAGTTCTACAAAATTATAATGTAGGTGTGTGAAGAACTGCAGACAGCATAGGCTTAAGAAAGATTGACTGCAGGGTCTTAAACCAGGCATAGCTTTTCACATGATGAGATTATGCAGAGTTTGCAGAGACCATACAAACTCTTCTAAACTCGTGTTGAACCAAGATATTAGACAGTGAATAACTGATTATATGTCAATAGCAGTAAAGAAACACTTTTTCAGTACTTTACTGCATTGGAATATAATCTTATTTTACTGCATTGTAATAATAAGGTGATGATTTGTTAACCATTGTGTTTTCATCAGCATTGTAGAACAGGATTTCAGTTTATCAGTCTAAAAGTTGGCCTTTCATTTTTAATTTTCAAATAGTGAAAGTTGCTTTCTTGTTTTCTACTCTCCAGTTTTCTCAGTGAGATGAAAACAAGCCCTTTTTCTTCTTTGCTGTGAGTCTAGAGAGTTGTAAGCAGTTATGTTCTGGAAAAACTGCAGTCAGTTCATAACTCATAAGTGAATTTCAATTTAAAATCAGGTATTTTTTAATCAGCATCCAGTTCCTAGAGCAGGATAATGCTGTGGCTTTTTTTTTTTTTTTAATATTTTTTAGACACAACAGTGGAATGCTGACTTTGTGACTGAGAGAAATTTTTTTTGTTTAAAGTCTTCAGTGACTTAGAGGGGGAAATTTGAGGACAGATACCGAGATGTGCTGTATCTGTGGAATTTTTTGCTTAATGATAAGTAAAAGAACAAACTTCTTTACTGAGCTGTCTATAGAGATGCCATAAACACAGTCATGAAGCAAGATACAAAAACCATCCTGATAAAACCGGAGTCCTACTATAAATAATATCTGATTGCTTATGTACCACAAAAGACATATTTCTGTGGGAACCGAACTGGAAAGTGCAACCTTGCTTTTAATGATTAATTTTCAAATGGTAACTTTTTACAAAAAATGGACACTTAAGCCACCAATCATTATCTGATTTTATTATTAATAATTGTAATAATAGTTGATACAATTAGTAATAATAATATTGATATATTGATATATTGACTCTCGTTATCTTTTTGAGAGAAGGATATGACTGTTGCTTAATGTAGCTGAAGTTCTTATGTTTCTTTTGCAAAGTGGAGGGGCTTAATTGCTCCAAGTGAAAGAAGTGCCCTCATTATGAGTTTGCTTCTTTGATCAGGAGACCCCACCTGTTAATTATAGCCCTCCTGCCCTGCAGCCAGGTAAGGGGTGAGCACTGTCAGGCTGCCTGTTCCCACGGGATGGCGCTTGGGATGTGTTCTTTGAAAACAGCTCCCTTAAATCACTCTTTTGATGAGAAACTGCCTGCAAACCTCACAATTTGTGTATTCTCCTAAAAATTTTAGTTTTCAATTTTTGGTTGCCTATATGAAGGGAACTTTCTCTCAGGAACTTATAGTTTAACATAGATTTTGTTCTGGAGCATTTTTATTTGTATTTTGTTGTATTTTGTCTACTCTGATTACATTGAGTTACCAGCTATTTGTATGCAAGGATTTGGACACTATTTATGAGTAAAGGTGTATTTGTTGTTTTCATTGTCTCCTAAATGACTTATGCTTGCATAGAAACACTTGATTTTCTTTTAGTGAAATTGGGTTCATGGCTGTGTCAGTCTGCCAGGCCCTCACAAAAACTCAGTTTTCATATAAAATGGTACCCCTTTATTCTTTTTTGCAGTTATTAGCATTATGTATTGCTGATATGGGAATTTACACAATGATTTGTGTAATGGCACAAAAATGTCAGTAAACTTACCAGAAAGAGTGAAAACATGAACAGTAAAGAATAACAAAATTTAATGCAGCATCTATTCAATAATAGTAGTACCTTTCAATTTATTTATTTTGTTTTTTTCATGGCTGCTAATGCATTTTTTTAACTTGCCAATCCATGAAAGAGGTATAATTTCCTCCCAGATAGTTTTCTATCTGAAAAGTCTAACACACAAGTCAAGCAGCCTTCTATTAACAGAAACCACAAAGTGCAGCAGTGTAAGGTACCATTATCTCTGCATGTGCACAGGAATTAACAGCTCTAGCCAATATAGATAATCCATCCACTCATTTAAAAAAGGCTGGAAAGCTAAAAAAAGGGTAATAGACATACCTGATCCCAGCTGTAGTACAGTCAATACTCTCAAGATTAGTCCTCCCCCAAGAAACAACATGTATTCAAAACACAGATTTAGCTAATGCAGAATGAGACCCTGGGATTGCCAAGGCATCTCATGACTTTCATCTGTGCTGGCAGACCTAGCAAAAAGATCTTTAGGTTGCTGCCATACGTGATTCTATGAAGCCTGGTATTTTTTTGGGATCAAGAGGAATTGTCGTATTGCTGTTGTCAATGCAGATTCTTTAGATTAACTAGTGGTGCTTCCCATGGGTGTATCTGTGCATTGCTACTCCAATAAAGCTGCTAAGCAGTTAAAGCTAAGCAGATCTATTTAAGAAGCCCCCAGAGGACTGATGCATGTCCTGCTGCACAGTGAAGTCTGTCAGTACAGCAGTGAGGAGGAAGTGTGGGAAAATCCACCACTCTGGACTGCTGGCTTCCCTCACTGCTCCACTAGATTCTAGATACATGTCTGTAAGCTCATTTAAACAAGATACCAAATTCTTGTCTTTACAAGCTTGATCTGCTCAAATGTCTGCATAGAATGGGATTTTCTTCTTTTCCTTGCAGACTTGATCTCAAGGTAAACCATGTTCAATCTTCATCAACACTGCTAATGCAAACCCACACCCCTACTGCAGAGCTGTAATCCTAAACCAGGTTTTGGTAGATGAGAGCAGTACCAATTTTTTGAGGTACCAATTAAATAAATGGAGGTAATTCAAGTAAAGAGGGGTTCCACTAATTAGCTTAGACTAGATACCTAGCTGTAAATAGCTCAGGTTTAATGAGCTGTATCTTCACTGAACTGTAGTCTCATAAAATACAAGCACACAGTTTAGATGGGCTTTCTATCCTGTATATCACATAAATTATTATTGTTTCTTTTCTGAGTACAAATTGATGGACTGGTTGATTCAGCAACAGGTTTCAGGTGGTTTTTTTATAGTAGTTTAGTGATTTGTGAGTATTGGTCATTGGCAGATTGTCGGTTGGGGTAATACTGATATTTGTAATGAGCTGTGGAGTGATGTGCAAGAAATGTCTGAAGAAAAGTTCCCTTGCAATTTGAGGAAACATCGTTATAATAGAGATTTTTAATTTAAGAGGTGAAATACACCAGTCTTTTGCATGTATATAAGAGCATGTCATATTATAAAACTGAAGTGAAAACACACTGGTTTGAAATCTTGTTTTTGATCATTGAACAGCTTTTTAGCAGAAAAGGCTTTTTATTCTGCAGAAGTTGATTATTTGGGAAAAGAGTTTCAGTATAAACCCATGGTTCCACTTCTATTGTAGCTCTCAAATTTCTGTTGTTCCTTCAAATCTGATTTTCTAAAAGGGCCTTCTGCATCCTGAAGGTGAACTATAAAGCAATAATTTAGTTGTGTAATTGATTGACTTGCAAATAACTGCTGACAAAAATTGTCCAGAACACTGTGAAAGTGCTGAACACTCCAGTATAGTTTACTGTATGAAAGATGAGAACTGACATTATGAGCATGATGTGTCAATCCATTAAAAGCAGTTTGGTGGGTAGGGTTTGTGAGGGAGTGGGCAGAGTTAACATTTCCTGTGAGAACTGGAGGTAATTGGTTCATCCCTGAACAGTGCTGCTACAGCTGCTCCTGTTTATGTATTTCCAAATGAATGGAAGAGAGAACACAGATTTTAGTCTCTTCAGCAGTGTCTGGTCTTGTCACAGTGGGAGAACCTAAGGCAGATAGGAATAATTTCCTCTCTGAGAATTGCCCTAAATCATCCTCCTAGACCTGCTGAGATGTGCCTACCGCTCTGGTCCCAGGCTGAGTTCTTAATAGCCTCCTTCTGGGTGGTTTTGCACAGTTATGTTCCATTTCAAAATATCTGTCCGTTTTAAACCTACCTAATACCATCTTATTTCATGGACTTGGCTGAAGCACCAAACAAACTAATAATTCAAAACTTTCTCTCAGCAGTCAGCAGTCAGCAGGGAGAGAGCATTTCCAGAAGGCAGCAAGTGCTACAGGTGGAACAGGTTGCTCTGGAGGTGCCTCTCTCTCTCCAGGGACTGTAGTGGAAATCAGGGCAAATTGGGTCATAACCAGACAGCACAGATCCAGAAAATGAATTGATACATAGCTGGGGATTCATTTTTAGAACAGTTATGAGGTACTCTCAGAATTTGTCAGCAAGGGCTGACAAAACTATCCCCCTTTCCACCTTATTGAATGCTGGGCAAAGATTTTCCTTTTCTTCTCTTCAGCTCCCAAAGGGACTTGTGGCCAAGTCTGTAGCACCCAGTGTGTTTAACTGACCCTTTAAGTGTTTCCCAGCTTTAAGGATCCAAGACTCAGAACAGAAGGTGCTCCTGAAGTTTAAACTTGTTCCATGGAGGTTGGCATCTAGAAAAAAAAAATCATCTCTGTAGAGGATCTACCTATACAAATAATCACTGACAATGCTGACAATCTTAAGCCACATCATGTAACAAAAGAGGAGTTTTTCAAAACGTGTTTCCAGCAGTCTTTAAGAATAACATGGATAATGCTCAAGACCAAGCAGTCAGGGAATGCAAGCACAGCTTTCAACTGAAAGCTGAACACAGCTGCCAGGTTACAGGTTATTTCATTCCCATACCACACTTTTACCTGCACTGTGCCTGTGAGGGATGGTGGTCCTGGGAATGGGAAATACAGGCATGTTTTATTAGTTGCACACAGATACATAGTGATTTTCATAGTTCCTTTTTAGATAACATGAAAGTAAGTAGGAATGATGAATATAATCCAGCAAGTGTTGGTTTACTGGCATTCCTTTTTTATCAGAACATTTAAAGTGCTTTCTTTCTAGCTTCCCTGCGGAGTGACCATAGTCACTATAGTTTTCTAGAAAGCTGTTTGTTTTTTCTTTCTGTGACTACATATGCCTATATGTATTTTCCTAATGTCTTTGTAGGATTTTGATGATTTATCAGAAACAGATTTAAGCAATGAGGATCAGCACCATGATGTCAAGCCTGAACTTATGGAGGATGAGCTTAAATCCAGGTTATTTCAGCTTGCTGCTAAAATGAGTGACAAGGAAACATCATCTGGTGAAGAACAAGAGTCAGAACCTGGAATAGATCTGGAAAACCAGAAGGAGAGTTTGTCCTCAGAGGAAAATGGCAGAAGTATTCAGGAAGAGTTAAAGAAGGTAAGTGGTAGTTTTAAAGGAATGGGAATAGTACTGTAAGAGTTAGAATTCATAAAGAGAAAATTCTGGCTAGAAAACTGAACACAGTTGCTTAAAAAATCTGAGGTCCTTTATACCAGCCTGACCCTGAACTTCATGTGCAGATAAAAGTTCAGTTAAAGTGTGTTTTCCTCTCTGTGAGGAACAGAAAGCCTATGGCATCAGTTCCAAGCAGGGAACTTAGTCTGTGCAACAAAACTGTTAACTGGGTGATATTAATGGAATTATGTCAATTAATACTGACTGAAAATCGACTTACACTTTTTGATTTTAAAAACATATCTAGTTTTTCTTTTTTTGTCCTTGCTAACCAGACAGTTTAAGTGTTTTTTTCCATCCTTTTAGTTGCTCCTGTCTTTGTAGTATTATCTAGTTTGTGCTGATGGCATAGATTCTTCTTTTGCATCTCTATCTAAATATTTAGTGTTTATTTAAAGCTTTCCAACCCTGTTACCCTGTCACCTAATAGGCTTCTGAGAGTAGTAACATTTTCTAATGAAATTGAAATTTGGTGTTAGTTCTGATAGTGCCTGAGATACTTCATTTGTGCCATTTCACCCTTAGAATAAGATACCAAATTTCAGTGTCACTCACAGGGTTTACCACCTCCTCTCCTCCCTTTCTTCCTCTGAATTTCTCTTCAGATCATGTGGTGTGCTTGAATTTGGTGCTAGAGGAGCCCAGTGGTGCCTCTTGCCAGTCAAGCACTCTTATTCCTTAGATCCACTTAGGCTTATTCTAGTCTGCTGCATATCTTGACTTGCCTTTTGGGGTATTGTGTGCACAGCAGCTCAGCTTTGACAAGAGATGTGGACAACTCTCTAAAGGAAATCTATTTGTTGTAATTTGAAAGGTGTTTTGTTCAAATTATATAAAAAACTAATACCATAGGAGGTGAAAACATGATTGAGTAATCCAGGCAGACAATAGAGGTGCTGTCCAAGAATGCAGGAACAGTGTCACAAAAGCCAGTGCCCATCTGGAGTTGAATCTGTCAGGAGACACAGAGGGGGAAAAAAGTGTTCTGCAGGCCCATCAGCAGCAAAAGGCAGATGAGTGAAAGCTGGGCTCACTACTGCAGTGATCTGGTGACGGAGAACGTGGAAAAGGCTGTTACACAACATTGTTTTCACCTCAGTTTACAGGTAAGATTCTCCCTCAAGAATCCCAGGCCCTTGAGACCTATGAGAAAGCCTGGAGCAGTGAAGGCTTATGCTTGGTAGAGGAGGATCAGGTTAGCAAATATTTCAAAAACTGGGATGTGCTCATGTGCATGTCTGATGGGGATGCACTTCCAAGACCTGAGGGAACTGGCCCATGTCATTGTGAGGTTCATCTTCGAAAGATCATGGCAATCTGAGACATTCAGAGCTATGAATGTTGTTTATCTTGGCTTTAGCAAGACTTCTAGCAATCAAATGCAAAGGGAAATACAAGTCCTGCGTGTGGGAAGTGATTAGTTTATGCACTTCTGTTCACTATTGGTGAGAGCATTTCTGGAGTGCTGTGTCCTGTTTTGGGTTCCCCAGTACAAGGTACACATGGACACACTGAAATGAGTCCTGTGAAGGGCCACAGAGTTGATTAAAAAACTGGGGCATCTGTCATATTAGGAGAGGCTGAGAGAGCTGTCATTGTCTATCCAAAAAAGAAGAGAAGGTTTGGGAGAATCTCTTCAATGTGTTAAATAACTGATAGGGAAGAGTGGGGAGTGTTTGTTGTGGGAAACAAAGTGGAAATGGAACTCTTTCCACTGACAGGAATGGAAGCAGTGGGCACAAACTGAAATACAAAAAATCCCATCCAAATGAAAAGTTTTTTCACTGTGATGGTGTTTAAATACTGGAATAGGTTTCCCAGAAAGATTGTAAAGTCTGTGTCCCTGGATATAATCAAAATCTGACTGGACAACGGCCCTGGGCACGTGCTTTGAGCAGAAGAGTTGGACTAGGTGATCCCCTTGCATTCTTGCATTCCAAATGTAAGGAGCAAGTGACTCTTTGATTCTGAGTTATTGGGGCATGGACTAGACAGAAGTGCAAATACCTTTGTTATCATGTGTGCAAATACTTCCATGATATACACACAACCTTTCCAAAGAAATCACATAAAGGGTTTATTGTCACAGCTTGTTAGCAACATTTAATTTATTTTTGTTTTGCAAAGACAAAACAGCAATATCACATTATTCATCAGCATATATGGGCTACCTGGGGTTATAACATTATGCAAATGAAATCCAGAATTAAAGGCTGTAAAGAGGACTTTCTGAAATGCTTCTGTATAGAGAACTGAGCACAGAAAATGAATGTATGTTTTTGGTGTAATTATTCATCTGCATGCATCTACAAAGTAAAATTGGTTGGTTTTTTCTCTCCTAATTTTTCTATTTCTTTCAAGTTTGTATGTCAGTTGTTTAAAATAAAGCAAAGACTAATATCTTTTTCCTCAATAAAAAAGATTTATCTTAAGTTTTAATAAAGAAAGGCTTACCGTGTTCAGCAAAAAAAGGGATGCTTGGAGTTCCTAATCCTTTCTTTGATTTGGATAAAAAAGTTCTCTTCATTAATGGTCATAGTACATACTCTTTTTGTCTATAATAAAGAAACCAGAATACTCCAGTACTCTTCATGGTCTGGAATTCAGTGGAATTGGCAGGGAAACCTCCTCCAGAAGGTAGAGAAACAAGCACACTGCTTTCATTCTTATTCTTAAGTCTTTCAGTCGTCCTTAAAGGTACTTTTAAATCTCCTGATATGTGCCTTCTCTCTGGAAAGTTGGCTGGCCAATGCCTTACAAGGAAATACTGATGACAGTGTATAGTACCAGCTGGGTCTGTGGCAGTCTAAAATACAGACGTAGCCAAACTCATAAAAGATGCAATTACTGCAGGATGAGTAGATATCATGTGAAAGACAAGCATAGAAAACCTATTTTCAGGCAACCATGATTTTAGATGCTTTCAAAGCCAGAAATCCCAATATGCTGTCTCTTTAAAAAGCCTGATTGTTGGATAATGCACACTTGTAAGGATTTACAGATCTTTCAGACTAGCACTCACCATTATTTGTCAGAGACAGTTTCCTGACCTGGGCATCAGGTTTCAAATTAAATATGAAGAAGCATTAGTTCTGCACCATTAAAATGAGAGCTGAAGTGCCTAGATTCTGCTTTTTGTTCCTGAACATAAATACTGTACTTTAGCCATCTTGCTTATATTTTAGCCATGCTGCTTGTCTTTGTTGGTCTTTAATCTTCTGTTCTCATAAGCTTATTCTGGAACACTTCAGCAACTTTAAATCTCTGGGAATTTTTAGTTCTTGTACACCTGACCATAGGATAAGACTTAAAAACATGTGTTGTTTTTGAATCACTGGAAATTAAGTACCTGGTACTTATCTGACCTTCACCTGTCTGCACCTTTACAAACCTGGATTTCTGCTTTAATGGAAACTGGGAATCTCATGTAATCACACATTGAGCTGATGCTTTTAAAATGGTATTTAGTATTTTATTATCTGAAGCAGTGGTAAAAATTTTCTTTTCATGAAGAGTTAGCTGAAGTTGTTTGGCATTCATGGATTCTCAGTACTCACTTCAGATTGAGCTTTTGAGTTGTATGTCTGCCATTAAGATGCAAATTTTAATATGATGACCTTTAAGTTAATGATTTAGTTCATCTGGGATACCTGAGAATTTAGGTTGGTATTAATTAACACAAGATAATTTTGGGACAGACTTAAATCTTAGATTTTCAGCACCCTCATTTTCGTTATCCCTCAGTTTGTGATTACCTAAAATGGTCTTGTGGAGATTCACAGCTCTCATTTTAAAACAAACATAATCCTGCAGCAGACTTGTTTTTATGGAAAATATTTTGTGCTTATTAAGCTACAGAAGTAATTAATGGGCTTTCTGGGGTATGCAGAGCCCATTTGTCTTAGTTGTGGAGTGAAAGGCCATGGTTTTCACCAAAAGCCATGCTTAGGGTAAAGTTGGCCTTCAGCCCCTCTAAACTTCAGGTGTGAACAAACAAAAATTCAAATTGTGCACCTGTTGTCTTAATGAAGCATCTTGTACTAGCACAATGATTATTTATACAGTTCTTTCTGTCTTGCTCTTTTTTTTTTTTTTTGGATTAGTTGGTTAGTTTTTGCTTTATTCCCCCAAACCCTAAATGAATGCCTAAAGAAAAAAAAGCAAAATGTAAATTCCCTTTGAAGTATCTTAATGGAACTGATCCTGAGAGTGGCAAGCATGATAAATGGGATGTATTTAGTTCAGTCTCCTCCATCCATTCTCCTTCTCTTTTAATGCTTTCATGAAGATAAATTGTCTGGGTCTTTATTTCATGGTATATGCCAGAATTACATTCCAGAAGGCAATTTTGGCAGGCTGCATTTTAAATGCAGTCTATCCCTGTGACCACTTTATCAGAAACTATAGAGATTATGTTAAAAAACAGATTAACCCCTGCCATTTTTTCAAATAGCCCACATAGCATGAAAATTGAAATAGTTGTTAAAAACTTATTTGTGTTTTTTTTCTCCTTTTCTCCTTCTACTTAGTACAACTTTCTTAAGATATACCAATGATCAAGCGAGTTAAACTTCCACAGTAACGTGGAATTTCTCTCCTCTTTGCACTAGCTTGATACAATGTGCTGCGTGCTTAAGGAATTTCTTTAAATCCCTTTATGCATTTACTTCTGCTCAGACAATCTTACAACCAAGGCTTAGTAACTTTGTTTAAATCCTGCTGTTGTCTGTTGACATTACTACATGACACAATAGCTCTTCTCTGAATGACAGCCTCTAAGTGAGTTTGTTAAGTAGCACAGCGGGATCCTGTTTCCTAAGTGAAACCTCCTGAGTCTCTTGACATTATGAATAACAGCATAAATAATCTTTTCATTAAATATTTATGCTTCCATCCTCTGGAAACATTTTATTCTTCTTAGGTTTTAAAAAGCTTTATTTTGGGGAAAGCATGAACTGTGAATAACATTTGCATGTTGGTTTTTGCCAGAGGCCTATTTCCTTTGATTCAAGAGTACATCTTGCTTTTTTCACCAGGTAAATTAGCACTGTTCAACCACTGGTATAATGAGACTGACACTTGTTAGAAAATCTGCCTGGCCTCTGTCTTTTTAGCAAGAAGAATAGCCAGTAGCTGTGCATGTGGGTGCATGTTCCTGCAGGAGAGCCAGCTCCCTGGTGTGTATGCTGGTGGCTGTGCTCGGGGCTGGCCTTGGAGGGGGTGGCCAGTAAGGGGGGTCAGGCAAGTGTGGGGCTCACTGGACTCGGTCGCTGGAGAGATCTCTGCTCACAGCCTTGATGGAGCTGGAGAATGCCATTGGACATGCACATGCCAGTGAATCCCTCCTGAATAGCACAGACCTGTTGAAGCATCATGGCAGGGATGTCTGGGATGCTGAAACAGCAATGCTGGAATACCAAGAGTGAGCCTGTGTCTCCTGGTGGCTGGGCTTCTTTAGGCATTTGTGCTGGTGCAGACACTGTCCTCACAGATGAGGTCATAGTTTTTGTGATCATTATCTTGCAACTGCCTGAATTCTTGGGTATTGTGGCTGATTTGTTGGTTCAGGAAGGGGTTTATAGGAAACTGCCATCCAGCTTCATATGCCTAAAAGCTTTAGAAGTCTCTGAGTAAAAGTTTCTAAAGGGAAACCACGTGGATCACCTTGGCCAGAAAACACAACAGCGTAAGTACAGTGGCTTACTACATTGCTGCTATTATGGTAGTAATGCTGAACAGTGCAGTACGATGATATCTTCCTGGGTTAACAGCTTGGAAGGTATTTGTGTGTCTGTTGTTTCACATTTCTGTGTGCAAGATGCTCAGATTAATTCTTGTGTTTTCATAGATCATTGCTTTTAAAATTATGTTAATTATCAGGGCAGTCTCCCAAAGTCCAGGATTGAAAACTGAATGCAGGCAGCATTGTAAAAAGTTGTTCTTTAAGGTTTATGAACTGCAGATAATCTATGCACAGGATTTTGAATGACAGCAGAGAAAAAAATTTTGGTTAGGGAAGGTGAAAAGTGGTATGAGACAATAATCTTTACATTGGGCTAATAGATCCAAAGTTTTAAGTTCTCAATTTAACAAAGCAGTCAAGTATATGTCCAGCTTTAAACTGAGGTTTAAGTGGTTTGCTGGGCAAAATTCCCATTCAAGGTGTTTCTCCTACGTATTTGCTATTAATCAGTCTTTAGTCTGAAATATCCAGTTGATCCTAAGTTTTTTTTGTCAAAATCTGAGTCTTCCGTTTCAAGTATTGAGACTGTGAACATTTGTTTTTTAAAGTTTTCAAAGCAAGCAGTGATGTTTGTGTACCAGCAATCCTGACACTTTCTGGGCTCAATACGTTTGCATAAATATGGATGTGGATAGACCATCTGAGATATCTTAGTATCTCACAGGGCCTTAAGCTGCTAGTCCAGAAGAAATGTGAATCTCCCAGGTCCATGTCATATCTGACAGTATTGTTTCAAAATCCTCACACACTTCAAGCTGTTTCAAATTGCACTTTGTCTACCTGTGTTTAAGCAACTGAATCAAAGCCCTGTTGGATCTACTGGTGAAGGGCAGAAGAGGTGACACTTCAGCTGCCTTCACATGGGGAATGCCGCATATTTGTAAACAGCTTTTTTCTCACAGTCTCAGTTTTGACACCTGTGTGCATGCACACCCAAGCCAGCTCTTGTAGCATGCATGCAAGGGGAATTTACTTCATTTCTCTCCTTGCCAAAGATTTATTTACTTAGGGAGAAAATGTCCAAGCCACTCTACACATACAGTTGCAGAAAATCAGTGAACATTAGTGTAAGCTGCTGGAACAAAATGGTGGGAAAATAGACTATTTTTTACTATTATTTTGTCTTCTTTTGTAAGCTGCCCCATGATTTGGAAGGGAAATCTGAGCTCTTTCAGATCTAGCTGGAAGAGTTTCAGGGAAATGCTACTCCTCAGCTAGAAGATACTTCTGTCACAGCACAGCCAGCACGGCAACTGTGGTTTTGTCATAACTTCAAGGCAAAAACAGTCTATTCTGTTTAAACAGGCCTGAGGAAATTAGGGAGATTACTGTAAGCCTGCTGGCTGGTCACTGGAGATTTGTACTATGAAGGGTTTTACTTGTTTGTTTTGGGACAGTGAGGCCAGGAGAGGGGCAGCAGGAAACAGTAGGAAGTGATTTGGCACAAGACATCTTACTTAACTTAGCCCAGGTGTTTCTCACGTGGGCATCTGACTGTGGCATAAGTGAGGTACAGACTCTTTGGTAACTACTGTCTAAATTGCTGCTGTGTACACTCCAAAAGTGAATATAACTGGTTTTTCTTCTTCTTCTTCTTAACACTGCTGCAAAAGTATTTTTTCCATTCTTAGTGACACTTTTTGTGACAGTGGAAATAGTACTTTCCCTCTGTTTCATTTTATAAACAATTGTGTGTGATTTGCAATGTCTCTCTCATTGAGGTCTGTTAGTCTAAATCTCAAAAATAAAATTAAATTAGGCATGGCTTTATTTTAAATATTTTAGTAATAAATGTAAAATCTAAATTTTATGCTTTTTTAATCTTGGTCATTTCTTTATCCTTGCTGTTAATCCTAAATTTCCCTGTAAGTCTGAACCTATATAGTTGTTAACCTCTGTAGCTGTTAATATAACTTTTCTGCCTTTTTATTTAACTGCTTTCCCACTATCTAGGAAAAACAAAAGGCTTTTGATCTTCATTTAAAGCTGCAGTTTTTATCCACTGTATTGCAGCAGGTGAGAAAGCTTTGTTTTGTTTGTGTCTTCTTACATCTCTTATGTAGTAAGAGATGCCTTAACGTGATATTGAGGGTTTCCGCATTTCCCAATCAACATTCTTAAACTCAAAATGTTTTCCTGGAAATATCAGTCCTGAAAAATCATACCATTTGGTCACAATCAATAATCATTGCAGAAAATTATTTTATAATCACAGTTAACATGTGGAGCAAACTGGCTCCCTTGTTTGGCCTTGTGATGAAAATTTGGTTTTATCAGTAAAGAAGAACAGAAGACAACGATAAGGTGTATGAACTTTCTATTGGCATGTTCTCACCTATATTACGAAATTTGGAAGGAAGTTCTCTGACCATAGTGGTCTTCAAAAATCTTTCTGAGCTCTCAATTAAAAAAAATAATCAAAACCCTTAATTCATTGTACAGTTTGTACAGTAAGTAGATGTTTTCTCACTTTGCTGCTAGTGAACTGTTGCTTATCATTCTTCTAGGCGGAAAGAGGCTTCTGTATTCTGTGCTATTTGAATCTCAGCTTATGAGGATCACATATTAAAAAATATTTTCATTATATTCCCTGAGCAATATATTAAAATTACCTGCTATTTTTAGTATGTCATACATCAATATCTCAGTTATAAAATAAGAATCACTTTTTTTGTGTTAGAAGTTGACACTTAATTTAGCAAGACACCTCTCACAATTTTTTCATTTTTCCTTGCTCTTAATTTTGTCCTATGAGTTTTAATCATCTTTTAATTATCTTGATTTTATTTAGTAAAAATATCAATTTAATGGTGACATTAAAGAAAAAATGTTTTTCCAGTTGTGTAATGTCATCAGTATGTGTCCATTGTATATCAGAATCCTGTGTGGATTTTAAGATGGAAATATTTTAATTTCCAACTTGGAATATAATATTTCACGTCTTGGAAAATCATTTCCTTTCTCATGATTATAGACAACTTGTCTCTAGAAATAAGGCATTAAATATTAATAAGCATAACATCTGTAACTGTATTAGGACAGTGGATTGAATTAGTAATATGTAATATTCAGCATTACCTAGCACAGTCAAAAAGAGAGACTTTATTTCTCTGTGTTATACTTTGGAGACTATCAGTAGAATAATAGCTCTCAGCCTGTAAGACAATTTTGATTTCTTTTTCTAAAGGAATGCCCATAAGTGAAGACATTGATGATAAAGGTCAAGGCAGGTAGTCTTAAACTTGAACAGAAGAGTAATTCCTTGATATCACAGATTATCATGGTATACTTGTCTGCCATCAAACAGCCAAGCAGAATTTAGCCTTTTTTTTCCCCACAGTTTTCATGGTAATGGGTGGTTAGGGCTCACTTTTGGGCCAAGATCTTTTAAAGGTCAGGGTTGACGACTGCCACAGATAGTTGGGCATTGTTGGCTCTTTTCTTCCCACACTGTGACTTGTGTCCCAGATTTTGCTGGCCTGTGAAGGACTTTCATTGGGCTTTTCAGGGCCTTCTCAAAACTCTACTATGAATTCCCATAGGGTGGGGAGATGAGAGAGACAGGTTTGGGGTTTGATTTCACCCGGCTTGGATTGAGTCAGGTTACTCTGAAAGAATGAGTTAATCAGTGGCAAAGCAAAACTTATCATCTCCCCAGCTCCCCTTAACTCCCTATAAATCCCCATAAAAAGAGGGATATTGACTGTGACTCAGTGCATGACATAACGCCTTGACACTGGAGCTAAAAATGTTTGCACCACAAGTCATCAAGGATGTGGTCAATACTGCCAGGACTGCTAGTGATGGAAAGGTGTTCTTGCTCTACTTCTTGGTCTATCTGTTGATGTCACTGTTCTCTGTTGAATTTCAGGTCACCCCCTCCCATGTTTTCTAAAAGAGCCTAATGATGACATGGTAGTGGCAGAAAAAAACACTGAAAAAATGAATGGTTGAGTACATTGGGCAGAAAAAAATAGTGCTAGTGATAGAGAACTATTTTGAGAGCATCAAAAATAAAAGCCATAATGTTCATGCAAAGGAAAGGATATGAAAAATGTCACAGGCTGCTGTGACAGATGCATACAAACACTTAAAGCTCACCTGCTCTTAGCAGTTTGGGTACTTAATATTGCTTCAGTTTTATCATCCTGTTTTCCTTCTGTTACTTGTGCAAGAATGCAAATACTGGTCTATAAAGCACCTTCCAGTGCAGCATGCTTGAGTTAAACAACATAGGAAATATTGTCAACATCAACAGGGAAAGGAAAAAGAGACAACAGAAGGAAAGGGAAGTGGCTAACAGTCAGCAAGATACTTTATCTTTAGACCATTGAAACATAATCTTCTCAAAACAGGAATATTTTCCACCTAACAAACAGAAATGACAGTAAAGAAGTTTTACAAGATATTTGTTGTATTCAGTGCAAACATGTATGTATGCTTGCATACACACACATTTTTAGCATTTCATTGGTTTTAAGACTCAACCACAAAGAACTCAGAGAAATTGAGCATGTTCTTTTGACTGTGTTCTTAACATGTTGGTGACCATGGATATTAATTATCATAAAAAAGATAATTGCATGTTTTCTTCATTTCATTAGATGCTTAGCCTCAAATTCAGTAAAAAAAAAAAAAAAAAATAATTCTCATAACTAGTAGAAACATTCATACTTGATTTGCTGCATGATTTGGGAGTGGTGGTGTTAATTCAGAAGTAGGGTAGCACAGTTGAAATCCGAATGCATCCCAGAGTTTCGAGAACTTACCACTTTGCACTTAGCTTTCCTGTGCTGGATATATGTACCAGAGATTGCTTTCTACATCTACACATCCATATTAGTTCTCTGACTTGCTTGACAAGACACAGCCTGTGTCATGGCATGACAGCTGTCCCTATGAGTCACTTAGAGGTGTAAGCAATGACCTTTCCTGCAATGGCAAGATAAATTAGACAACCAAGAGGTGTTTGGAGCAATTTGAAATCCCCCTACTGGGATGATCTTGATGTGTGTGTGTCTGTGAATTTCAGGTGATTTTTATATGGTCTTGTAAATCCTGAGTTTGACATGGGTGGTCAGGGAAGGGAGAGGTTTGTGGAGTACTAAAACCCTGCAACACATTTTCTTTGTTTTTTTGGGTTTTTTTGGTTTTGTTTTTGTTTTGTTTTGTTTTTTAAATTTATTTTGGGTTTTTCCCATTACACATATTAAATAATTACATCTAGAGTACCTTACTATATTTGCAAACTGACCATTTTGGAACATGAACTGTTTTAACAGCTTTTGATAGTTGCTCAAAAGGAGGGAAAAACATACAGAAAATCATTAACTGAGTATCCAGCTTTTTACAAATTACATTTCTGCACCTATGGAGGATTAGAGTGGACATTAGGAAGTATTTCTTCACTGTGAGGTTGCTCAAACTTTGTGTTCCTAGAGAGGTGGTCAGTGCCCAACCGTGTCAGTGTATAAGAGGCATTTGGACAATGTCCTTTAATGACATGCTTTAACTTCTGGTCAGCCCTGAACTACTCAGGTAGCTGGACTAAGTGATCATTCATCACCTTCCAAATGAGAGATATTCTATTCTATTCTATTCTATTCTATTCTATTCTATTCTATTCTATTCTATTCTATTCTATTCTAAATCCTTTCCTGTTGAACTTCTTTTCCCCTATCCATTACCTATTAAGAAGATAGGGTGTTTTTCACTCAAAATCTTGATTTCACAAGATCTATCACAGACAACTTTACCTGGAAAACAGAAAAAAATATTTTATAGTAATTGATCTGTGAAAAATGCCAATATGGATTATCATATTGTGGTATAAAAATAACTTTTGCTAATTTAATTTAATCTTTTTTTGAAATTCATCATTAACTACAAAAGATAATAAAAAATTTAAGAAATAATGAACACTGAAGTGAGGCTACAGGACTTGAAATGGAAAACATACATCACTGAATATGATGAAGAATATATAGTGTCTGGCCTTCATCCTTTTTTGTTCACTACTCACAGAATATAAGAACTAGGTACTTGTGGAAGTAAATAATAAAAGAAAGTAGCATTGATTTTTCTCTTCTTTCCTATAAAATTATTGATCTGATTTTAACCTAATTGGCACTTGTGAAAATAAATGGAAAAAAACCAGTAGGCTTTTCATGGTGTTCAAGTATTTGTTCTCAGTAAGAGAGTCCCAGGCCTGCTTGTTTGGGGCTGTGTTGGCTGTCCTAACAAGCTAAAGATCAAGTGCTGTAGCATACTGTATTTGCTTTGTTCTTCTTCTCTTTAATCTCTCATTCTAATTATTTCTTGTAATTCAGATGAGTAATAGTGCTAAAGATGCCTTAATGTATTGATGCACAACAATTGAGTGTGTACTGCTAAAAATGTAGCTTTCAGTAGAAGTCTTACCTAACATAAGAATTTTCCTGACTAAAGGAAAGAGATAATGAAAGTAGGTTTCCAATTTAACCCATGAAAAATTGTGGGAATCAAAAGAACATTATTTCTCCTGTAGCCTGCCTGTAGACATTTTCAATGAATTATACTCTCCAGTACCATGGAATTTACTGTATAGAATCCAAAGACTGTCCATTTCCTCAGTACTGATCTGCAGATACTTTGTTTGTGAGAAAATTTACAGACACCTGAAAAAAAAAAAATTAGGTGAGCCCCTAATTCACATGCATAAATAAGTATTTGCAGGTTTGAGGAATTAATTAATTTTGGCTTAAATTTTTCCACACTTCTTTTAGGCAAAGCAACAGTAAAGGTATTACACATATATTTAGTGACAGTATTTTTATTTGTTTCAAAAAGCTTTGGCTCAGTCTCCAAGATGTATAGTTTGGATGTTGACCTTGGTGCTTGAGGGTACATCTGGTGAAATTTTTTTTCTTCATCAGAGGAAGGTCCTGAAGCTTAAAGCTATGTGCAAATCATAAGAATCAGGACAGTTAACTACAAATTACAAGTAAGGAACACTGAATAAAAGGTTTTCAGTTATTTTTTAAAAATCGATAAAACTGTGTGCTTTTCTTTAGTATCTGATGTAATTTATTCCATATTAAAAAATAACTAAATTGAAATAAAAAAAAAATAAAAGGATACAAGTGTTTGCACACTTATAGTTCAATCTTTGTTTATTTGGGGTGATCATTTAGTTCATAGTAAGCATTTTAGTAAAATGCTATCCTTACAGGGCTGCTGAAGATTGCTTTTCCTTGTTTGCATCCATAATGAAATGGCTCCTGTGGATACAGACATAGGTGATTGCACATCTCTTTGCCAGTATCCAAAAAGGAAAATTGTGTTTTAAAACATGTTTAAAACACTTTTGCAAAAACAGCTTTATGTAGCTCATGTAGAGTTTAAAGCTGGATATTTGTGTGCTCCTTTGGGATAAGATTTGGACCATCCTTCCAGTAGAATTCTGTTGTAGAAGAATTGCATGTGTATGTTATTTTGCATGCTGCAGCAGTATGGGTATGTGAGACCGGGAAGGAGGAAAAGGTAAATAAATTCCAATTCCATTACATGGTACTTGTGTCTCTTTGCAGCAGAGAGCCATGAATATGGTTTTAGCATGGCTAAAGCTGTGGCTATAGAAGGTGATTCATATCTTACCCCTCTATGCTAATTTAATGCTGTTGTTTTCTCTGTCTGTTCTCATAACAAAATAGAAGTACTCTGCTGTCTCTCTCTGCAACATATCTACAGAAGTCCTGAAAGTTATCAATGCCACTGAAGAACTGATAGCAGAATCCACCGATCCCTGCGACTTCCCAGATGACATTCAGGACAGAGGAAGAGGAACCCTCCCGCTGGGCACAGATCCTGTCAGACTCGATGAGCAGCTCACCACACTGGAAGAAAATGTAAGAAGATTAATCAGTAGGTGAAAGAGTCACATATGTGAGTGAGTGCACCTGTTTGTGTGCACCAACTCAAAAGGGAAAGCACACAGGGCAGCATCAGTGGATGTTCAAAATTAATTTGGGGTTTTTAAACAAATACACAAATAGAAAAAAATATCATGTTTCAACAGTGCTTAACTGTGTCAGTGGGGGGTTTTTGATATGTACTGTAAATATAAAGGGGAGGAGGAATTGGATGCTTTGGGGTTTAGAAGCTCTATCTCCAAAACTCATTTATGCCCTCCACACCTCTATGGCAGTGTGGCTATGCCACACCTGGCTGAAACCACATATCTCCCAGTCTCAGCACAACCTCATCACTCCAAGGACAGGTGGAAAAAGCATGTCCCCTGTCACACAGAGAAGTGGAGAAGCTCTTCCTCCCCCCTACATCTCCAGCACACCATGCTGAGCACGCAGGGAGCTGGAGCTGTCTCCTGCACTGTTAGAAAGAGCAGGCTGGAGAATCTGAATTAAACAAACATTTGTTTGGCAACATCCAAATCATCCATCCTTTTCACGAATATCTGTCATCTGCAGGGGAAAGTACAATGCTGAATCATAGAAGGAAGTCACTACTCATTGTAAATTTTTGTGAATCCAGTTAATGGAGTTGGTACACTTTTAACTTTCTCTTCTTCCCACATTTAAGTAATTACATTTCAGTGCTCTTTCCTTTCATTAGGAGCTCTTAAAGATCTCATTGGAATCTGCACTGTCCCATTATATTAATTCAAGAAAACAAATCCTGGTTTTCTTTAGCCCCAGAAAATTTTCAGACAGAATCTCTTCTTAGAGGATAAAATCAGTTTCCTCCACAGAAACATTTTCAGAGCAGCCCCAGGCTAAGAACTGGGTGGAAGATACTCTATGGCACTAAAAGCCAGTCCTGGCACTGGATTCTCTCTCATGAAATAGGAAAGTATCCTAAAGGTCCAAACACCACAGAATTCATCTGGTAGGAGAGTGAATATAGAAAAAAAATCCAAGTGCATGCTGGACCACATTTTCAGAAGAACTAAGAAATTCTGCAGGACAAAGAGCAATTTGGGGAAATCTGGTCCCACATGTTTTTTCTGTGGAGAACTGTGTTGTAAACTATCTAAGGTGCATGAGTTGTTTCCCAATTGCACTTTGATAATCCCTCCCAGCAATTTGGAGCTTTGGCATCTGTGGTGCTGTGGCCTCTAATCACTCATTTGGGCCAAGCATTTCTCACTGAGCAGACACTGGGCACAGAAGCAGAGCATTTCTTGCTTTGGCTTTGCCCACACTGCAGCATCTCTGGTTTAGCTTCTCCCAGTTCCCTGCAGAATTCACAAGGTATCCAGCACAGCCTTGCTGTGTCCCCACAGAACATCTTTCTCTGTCCCACACAGGACATGAAGTAGATGGCAAAAACTTCTCATTTTGAAGATTTCACCATTACACTCCATGGTAAAGAGCCTTTAGAAATGCAGGAAACCATAACTTTTCCCATTGCAGCTGGGGCCATATCTACATGAACCACATCCTCTTTGCAGCAACTTCTGCAAGAGGATCTAGATGTTTATAAACACTTTATTAATTTTTTGCTCTCTAGCCTTTTGAGGACTGTGCATGCAACAGTGTGAAGAATGTAGGGCCATATGTACCAGCAAAAGGTTGGGGTTTTGTGGAAGTTGCACATACCTAAATGACAGTAAAATAAAATAAATCTCTACAATCTAAATATGTATGTATGAATAAGGGCATCATTTAGGGGAGACCTGCATGGACCTGTTGCTGTTTGGAAGTGTAACAATTGTCCAGGTAAAGGGAACATTCTTTAGAAAAATATTTTCTTTAGCTCCAGCTGGAAAATGTTCATTAACATTTCACCGATGTAGGGGCTGATTGAGTTACAGAAACACTGGTGACACAAATTACATTTTTCTATCAGTCCCATTTTCTTTGTTTTTTTTTTTCCCTCTTGAAAAGGACATCTTACTGTGCAGAGACTTTTGCCACAGCACTTAAAATGCATCTTTTCTTTAACTTTCTAAATATGCTGCTGTTCAAAATGTTCTATTTCTTCTTTCTCTAAGCTTTTAGATGTGACAGGGAAACCTAAAAAATCACCTTTTAATCTGAACTGGCTGCAGTATGTCATAATTAAAAGATGTATCATTTAAATGAACAGTAAGAATAATTAAACCCCACAAAAACAGGAGCATTTATATTTAAATCATCACGTTAATGTTATGGACCACCTGCGTCCTCAGGTACTTCAGCAAAAATTTTACATCAGATCACTTATTTCTTTCAAAGATTTCATGCCTGCAGTTAGAAAGTGTTATTACAAGATGCTGTTTGTATAGATGTAGTGATTTTATTTCTTAGCAGAGTCACATGCATGAAAAAAACGTATCTACAACTGACACAAAGAAAAAAAAGAAAACTATTTCAAGCAATTAAGAAACAATAATGAAATAAAAAAGGAATAAAAAGTAAACAAATTTCAATCTTGTCATTCTTCACCATTTTGATCCATAAAGTCACAGCATTGCCTTAAATTATTTGAATATCTCTTATGTCAAAGGACTAAATGATCCAGGAATTGTGTGCAGATATAATGACTGTAGTAGAAGATGTATGAAATAAAGGTATTGGCTCAAGGATCTGCTTCAGATCCTATTTGCTTGCCCTTTGAACCCTGAAGTCAGCCACAGCCATGTTTAGTTTATGCTAGGTTTGTAACAACATGGTCATTACTGCTATTGCAATGGGGGAAATCAGAATATATATTTCATTTCCACTGTGCTGTTACCAGCCTCATGGAAACAAGTCTCTTGGCTAATGAGTAAATAGGCAGAAAGTGCAGAATTTTCATGTGGTTCTGTGCAATTTTAAGCACAAATGTCAAAAGCAAATGCTTGAAAATTACCCTCTTCTATAAACCAGTGACCTGCATGTACCTTAGGGAGTTTGTGAAATAAGAGGAACAATAAAACACAGTGTATCAGTAATTACTGCTCTCAAGGGCTGAATGGGAAATGAAACCTTTAGCTGTAGTTACAGATACCAGAGTGGGCCAAAATAGTAAGAGTTGTAAATTTTTAGGGAAGAACTTTGAATTATAAAGTCTGTAATTCTCTCTTATGTGGCCCAGATAAACCTATTGATCCTCCACAGATTCACTCAAAGGCCCAGGAGGTAGGAAGGTTTTGCCTGCTGTCTATTTGGGTGAGCGCAGGATGGGTTGGAAAATTGTTATACATAAGAACACATTTACTCCATAGGAAGTTAATAACTATTTGATGCTGAACAGTTATTCATGCAGTTTTTACTGTAAGAAGGCATCAAGTGGGTTAAAGAAACACAGCTTTATATGAGGTGTGATTTGTTGACTTCCCTTAGTAGACTTAGGGTGTTATGCAATTGAATAGCAATAATAAAAAAGCAAACTTTTCAACTTTTTTCTTTGCTGATCAATCTGGAGCAAATCTGGTTTGGAATACCATTGTAGCATCTATGAAATCTGTAGTGCAGCCACCTCGTTCATCCCCTTCTCTTTGTGGATGTGTGTTTTTCAGATTATTTCCCCATGACTTTCCTCTGCCAGGTAAATCTCCCTGTGGTAGGCTAGCAAGCAGGGAAGCTTGCAGGTATGATGGAAAATGCAGTCTGCTCAAACCTGCATGCCCACAAATCACTGACACCTGCCTTGGCCCTGCAGGTGTACCTGACAGCCAGCACGGTGTATGGGCTGGAGGGGCAGCTGACCAACCTGGAAGATGCCGCACGCAAGATCAACAGTGTTACTGAGGAATCTGAGCTGGCCGATCTGGAGGATCAGGTGGCCACAGCAGCTGCCCAGGTTCATCATGCAGAGCTTCAGGTGAGGACAGCAGCTCCTCTCCATCTGCAGGTTTCACACTGCCTTGCCTAACACCCACCTCACCGTATGCACTTTGAATATTCTTTTGTACTGCCGTAGTCTGGTGATCCAAGGATGCTGACTGCATCACAAGCTGAGCAGAGTGTAACTGAGCTGCATAACTCAGCCCAGCCAGATGTGCTATATCTCTCTGTTTCTTCCCTCAGTTTGGTTTTGGACATGGTGCTGCAGTGCCTCTTACTGCAGTACTAATGCTGGACTGCTCCTTGTTGCCAGGCAGCTCCCATGGTGCACTCTGTGTCATGTGCGTGGCCCCAGTCAGACAGCAAATAGAGTCTGAGCCAGTTTATCTAATCAGCAACTTGTCAAGTGCTTTCCAGAAGATGCCACTGTTGGCAGCTTTCTACCAGCAAAGGCCAACAGCAGCCAGAGGCTGAGCCAAGGACAGTGCCTAGGGCTTGCATGCCTGCCTTGGGATTTAGGTGCTAAGCAGCACACATCCCAGCCAAAGGCAAGAACTCTTGTGCACGGTGATCTAGCACCCCTCTAGCAGGCTCCAGAAAGGCTTGGGCTCAGAACACGTTGTAATGTGGTGCTAAAAGCTGAACAAGATAACACTGCCAGACCTCAAAGGGCTGACACTGCTTGCAGCTCACAGAAAGATGCCCTGACCTGACTTTCAGGGTTTAATGGGAAGCGATTTTACTTTGCTCAGGACTGAGCAAAGATCTGAGAGCCTGACATGTCTCTGATGTCAGAAGTGCATTGCTGTACTGCTTGGCAAACTGGCAGTGGTGTTTTGTTGGCTTTGGTCATTATTTTAGGATAAATCTGTTAATGGGGTGAGAGGGAGGAGGAGAGAGGCCTAAACTATGCAAGGAAGCCAATGGAAGATCTTCTGCAGAGTGAAGATCTTCTGAAGCCAACTGTGGCTTCAGGTGTCATTGTGAATCAGCTGTTGGGTTATATGTCTGACTTCTCTGACTCTTCTTTCTCTTTTGTCAATACTTGTCTCCGCTGCTCTCAATATCAGACTACTCTTCCCTGGCAATTTGTTTTCCATTCAGTCTTTTTCTGTAGTGTATGCCTGCATTTATGCATGCTTGTGTTTAATATGCATATACATTTGAACTGTAAATATTTAAGATCAAATGTTTAGATTTTGTGACAGAGGATGTATTTTGCACGTGTATGAAATTAATTTTGAGTTAGGAAATGTGTCCCACAACGTCATTGTTTGAATGTAGCCCTTTAAAAACACATCTTGAATGAATTTGGGATTATGCAGCTAAAGGTAATTGGGAGATAGCAGATGCAGGTTTTCTCTCCTCCTTTCTTTTTTTCCTCAAAAGGAGTAAAATGCCTCTTCCTTGGAGTGACAAGGTAGGTTGGATTGTTCTTTTACTCCACCTTTACTAACAAATTAAGCCCCTTTTAATGTCAGGACTAAAGAATGCAGGAAAGTGTCAGAATTGCTGAAGAAGTTAGCCATCTATTTATATTTTCTTATTAAAGAGGATTTTACTGGGGGAGGGTTATATTTCAGTAGTGGCATCCACAGTAATTTTAAAACTTCTTTTCCCCCCCCTCCCCATCTGTCTGTCTCTCTCTTTTATTTTCTTTGAAGATTTCAGATATTGAGAGCAGAATATCAGCTCTCACTGTTGCAGGCTTGAACGTGGCTCCCTGTGTTCGCCTGACAAGGAAACGGGATCAAAAGCAAACAAACCAGGTGCCAGAACATTATGTAGTATTCAAAAAATACATTGGGGAAATCTTGCCTCTTTCTCTATAATGGAATTGAGTAATGTATGTATGTTGTTTACAGATGCATACAATAGACACATCAAGACAGCAGAGGAGAAAACTTCCAGCTCCACCAATAAAAGGTGCGCCTTAAGTGTTATGTAAATGAGAGAGACTCTCTTTGTAAGATTCAAAATAATGTACAGGTCAGCAAAGTAGGGAAAAGTTTAAGTTATGAAATGAACAGAGAAAGCCTAATAGACGGTCCAATCCTCCTAATTTTCCATGTACTTGCATTATATAAAATACCCATTTGTCACATTTAAAAGCATCACCACTTTCTCTTCAGTGAAAGTTGTGACAGTGACAAGTAAACAAGAGCAGAGGCAGAAGGCTGGAAAAAGCAAATGAGGAACGCTGAATACTTGCCCTGCAAGAGGGGTGTTGCTGCTACAGCATGGCTGGGCACCACGCAGCATGGCTGCCACCCTCCACAATCCACCACTTCCTTAAAGTCTGTATTTGCTGATTTCAGTCTGTATGCAATAGCTCAGCAATATTCCTGGTATGTCAGAGAATGGCTGTGAAATGTCTTTATAAAATCAAGTGGGTTTTTTCTTTCATNCTCTGAAAATTCTAGGGTTTTGTTCACTGCACTATTCTTTTGTAATTCCACGATTGACATGGCCTCAAACTTTAATTTATCTGGAGTACCACAGCCTGCTGTTTTTCATTTAAATTAAATCTAACTTTTCTCATACATCTTAGGGGAAGTTTTATCTCTCTAGAAGCTGTGACTCTTCAGAAGTATTTTTATATCTGCTTCAATCTCTTATGTGAAAAATCTTCCCTTTTGTATTTTTCCCAGGTGAAAAAATAGATGGCTCTCCAGTTACCACTGTCAGAACGTTTAACAGAAACTTCATGCTTCAAGGATCTCTAACACAAAGAACTAAAGAAAGGAAAAGCACTGCCAAGGACTTAATGGTAAACAAATGTTTTTAAAACTCTGTTAAGATCAGTCAAATAGAGAGCAGTATTTGTGTAGGCAGCTGTATTTCAATATCTTCAGAAATCTTCTCTTGATAGTTTGAGGAAAAAAGCAATAGAGACTGCTGAGGCAACTCTTGAATAAATATGACCAGTGTCCTGGAAGATGTCTGACTATATACTATAGAACAACAGCTCCTGAATGTCAGCTTGTGATAATGTAGCCAGGTCTCCAGAAACGTGCTACCCATATTTTTTTAAAGAATAAATAAGTTAGTTATGCCCTGCATTTTGGACTTCTGAACCAGACCCTCACAGAACTAGCTGTGCTTTGTAACTTGATAGGGGAGAGTCACCTTGAATTTTACTAATTGTTGTAAAATGTTCAAAGGTTATCTAAGTGGAATTTAAGGGGTAGACAGGTCACACATTGGCTCTGCAGGGTTTGAACAAAGAGTCTTCACTCAGGACAACCAGGACAGCTGTCAGTCATTTCTTCTACAGCAGCCTTAGAGGGATAAGGGAAAAAGCTGACTGTCTCAAAGCTGTCTGCCACAGGACATGTGGGAAATACGTGAGGAGATGAGAAGGGAAAGGACCCGGCTGTGTTTTTTAGCAGGTTTGTTTAGTTCTTCACTCATGTTTTTTTCTTTTCTGTCTCTCTCTGTTCTAGGAACCTGCTATAGGATCTGCTGTGATGTACTAAACTTACACCTCCCTACTGCCAATAACACACTGCCTAAGGCTGTACACTAGAGTGCCTTTTCTTAACAGCCATTGTGTATGTCCAGCTGAAAATGGACCCTCAAGAACCCACAGAGCCTCAGTTATAGGGCTTCATTTGGATACCTCACTGAGAAAGCTGTCCAAGTCTTCAGCATTGTGGTCCGCTACAGGAAACTCTGCCTTAAAGTTCTCAGAGGACTCTAGACAGGATGCTATGTTTCAAAAGCAAGGCTCCACATTTTAAGATGCACTTTTTCTCCCTATCGATTGTACTAAAGTATGTAGTCTTTAAACTGCAGTATGTTTTTGTACACTCAATCAGTCATAATTATAGGCCAATTAATCTGCCAAAGCAGACCTGTGATCCATATTTGCTGGCCTCTTACTTTTCATGTGGGCATCTGTCTTGTCGAGCAATAAGAACATCTCTGTGCAGTCTGTGCTGCTTTTCAGCTGCTTGGAGAGAGAGGAGAATTTGTGTACCTCGTTCTGCTCCCGGGGAGTCAGTGGAAGTCTTGGGAGAGTTGATAGGAGGAGGAAGATTTCTCTGTTCTCTGAGAGTACATCTCACAGATTGAATGTTCCAGCTCCAGGACTAGGAATATTGCTCTAGGCAGCAGGGGTGACATGCTGAACCAGGAACTGGTGGCCACACATGTGGACCAGATGTCTGCTGAGTTGAGATCCCAGTGTCTGGAAACATCTGAACACTGTTGAAGAAACTAACACCTTCATATGTCTTGTTCTTGGCAGCATTGTCCACGTCGTGGTGGCCAGCCATGCTGTAGTTCAGAATAAATTGTCCAAACCTTTTAGATTGGAAAAAGGAGGTGAAAGTGTTGGGGATGAGATCTCTGCTGACTGACTGGTGGTTGTGGGGTGGCTGCAGCTTGCAAGAGATTCCTTTCTGGTGTTCACTGGTGTTTCTGAGGCAAATGTAGCCCAGACATCACTTCCTATACTAGTTTGGAGCCACCAGAGAACAGCTGGGGCCTGTTGCTGATGCCACATGCACCCCGCTAGTACTGGACCACTCTGAATTGGATTGTGAATAGTAATATTCTTTCTTTCATTTCTTGAGACCCTTAATGGGTGAGTCAAAGTAGAAGGCCCTTTGGCAGATGCCCAGGAGCGAGGATGCTGCTTACAGGGTGTCCCTCTCACCCTTTTGTGGGAGAACATTGCCAGTTTGTGGTTTTTTTTTGCTCTGAACAATACAAAGAAGGTAGTCAGAGGAGGTGATAAGCCAGTGAATCCCTTACCTTCCACACCAGTTGCAGAGCAGGTACCCAAGTGCAGATGGGGTTGATGTGAAATGTGCTATGAAGGAAGGCATAGGCTGGCAAGTTCCCCTCAGCATTAAGGAGTGATGAGCTCTCCCAAGAGCTGTGGGTATCAGGAAGGAAGAGAGTTACTTCATTCCCTGAGCTCCCAGTGAACACCTACAAGCAGAGTGCCACATGTTACCTGCCATGCAGCAGGAAAGCAGTTCCCTGGGACACCAGGCAATGAAATGTCTGTGGCTGGGCAAATACAAGAAAAACTGGGCAAATTTCCTGACTAGGTTGGATTTAGGGGGGTGAGTGGGGAAGACAAGGAATGGCTGGATGGGTTGATTGGAAAGACAGTGCCAGTTGCAAATCTGCCATCCACATTTGACATCTAGCTTGTCAGTACTCTGATGTCGAGCTGCATGTGAGGAACCCTTGGAATAAATACAACCATCTTCCCACTTACAATACATAAGTGTGACTCCGTTCCTTCAAGGAATTTTCATCTGCCCAAGATCTGACCAAATGTCTTCATTCTGGGTGAAATTAGGCCTTCTTTTACTCTCACACAATACTAGTTCTCTGAAATTGGTTTGCACAGATGTGAGGGAAGAATTTGGCCCACTCTGTTTAATATATAAATATATATATAAAATAAATAGATTTTATTTATATATGCAATCCAGTAAAGGAAATTAAACAGAGTAGGATGCCTAGTAATTTTTTTGTTTTTCAGTCTCCTCCTCCATTGACTGTTCTTGTGTGTGTATACAATACATTCCCAGGTTCTGGTTTATGCAGGTATGCGTGTTATGAAATGTCATTAATGGTGGTTGGTCTGCATATTCGTCTAATAAATAATAACTAATATTGTGTATGTAATATCAATACAGAAATTACTAATTTTAATAGAATAACTCTCTGGCTTTTGTTCTGTTAGTGTGATTTAAACAAGCCAACAAAGTTTGGAGTAGGTTGTTTTCCTTAAGAGGCATGAAAAGCAACTATTATCGTGTTACAATGTTAAAATATTCAGTCTTCTTTGACAGACAAATGTGTACTGTGTAGGCATTGCAAAAAAAAAAAAAAACCTTAAAAAAAAATCCCACCTGCTCTAAGCATTTGAATTTTTACAAATGTTTATCGTGCCAAATACGTGCAAAGATATAATTTACTGTTTTAAAAAAATCATAAAAGCATATGTTATAGCACACAAAGAATTATTTTGTCATCAGGTGATTTCAATCTTTAGTGTTAATATTTATATTTAGATTAATTTTTATAAATGAAAATATTTTAATGGGTAAAATGAAGACTATATGACCTATTTGATTAAGTCTGAGTGAATATTAAGCTTGCCTTGTTGTTGTTATCTGCATACGCACCAAGAATTATTGTCAAGAGAAATTATAAAAGAGTAAAAGCGGTTTATGAAAAGAATGACTTTTCAACGACTTGATTCATAAAGAAAACCAAAAATTTCTTCTCTGTTGTTTGGATTTATGTGCACTTTGGCCCAGAAGCATGCAGAACCCAGAGCTGCACACATGACACCGTCACACCTGGGACACAGGCATCTCCACAGGGGTGCCGGGGTTTGCCAAGAGCAAGGGCACACGCTCGGTTCACACCTCCTCCTCCTCTAGGGCTGAGGTGGGAGGAATCCTGTTAGGAACGTTTGCTGGTGAGTCTTCTCCAAACCGTCCGGTCTGTTGGCTGAAACACCATCTCAAGCACAGTTTCTCAGGTGGAATTTCTTGATCTCTCTCTGGGATCGCTACAGAAACTGAGCAAGAACCCTGCCGATAATCTTGGTCCCGCACTTCCAAAGTTCCTTGCAATGAATATGGATCAAAATATTTATCAGCATATCTTCTCCACCATGAAAGCATTCAGTAAAATTAGTGTGTTTTAAGTAACACTTTGGATCAGCAGCTTTGTTGTATTATAAATGGAAGTAACTCCATTATTATAATAAAAACCCATCCCTTCCTGACAGGCCATTTGCAAAAAGACAAAGAAGGATTAAAATGTCTGCAATGGTTAATTCAACCATTATTCAGTTTTAGTAGTAATTCTCACAAAGCACAACTAGAAGTGGAAGTCCATTCAACTTTATCCTTTGCAGAATGATTCATGATCTGGATTTAACCATCAGTTACTACCTAAACTTTTATTAACAGTAAAAATTTAGTAGTAATTTTTACTAACAGTAAACTATCTTTTTTGGATATAAGCCATAGATAAAACTGTATTATTCCTGCTAATAGTTATTAATCAAGATGAAACAGATTGTAAGTAACACATCTTATAAAAGTAATATAACAAAGTTATATTAACATGAGTAAATAGGGGTATTGAGCTGCATCTCCAGCCTTATTGATGTGGACTAATGGAGTAGATGGCTTGTGATCCTCAAAGAGTGACTTTAGCTTGCTCAGACAGTGTACTTGGAAATAATGACATTGTTTAAAGGGAATCAGCTCATTCTGGCCCTTGCTCCTTTTGGATTATGGTTTATGATTATATGCAGTAGGCACAAAACTACTACAAGGAGTTCAATTAGCCAATTTTTTTTTTTTCTTCAGCAGGGAGAAAATACTTATCTTCAATAGGAGCTCCTCTTTGTTCATTAATATATCTCTCCAGCAGTACAGGAAGAATTATGAAGGGCCAGTGGGTACTTCAGGGAGACATTCTTAAGAGTGGATGTTAACAATCTCTATAAAAGCTGCACACAGAGAACCAGCATTTCATGCCATTAATGCAGGTACATTAAAAATTGGTAAGAGCCCTTTTGTTTCTTCCAACCATTGCTTTTTATTTTTATATCTCAACAGCCATTGACTTTGAAATGTGACAGGAAGGTTTCATGATACATTTAACACTGCAGAGTTTAAATCCGAGCCCAAAAGCTGTGTGGGTTTTGGATAAACCTAACAGTGAACCTAGCAGTGAACAGGATCAGGAGATTGATGGGGATGCAAAATGAAGAAACATTTTTATAAGCAGTGGTGGCACTCAGTGCTGGTGTCCATGCATTGTCTTTTACCTGCACCCTGAACATGTTTCTTTTTGAAGGTACTTGCACAAGGATCAGAAAGAAGAGCAGCATGGGATTGCTAGGCAAAAGCAGAACTGTAGGTCTGAGGTGCAGGGGAGGACACAATTCAAAGAACAGAGGTTGGATCACCACCTCAGGGAACAGAGATCACCAGTCACTGTCCTCTGTGTCCAATGATTTTTGCTCCCATAAAGCATTCAAGATGAAATCCAGGTGTCTGCTCCCAGGCCTCAGGCTGCCACGGCTGCTTCTCAGCTGCCTCTTCCCAAAGCGACCGATGGGGCGAACACCACGGCCCACATACCAAAAGGGGTCGATCTCAGGACCTGGAATTCAAAGCATTTAGTGAGGGTGTACCACTGCACTCAGAGGCCATCTTGAGGACATTAGACAGCTTACTTGGAGCCCAGGAGAAAAAAAAGAAGGGAAAGGCCACAGCCTTACACAGACACACAGCTTACTAGTGCCTTTGAGAGTTACTTTCCATGTGTAGAGCCCAAAGGAAGAGGATTCAGTTGCAAAATAATTTTATCCATCTGGGCTGCAGCCTGCATTTCTAAGATGAGCCAAAGGGCCCATCCAAATTTTCTGCAGTAGGTACCAGGTACACTATTACTACAGGCTAACAAATCTACTGGATTGCAGGGGGGGTTCCTACATGAGAGGTAAACATGAAAAGTTAATTATTGTTCACTTAGGAAGTTGTTTTCATGAATGACTATTTGTTTTTTCTTTTAAAGTTCTGACACACAACTGATTTTTGTGGTATGGTGCAGTTTTGGGGCAGGTATACAAAGGTTTATAGTTCTATTAAAAGACCATATTAAAAAGAGTATTTTAAAAGTATTAAAGACTATATATTAAAAGATATAGCAGCAGGGAAATTCTAAAACACACTGGAGATGACGCCACCCTAAGGAAATCCCAAATCATTCCAGAGACAGACAACTGTCAGGAATAGGACTAAATTACAATTTAAGTGCATTGTATCATCCCCATCACATGAAAGTCTCAGTCAAGGCAGGAGGAATTTCCTCTGTGCATTTTGATGCTTGAACAGAGGAAGAAATTCACCTTGCCTTTAAATTTCTCCACAAATACATATTTTAAGTCTTTCAGCACAATGTTTAACAGCCTTCCTACACAACAAAACTCAAGAAACTTTCACCTGTGTACCTAAAATCTGAGGTTCCCAACATCTCTATTCTCTTAATGGGGAGAGGTGTGGCACTGAGCCCACACAATTTACTCTCCACAGCCCCTCTCTCCCACTCCACCTACCATTATCAGCCTATGCACCTTGGGGGAAGATGAGATTTCTTGGTGATTTTCTTAAAGATCTTTTGGATTGTGTGCTAGTTTAAACTTTGGATACATGGTATCATTCCTGACCTGGATACTCTCAGTTCTTCACAGCATCTCTGAATGGAGATACTTCAACCACTTGTATTTGGACTTTCAGACAATTCACAGCCACAGACAGAATTGAAGATGTCTGTAAAGTGAACTAAAGCTTCTGGGCCATTGCTTTCTTATCATTATGTAGAAGTAGTTGTGTAGGTGTACAGAATACAGCTGAAAATTTGGTGCGTAAATATTTGATGTATGCCACTTTACATTTTCTTGTCTGTCCTTTGCATATTAGTGTCTTCTCTGATATTTATCAAAAATAATGCTATTTGCCTTGGCTGATTAAGGGCTGTGAGAACGACATGAGGTTCTGTATCTGCACTGACAAGTGCAAATGGAAGCACAGGGCCTCACACCAAGGTGACACCACAGAAACACCTGCGTGATTTGCTGTTGAACTTTGCCTGACAGCCCAGCCCTGATCCCTCAGTGCAGCACAGACTGTGGGGTCACCATGTCAGGGGAGACTCATACTTACTTCTGTTGTCTATCTGATGTTTAAATGGCCTGCTCTGTCCCGAAGCAAAGCTGAGCGACATCAAGAGCATCAGGACATAGACAGTGACTAGCTTTAAGTGGTTTGGTGACCACTGGGCACGTGGTGTCCAGGAGATTGGATGCCACATGACGGAGCAGTGGTGGGAAGGCTGTAAGGAGAAGAGTGAACATGGGGAACACATATGAGTTAAAGCTCTCAAGGTGAAGGAATGTATCAACTTTAACAGCATATTCCCATCCATCACAGCCATTTCATGGCTATAAGTTCTGTAGAACACGTGCTGGGGATGTCCTGGGCATTTTTGTTCGAATGCAAAGGCTATGAAGTGTGCCATCTACTGAGGTAAAAACTCATCTACTCATCTACTGAGGTAAACACTGCTGGAGAGTTTTTCTCTCCAGCAGTGAAAGCCTCCACAGGACACTTGAGTCCTGGCCCTGAGTTCATTGCAGATTCTGTATGGCTCTCTGTATGACCACAGGTGCTGGCTACCAAAGTGTGTTTTAGCCACTACCAGCAGCATCTTTTCCTTGCTTGTAAAATGTGTCTAACATTTGTGTTCTACTGTCAGGGTCTTCTCTGCTCTCTGAGATGACCCCAGGTGTTGGTGGAAGCCGCTTTTCCCAACCTGGCTGTCCAAGAAGGAGTCAGGAGTCTTCTGCTCGTGTTCTCAGAGATGTTTATTATTTCTTATCTAAAATATTTTCTGTCTGACCCGCCGAGCTCTGGCTAGCCGGTCAGTCCAAGGCGCACTGCCTCCCAAGTGGGCTGGTGCTATCTTTTATACTATGAACTACGTATTGGATATTTACAATTGTGCCAATCCCTAACACCTATGTTAGACAGTGACTTTCTACTCTAAACCAATCTAAGAATGCCAACATCACCTAAAAGATGGATGTCAGGAAGAAGAAGGAAGAAGGACAGGGCACGCCCCAATCCCTCCATCTTAGGATTTTAGACCCCCCTGTACCAAATCCCAAATTTTTTCCTTTCACCCTCTAACTACTGCTACTGTACTGTCTAAACTTTTGTGATTTGTGATTCCTCATATAAGGTTGGTAATTTGTCCCATGGGCTGAAATCAAAGCCCCAAGTGTTTTTGGCCTCCTGCCAGGGCCGCCCAGACCCCTGTGCGGGGTTTGGGGCACGAAGAGGAATACCTTGGATTCCGACATTCTACATGCTCTTTTTACAACTAAATGCATTTCAGTATGAATGGCAATGCTTCTCTTGTGCCATTACACCTTTTTTGCTAGAACGCAAAATTACAATTTCCAGTTACAGTTTCCACTGGTAGATGTCCCAGTCCTGTAAATGCACCCAGATGCAACAGAATGAGAAATCCCTCCTAGCCTCCATAGGATGGACTGAGCAGAACAGAAGGTGCTGAGCTGGGAAAGTTGCATTCAGAAAGGGGAGGGAGCCAGGCTCTGGTTACCACTGTCTCTGGCATTTTGTACAAGCTTCCTCATGGCAGCTCTCCCAGCTGTCATGCCAGGACAGTCTGTCTTGTGACATGCAAGGTCTGCCTCTACATTTGACATCCTGGAGCCTGTGCCTATAGAGCAGGAGCCTATTTGCTTAAACATCATGTAAGTGATGTAGATATACAGGCACAGAGGCTGTAGGAAAACCTCACAGCTGTGCCTGAACAGTGGCTTCTTTTTGTGTATAGGTGGAATTTTTCCCCAGTTGCTGCCAAAATCTTAGCCTGCTTTCAGTAAAGGCGGAGCATGAATGAAAATCTTTGATGCAAGATGCTCCCAAACACACCAAACAGGCAACACAGCAAAAACACATGAAGAAGTTGGTTGTGTCTTTCACTAAAATGCAGTCAAAAGCTCCTGCACCCCTAGTATTCAGTGAAGGTTTCTCAAGGGCTTTTTCCCACAATGACAGTTACTTACCAGGCAGCTTAGAGGAAAGTGAGTTTAACTCATGATTTCAGAACTGCAAATTAACTTTTTCTAACTTGAATATCACAAAACAGTCTCCTGACAATCAGGACTAAATTATCTTAGCATGTAGAATTCACCCACATGGGGTGAATTATGCCTTCAGTTTCAGCTGGGGTACCTCTCCTGTTGTTCCATTTTTAGCAAAACCTTAGGTTCAGTGGGACAAAAAGAAGGTGTTTTGAGGCATCTCTGTGGTGTGCTTACAGGGCTGCTGACAGGTTTTCCTGGTAACTTGCTCCCCAATTTTGTGTCTGGGGTTTTTTTGGGAACCGAGTTACAGAAAGAAGAGCTTGCCTTGAGCTCATTGTTGATGAAAGACAAAAATACAGGGAAAAGCTTTTAGCACACACTTTTTCCTAAGCACTGCTGTGCTTCAGTCCCCACCAGCTGGTCCTGTGCCACTGCAGCCACTTTCTACAGCACTGATATATATTGAACATTTTGTTCATACCCTTGTCCTAGCTAGGATTTCTGTGAAGCCTGTCATTCCCACTGCTCTTTAGTAAGTAACATGCCACCCTAAGTAATCAGGGCACTCAGCATCTCTAATCCTCCCTAATTTTTCCTACACTTAATTGTCCCACCACTGTTTATATTAAATAATCATAAAAATTTTAAAACTGACTAGTTGCAACCAAACTTGACACTTTCAGGAATAATTTTGCTCCTGAAGCTCAGCAAAATTCAGTGCCACAGTCATTTGATCAACTTGACACTTCTGCTTGGTGCCCAAGCAGAGTCTTTAAACTTCGGCTGAGCAACATCTGTGACAGAAGTCTGGCAACTTTCATCAACATGAGAGGGGAAAATTAAAGCCACAAATGAAGCTACAGTGAAGCAGCAGTATCACAGCTTGCCATGGGTCTGCTTCACCAGGAGACCAGCCTGGCTCTCCCTCTGGGCACAAAGGGGTTCGTATCATACCAAACTCAAGCTCTGCTGCAGATCCACCGGATATACCCCTACCAGGGCTGTCCTCAGAAGACAAGATGCTATTAACTCTTTACACCCTAAAGCAGCATCTTTCTTGAGATCAGCGGCTGTGTACACCCCCTCCGATGCATAGGCGGAAAGCTTCCCTGTTGGAAAGCAGCGCTGGAAGCACGCCCGAGGGATCAGAGCCCGGGTGAGCGCAGGCCCGGGAGCAGGCTGGTTTCAGGGCCGAGCGGCCGGGGAGCTGCAGGGCTGTGCTGCGGAGTCCCGCCCGCGCCCTCCCTGCAGGGCACAGCGCTGCCCGCGGGGTCAGCCACCCTGCCTCGGCACGGGCTGCTTCGCTAACAAAAACTGGCCAAAAGTTACTGAGCACAGGGCACAGCTGTGTATGTTAACCTAGGTAAGCTAAAGCTCAAAAGGAAAAAAAAAGGAAATTCAGCAAGAAAGAGCTGGACAAGCGCTGAAGCAGACAGGGGAAGGCACTCACCTGTGTGCACCAAAGCTGCTTCTCAGGTAGTCGCTGCTCCAAGCAGAAGCAGGGCACCTGATGGGGGCATGTGCCTTTTATGCTGGAGGGAATTGGACTTGAAGCAGGGAGGGGGAGTCAAGAGGTGGGCCAGCAGGACGTCAGCAGTACTGGCGAGCAGGATTTAAATTTACAAAAGGAGGGGTAGGAGAACAGAGGCTCTATTAAAAAGATTGATCAGGGCCGGGAGCAGGGGTTGAGGGCGGTGCCAGGGGATTTTAGGGGGGGCATGGCAGGATACATGACTGAGGCCCCCAGGCCCACCAGGAAGAGAGCAGGGAAGGGGTCTGCTGCCATGTCCCTAAGGGGGGTGGGGAGGGGGGGGCATAGACAGACGGGAGCAGCTACATCTGCAAAGGAGACCCAAGCTCTCTGTGCCACCCAGCTGAGATGCTGTCTGAAGAGCATGTCTGCAGGGGGAAACACTCGTGGCTGAGGATGAGTTGTGGGGAGAAAGAACAGATGGATAGTGGGGAGCTGTCAGAGCCAGCAAGCTGGGACAGTCAGTCCACACACTCCTTTCCCAGCCCTTGCTCCTCCTGCTGGTGTCCCATCTTTGCATTTTGCTTAGGTCTTGATGGCAGAAGCCACACTGCAACACAACACACAATTAGCTGATTAAAAAAGTAGTGATTCAGTGGTTAAGCAGGCCCTTACTAGTTTTGTGGCAGAGAAAATTTCATGTGCATGAGGCCAGCATCTCAACAATATTGTATTTCCACAATAGGTGTCTCTTCTGAGTGGTTATTTTTAACCTTGTCTCTTGACTAATGTGTCACCACGGCCTTGCTATTAGGGATCTTGCTGCTCTGGAAGCTAAGACCTTGTTTATTCTGGAGGTTTGCAGGGGAGAGCAGCTGAACTGGCAAGTGCTTTACTCCTTGGGCACCATCCTGCAGAGAGGCTGAGCTGAGAAGCATAACTGGGCTGACTGGGAGCCACAGGCCCTCTCTTTACAGACACATGTTCATGTTCTGCTCTTGGTGAGGTACCCGAAGGAACAATTTTAAGGCTCTGCTTTGAAAGGGGGCTCTGAGGCCTGACCCCATCTGTAAACTGAGACTGCATAGGAAATCCTGCAATCCCATTAGGATGAAGTTCAATAGCAAATATGTACAGTTTTTCTATAAAGACACTTCAAGTTGGGAAAATGTCAAAGCACAAATAATGCTATTTCACTGTAGGCACCTCTCAAAAGAAATGAAATTCTTTTATTTGCTATGGGTAATTTGTAAGGTACTTCTATGAGGAAGCATGATGAAATGTTTCCTGGCCCTGCCCTTACTCACCATCCAAGCATCAAGTACCACTGGGATAGTACAGTCACTAATTGCAGGGATTTTTCATTCTGTATAATAGTTTGGTTTATGGGTACATGTATGAACAAAAACTGTAAAGAAACCTCAGAAATACTCTTCCATTCTCCAATTTCCACCCAACAGCAGCTAAAAGAAGTGTCTTCCTCATCCAAGTTTTCAAGAGTTTACTCAGACTACTCATGATCACAACTTCAAAATATGAAGAGCACTTCAAGTCCATGGAAGCACAAAAGGTCTTCCTACAGCTATCACAATCAATAATAGATATATATGCTTTTCTCAGAAATCTCCTTTTAGCATGTTCCCTTTGAACCTTGCAAACACTCCCTACCTAAAAATCGATCAGCATCCAAGAACCAGGCAGTGGCTGTGCTTCTGCCGTGCTAATTTTGTGTCCATGTGTGCAGAGGGTATCTTCTAAGCAAATAAAACTCTTCATGGCTTCTCATTGTAGATCTTTTCCGTTACTGCTTTTCACATTTATTTTGATCAGAAAATGTGAGTATCCTTTCATGATCTCTAGCAGGCAATTGCTGGAGTAAAGGTTTCTTTTCTCCAGCATATACACGATCCTTTCTTGCTTTGTTGTTTTGCTAGTGATCCTGACATCTTAAAACAGAGGCAAAAGTTTTTTTTCATCCCATTTACTTTTTCTAGTCTTGCTGACATTGCAATGTGAGACTTTCCACAGCACAGATCATTTTCACTGATTGTCACCTACATGGAAGTTACCACATAAAATTATGCAATGTCTTCATGTTAAGAATGTTTGCCTATTGGTAAAGGTTGCTTGCAAAATAATACCCCATACAAAAATACAAAAAAAAAATCATTATTAGGAGAGCCAGCATTTAAAATGCTCTAATATGATTCTCTATCTTCATTCTGGCCTGAAGATGATCTAGTGCAGTATCTTGGCTTTGACAGTGGACAACAAAGGACATTTGTGGAAAAGTCTAAAAACAGGGTAGCTTATTTTTACATTTCTCACTATACTCTTCTCAAAGACCTTCAAGCCCTGTGGTTCAGACTTACTAAACCAAATGTTTATTTGTGGTACGTAGCCCTTGACTGGTTTCTTCTCTTTCACTGTTGCTGCCTGAACCCATGTAAATTCTCAACATCCACAAAATTGTGTGCCAAGGACTTCACAGCTCTTTCTCTGCTACAAGAAGGATCATAGCTGTGCTTCTGTTCCGGACACACTACTTGCCACTTTCAAGAGCTTCCATATTCTCTTTCGTTAGAGTATTTTCATTTTCACTTTTAATAATTCTGACTTTATGAAAGGCTACTGTAAAATGTTCTCAGCAATTAAGACTAATAAATTATGTGACAGTCTGTTTAAACGAGCCTCATTTCTCTTACTAAGAAGTAAGAGGCATTTCTCTTACCGAAGTAAACTTTACTTCATTCTCATTCACTGGACATCATAATTTCTATCCATCAGACCACAAGTGAACCACCACAATGCTAGGTACTATACCCACAAGCTTTCACAGAAATCATCCTGGCTTCTCAGGGTCTTTTCAGGCAGCTGTGATTTTATTTTATTTTGTTACCTCATTTATAGCAGGGCTGATGCTTTGGCTGAAAAAAGCAAGTCAGCTCATGCAGCACAGCAATGTGAAAGCCACTCAGACTTGGGAGGAACTAGGAAAGAGCTGTCAGGGGAACCAGGGTTGTGAAAGACCAAACCAGAAAGATTATCTAGAGGACAGCTTGGTCTGTAGTGAAGGTGCAGAGGTTTGTGTGTTAAAACTTCCATTCTTTTCCGTTTTTTGAGGGAGAGGCTGGGCACATACTGTCTTCTTTGTAGAAGATTCTGGAGAAGAACTCAAATCCTGCCTCACACTCAATTAAAGACTCCTGCACATAAAATTCCTGCATAAGTTACAAGCAGGAACAGGGCTGAACCAGCTGCTAGCTGGAGTGTCTCAGTGGGAAGGCTTACCAGGGATGCACCAGGATGCAATTAAATCAAAAGGCAGTAGTAGATACACAGGTGTGAAGGGCTGTGAGGAGGAAAGCAACTTCCCAAGGTAAGGAGAGGTCAGGCTTCTGGGCAAGAAATGCTGAGGGGGATGAATGGAGATGACAGGAAGGTATTGCCTGGAGCTGAAGTGACCCAAGAAGGTCCAGCTAGCCTGATGCAAATAAATATTCTTAGACAAGCCAATACTAGACCAGAGGCCAACAGTGAACTACAGTTTTGATGATAAATCCTCCCATTTAGTTTTCTCAAAGAACTAATCCAATTCTCCTTTTTTCTATAATTCTTTTGCTGGTCAGAACCTTCTACAAACAGAAGGTGAAAAACCACAAAAGCAAAGACATTTGATGTAGTTGGGTGGAGAAACAGCAACTTTTTTTCTTTTTTCTCCCCCAGCTCACCACTCTTATTGTTTCACATACCAGTCTGGGAAAAGTTTGCAAATGCCTTGAACTACTGCCTGACCTGTGAATCTGCCCAGCCTTCAGTAGTGGGGTGGAGGTCCAGTTGCACTAAATGAGTTTGGAGGGCTTATGAAAAGTTGTATTCAAACCTATTTAGAAAACCATGTCAGTTCAGTCAACTAGATGAATAACATCTAATAACATTTACCTTTACAAAGAAACTGTTGTCTACTAACATTCAGGTTCAGAGAAAAGCCAGGACTGGCTTTAGTTTGGAGTTACTTTCTTTTTTTTTTTTTTTTTAACTTTGAGAAAGAGAACCATCTAGTGGTTAATGCAAACTTATCATCTTGTTTGCAATCATTATTGAGCAGGGAATGAACCTCTCACGTTTCAAATGAAAACGTGTATCTTGAAATCTGACCATGTACACAAGCTCAGCCAAACTACACGTAACTCTGGCTCTCTTGAGTTAGGCTGGATATCCAGGTGTTTATCACATCAGCTACCAGTCTCCCAAGTAACACATGCTTATTGGGACAGCTTGTTAGCAGCTGGGCAGCTCAAGCATAGGCTGCAGCTCAAGACTTCAGCCACAAGCCCTTCCTTAGCACACTGTGGAGGCTTTGCACCAGAGTTGGAGCTTGGATGGAAAAATACAAGTCAAACTTGGCATGTTTACAGCCACTTTCAAAACTATTCTGTTGATGGAAGAGGGAGGATTTCTTCTGGCACATTTGCTATTCTTCTTCCCTGATAGAAAGCTACTGGGCAGCCTTCTGCACAGAGGTTTGGGATGTGCAGATTCCAAATGGAGCTGGATATGGTAGGTAGAGTCATGTAGTGAGAGCAGGGAAGATTAAAGTTCAAGAAGAAGAATGAAGGTTGGAAATATTTTTGCAAATCTCTCAGGGATCCAGCACTTTGACGTTATTTTCAGAATGCCAACATTAGACCAGCATATGCCAGCTTCTGGTGCTGGAGTGGAGCAGCATTTGTGTACAGAGCAGTTGCACTGCTGGCATGCAGGATGGAAATTAGTGCTGCTACATGCCATTTGCACGTTGCATGCACAGTCACTTTGTCAGACAACTGAAACTGCTCTTTGAACATCATGTGCTTCAAGCAGTAATTGGGTTTCCAGGCCATTGCAGAGGACAGGTCAGCATGCAAGTCTGACATTTCTGGTAAGGCAGGCTGCAGGGCCAGGTACAGGAGATCCCCCTACTTGAGCAAGCCCTAATTAAATTCAATTTTGGCTTTGTAACACTCCTAAGGTATAAAACTCAAAATATTGGTGTGATGCAGCTGAAAATAACAGTAGTATATATTAGAACTGTGTCTGTAGGAAGTGAAAAGCAATGTTGTTCATCTGGTTATTACAGAGGGGCAGGTGCAAACAAGGGTGGTCTTTTACATGCACACAACCAAAGACAGATGTCATACAGTCCTAACTAAAGCACAGGTTTAGCCCTACTGCATGGCTGACTTTTTTGCCTGATGCAAGGCTTTCTTGTGCCATTTCCAGCCCATTTTTCCAACTCAGCAATCCTCTGGAAGAACAAAGTTTCTCCCACTGGTCTGGGTTACCCATTGCTGCTCAAGAGCATCTCAAGTGCTTCTGAGAATACCCAGTGAAGGTGAGGTTCTGCACTAGGGTGACATTTTTTACAAAAGTGTACTTTTTTGCTTCAGTATGTCATACTTATCATCTGTATGTCAGTAAGCCCCTGGTTTTAATCCCTGAGGCTTATCCAGTCATAAATAACCTGTAATGAATCATACACAGCTTGACAGATGAAGTGAAATACAGTAAAAGGCAAGCAAGGGGCTCTCTAATTGCTATTCATAACCAGGTCCTGCAACTATTACATTTAAATAGCTTGAAGCCGTGATCAAGTTAATTAGAGATGAAGTTCTTTTCTGGCAATGTAGTTGGCAGGTTATACATTAGTCATGGAAAGACAAGAGTCTCATTCCCAAAATATTGCTTAAACCCTGATGTCTAATATTAGTGAATGAGATTAACTCCAGCCTCAGCTCTAAGATGATCTGAAATTAAACAGGTTTTGAAATCTGAAATGTAACAGTTTTCAAAATCTGAAATTCAACAGTTAAGCAGCACCTCGTACCTTCACTTAGGTTTTAAACCTATTTTAATTGCTTCTACCTCTTTTGGTTGCTGCAGGTCCATGTCTGCTTTGCCCACCTTTCTTCAGTCTGGTGTGACTGGAAGCTCCTCACAACCAGGACTTTCACAGGTCTATTGCCACAAGTGACTGCTCAAGAGCAATGGGAAGGACTCAGTCAGGTCAAAGGACCTCAGGACAACTGTCCTGCTAAGGGGCAATAGCAGGAGCAGCACATCTTCAGCTGGATGTCACCTGACTCTGCGCACAGACACCAAAGTTTGGTGCAATGTGCTGGCACAGACAGGATTTGTGTCAGACCTTAGTGACGGATGTGACATCGAGACCTGCAGCTCCCTCTGAGGAGGACAGCCAAGGGAGAGCTCTTTGCATTGACACAGCCCCACAGAGGCCCCGCCAATTCACATGGACATTGTGGAAGGCTGCCAAGAGAACAATGATGGCGTTGGCCACCACCTTTATTTTAATTTCTGCACAGTGCATGCCAAGCTGTGCAGTTGGGGGTTGTTTCCATTCCCTCTACAGTTGTCAGAACTATTCATTGTTGTTTCAATCTAAGGATAACAAAGTCACATCTTTTTTGGCTTATAAGGAGCTTTGTTGCTTCCCAGACATCCAATCTCATTTGTCTGTAAACTGCAGGATGAATTCCACAGATGCCCAATGAGCCCATAGGACTGAATTAACTGTGCAGTGAGAATTAGAAGTGTAAAACTATTCTAAATGCATGAAGATTCAGAGTAAGCAGAAGAATTGACACAATGACTGTTATATAAACCTGCAAACTCAGACGTGGGGTTTGTGTCTGAAGATCCACTGTTCTTCTCATCCATGGCCAGCCTTGTCCTCCTTGGTTGCCTCAGCACAACTGTTGCAGGATTATGCAAGTGAAGTGGATCTGAGGCTTTAACATTTGTGTTTATTTTTTAACTCAAATCAGCTTGCTGATCTAGCTCATTCTAGTGCCCCACTGACACTGGTACTGGCGCAGCCAAGATAACAAAAAACAGTGGCTGGGAGAAAAAAAGCGCGATGGACCAGCTTTGCCACCAGAAAAAAGTTTCATGGGATGATGATGGGAGAGCAAAAGATACAACAAAATCTTGCAGAGAGACATAGGATTAACAAAAATATATCAGAGCCAAAATTCCTTCACATTAGTAGTAATATAAGTTTTCTGAGAGAGGTTCTATTGATATCCTGGGGTCATGTCCCTGAGGATGGGTGTCCTGAGCTCCCTCAACCTGCCCGGAAGGTTTCTCAGTGTTAGCTCTGCATCCTTAATCCATAGATATTGTCCAAATTGTGGCCTCAAGCTCTTGCCCCATCCTCCCATTACTGCCCCAATAGTGCCTTTTGCAGCTGCTTGGGAATGAGTTAAACAACCCCCCTCTAAAGCCCATAGAGCAGTGGAAGGTTTAATCAATGATGGTAGCAAAGGGTAAACAGAGGTTTTGTGCCATGGCAAATGGGCTTGCTTTCCCCATGGGAGAAAGAAAAGCTTCCTTGCAAAGTGCCAGGACTAGAAACTTTCTTAGACCATTGCACACTAGCATTCATAAAACTACTGCAGTGCTGATCCAGACTTCGGATCACAGAAAAGAAATATCCCATTGATCTAAGAGGACTGAAGTTTAGCATAAAAGCCAAAAATGGAGAAAAATAAAAGAGAAATACAGGTTCTGCCACTTCTGCCAGAGGAATTGTCTTATTGTACATCTGCAAAGCTATTAATCACCTCATAAGGACCAGCAGGCTTTGTAACAGCTGCACACCATTTTAAGGGCAAACTTTTCCCATTGCTGCCCCTACAATGCCGATATGCTGGGATGAACAGTGAGTGGCTGTCACACAGGAGTCCTGTGAGGCCGCATGCCAGCCATCCATGGTGGCCCCTAGGGACTGGGGAACAGCAGTTGCACCCACCTGAAAGGGTACAGAGGTCTCAGAATCACAGGATAGTAAAGGTTGACTGGACTCTCGAGATCACCTGGTCCAACCCCCCTGCCAAATCATTCTGACCTCAAGCAGGTGACACAGGAACATGTCCATGAGGGTTTGGAATGTCTCCAGAGGTGGAGACTCCATGACCACCCTAGGCAGCCTGTTCCGGTGCTCTTCCTCCCTCAATGTAAAGAAATTCTTCGTCCTGCTGAGACGGAACTTGTTGTATCTCCAAGTCAAGCTCAAAGTGGAGACACATGTGGTTTGTGGGGTGCCGACTGCCTCCCTCACCACATTCAGCATTTAAAGCAGCGTTTTGTCCAGTGAGGGGGGACCTGAGGGGGTGGGGTTTCTAACATATTTTAATGGGGACAGGGGAAGCACTCTCCCAAATCCAGATCAACTGGAAAAGTACCCAAGCCGAAGGGATGTGAGAATGGAAGGGCCTCCAAGGGGGTCACCCTTGCTGGGCCATAGGGGTCCCTGAGTGCCAGTAGCATGGAGAACACGGGGCTCCAGCAACACACCAGCACTGCTGTTGGGGGTCCACCAGGAAGATTATTACAAGAAAGGACATTGGGGTGCTGGAGCAGGTCCAGAGAATGGCAATGAAGCTGGTAAAAGGTTTTGCACACAAGTCATGTGAGGAGCAGTTGAGGGAGCTGGGGGTATTTAGCCTGGAAAGAGGAGGCTCAGGGGTGTCCTTATCGCTCTCTACAGCTGCCTGAAAGGAGGGTGTAGCCAGGGAGGGCTCAGTCTCTTCTCCCAGGGAGCCAGCAATAGGACAAGAGGATGTAGCCTCAGCCTGGAGCAGGGGAGGTTCAGGTTGGACATCAGAAGGTATTTCTTCACAGAAAGGGTGATTATACATTGGAATGGGCTGCCCAGGGAGGTGGTGGAGTCACCGTCTGGACGTGGCACCCAGTGACACGGTCTGGCTGCCATGCTGATGTTCGGTCACGGTTTGGACTCGCGGACCTCAGAGGTCTTTTCCAAACGAACTGACTCCGTGATTCCGTGCACCGGGCTGCTGAGGGGCCGTCACGTGCGGGACGCCATTTTGTGCGGCGCGCGGCGGGCGGCGCCCGTTGGCGGTGCCGTGGGGCGGTGCGGGCGAGGGGCGGGGGGTCCCTCCCTCCCTCCACGTTTTATTTCCCTTTGCGCTTCCTCTTCTCACTCCTTCCTTTCGCTCTCGCCCTCCGTCTCGGGTTCGCTCTCCGCGTCCCTCTGCTTTTGTTACCCCTCCCTCGCTCCCTCCCGCTCCCCGCCCCCGCGTGGCACTGCGGAGCCGGAGACGTGACCCGAGCGGACTCGCTTCCCCGCAGCTCCAGCCTCTCGCCGCAGAGTCGCATGTCCTCGATCCAGAACCTCCAATCCTTCGGTAAGAGCCGCCGGCACCCCGCCACCCCTGCAGCCACCCCCTCGCAAACCCACCCATCGCCCCCGGCCCCCTCGTCGTGCCCCCGGCCCGCCGTCCTGCCTCCGCCTTCCCGAGGGCCGCGGGCCCCCCGCCCCCGCGGTGACATTGAGCGGTGTCGCCGCGGTGCTCCGTGAGGCAGCGCCGGCGGCTCGTCCCTGTCCTCCCGCCTCGCCGGCCTCGGGACGTGCTCAGTGTGTGAGGCGAGGAGACCTCGGGTGGGAGGCTCAGCCCCTCGCTGCTCCCGAAGGAGGTGCTGCCATGTTCTCAGCTCTGACACCCCGTATCAAGGGCTCGTATCCTCTGCTGTGGAAATAATTTCATCAGTTACAGTTGGTTTGCTGCCGCATCTTATCCTCAGCAATGTCCCAAAACGCTATGCATGCCCTGCAAAGGTTATTGTTTCTATAGAGTGGGCTACGCAGACGGCAGATCATATCTCTCCTATCGGCAGGGAAGTTTAACCGTGCCGAGCCAGCGTTCTCCTCCTGCCTTATCTATAAGCAGCAGAAGTGAGCAAGTTAGCACTTTATACAGTAGTCTCAGGCTTTTGGTCACAGTTTGGACTCTGATCTTCTGCACGTATAAGCCATGTGAGAAGGTTACGTTCACTCATGATTTGGGAGCTCACTCTGTGCTTAAGGAAGGTGCCGCCCAGAGGATTTGTTTGAAGGGATCCAGTGTTGAAACCTACAGTGCTGGCTTATTTCCAGCCTAGAGCCCTAAACTCTGCCAAGCTATCTTGGCTTGTCTGCAACCTAGAGTCCTAAACTCTGCCAAGTGATCCTCATGCCCAAGTCCTCTTTTTCTTTCACTTTTTCTTTGACTAAGAATTTCTATTAGTGCTTGAGCCACAAGCTATGGGAGACAGTAAAATTCAGCATGGTTTAACAAATTCCATTGTATAAGTTGATCTAGTCAAGGTTCCCAATGCTGTACTTGTCTCCTGTGGTGTTTGAATCCTCATTATGTTTTCAGTGCCTTTAATGCTCATGTCATACTTTTTTCTACAAGGATCTGCAGCTGAACTACTTTTTGTGTTTCTGCTGAAGTTTTATTCATTTGGGGAATTTCTTTTTTAGTAGATGGCAAAACTTGACCAGTGTTTTTAGAGCTGAGTTTTGAATGGAAGTTTGGGAAATTGTAGCTTGCATGGCTGTTGAACCTACATGGGCTCTTAAATGTCGTTCTGATTAGTAAAAAATTTACTTGTGATTATTCTTCAAAAGTAATAAAGTACTTCATTCTTCAAGATTTATTTGGAGCTACTGATTAGGAGATTTGTAGAGCTGTAAAATTTCTTGATTGAATGTTAAGTATGTTTTTGTGAAGTACAGAGTATAAGAAGTGTTAACCCAGAAGCCCCCTTCTTTCTAAATGCTTTTCTGTTTTATCTGTGCTAGATAAATGCTAAGCTTGGAAGAATTTGAGAACTGACCTTTCTTTAGTCTAGGCCTAAATTAATTTTGTTACATTTCTTGACTAAAGCTGCTGACTGGAGGAGTAGTGGTTTACAGGCAGCCTCTGACATCTGTTAAAGTGTATCTCTCTTTTATTTCTATTAGTAGCCAAGAGTTACATCCATGGCTTAACATGCTGGAAGTGTGGTAGTTACCACAGTCTTAAGATTTCTATTCTGGACCTGCAAGGAAGTGTCTGTTCTAGAGCTTTTCTATTTCTCTGTTCTTATCAGTTGATCTGGTAAGAGATCCAGGTGCTTTATTTCACTTTAAATGTATATGGCTGTCTAAAACTTATGTGCATTTGATGTTCTCTCAGAACCGTGTTTTCAGGTTCAGGATTTACAGTTTGCAAGAAACAATGAAGCAAACTGATACTGTAGCAGAAAATCTTTCATACCTGGGAAGGCATGGAAGAAACAATGTGTGGTAGTTGGGAGGGCTGTCCTGAGTGCCTAGTGTAATGACACTTAATACAGCTGTAGAAAAAGCACTTTGGTTTTAACAGTGTGTTTTTAAACAGGGATTAAACATCAAGATGACGCCCTGAATACAATAATAATTTTCTGTGAAGTGAGAATCTTCCTCCTTAGTTTTCAACTTGGGTGTTTTTCTTTGTGGGAATGACATGATCTTTTTCCTCTTGCAGACCCCTTTGCTGATGCAACAAAGGGCGACGACTTACTCCCGGCGGGGACTGAGGATTACATTCATATAAGGATCCAGCAACGAAACGGAAGAAAGACATTAACAACTGTTCAGGGCATTGCAGATGATTATGACAAGAAGAAACTTGTGAAAGCTTTCAAAAAGGTAAAGTTGGTGATTTCATTATGATTATTTATAAAAGAGTAAGATAGCTTTTAATACTAAGTAACAAAATATTTATTTCACTTCATTCTTTCCAGTGCACACCACTTTCATATTTGAGTCCTTTCCCTTTCTCAAAACACCTATCAGTGTCCAGTGACACTGATTTTGCTAAAAAGTTAAACATTTCTATCTTAAAAAGACGCAAATAAAATATATTCTGAATGTTTCTTTTAAATTTCATAGATCGATGGCTTTGTTCATATAAAGAATAAGATCAGTTTAAAGTAGAGCTGGTTTTTATTCTGCCTCTGTTACAGCTGGGTTGTTGCTCAAAATAGAGGCCTTTAGTTTTGCCAGGATAAAAATACTTATTTTAAAATAGTGTAGAGTTGAAAGGCTGTATCTTATGACTTTGTTTTTCACTCTTGCAATGACTGTTGGCCATTTCCTTCTGCACAGTAGCTAATCCTGTCATTGCCTGAATTAACCATCAGCAGTTTAGTTTGTGTATGTATGTATCAGCAGATATATTCCATTTGCTCTCAGAGCCAGTAAAATTGATTTAACCTTTGCCTGGCTTGGCATCAAAATAGTAAGCAGCTTCTGAGACAAAGTTCCTCTGAAAAGATTGACTAATCAAAATCACAATGTACATCAGATGTCTTATAATATGGCTGTTTCTCTCTTAGAAATTTGCTTGTAATGGTACTGTGATTGAGCATCCTGAATACGGTGAAGTTATCCAGCTGCAAGGTGACCAGAGGAAGAACATTTGCCAATTCCTCTTGGAGGTGAGGGACTGCAGATAAATATCTAAACCTCTCTGGAAATGGTAGGGTGACAGGTGGTACTGATGCTAATTAACCAGCTAAAGATTGCCACTGTAGTTCTTTTGTATTTTCAGCCAGAAAGTAAAATGACACTTGCAGTATGAGAGTAAGCCTCTGGTACGAATCAAAGCACTGTAGAATGCCTTTGCACTGTTACAACACACCACTTGTTCTCTGGCAGTGCAACTTGAGCTCTGTGCTTGTAAAATCAAGTGTTCAATGCAAACCATAATTGTGAGACTGAAAACACTGTAGAGGAAAGAGGCCTTCTCTGTAAATGATGGTGCAGAGTTATCACACTGTCAAAGAATAAGTCCTAGGACTACAGAACAAATTAGATGTCTGATAAGATTTTCTTTTTGTTTAGCCCAGAAACATAATGTAAACTAGAAAAATGTTTCATTGAGTGTATACACTGTATAGCAGTTTCTTTAATCAAAGTGTAAGATTGTGATAACTTTATTGCTGTAATTGCCTAAATATGTAAGCTTTACTAAAATACGTTGTTTTTCTCCTTTAGATTGGCATTGTCAAGGAAGAACAACTGAAAGTTCATGGTTTCTAATATACCTGTACTCTTATGAAGAACCCTGCAGTATTGGTCTTACCTATCCTGGCTCTTCTGTGAAAAATGAATCTTTGCAGTGAATGGACTTCTCCATTGTCTCAACATTTACGATTTGATTTGCATGACTGCATGAAACAGGTGGTGTGTAGACTAGAAACACATAAGGAAACTTCAGTAAGATGGTAATGAAGACCCTTGTGAACTTTAACACATTTCCAATGGAAATGTATTAGTGATGATTGTTCAGTTTAGTACTCTCCACTTGAGTTAAATGTGTGAGTTTTATTCAAATAGTGTGTGTTGTTGCTTAAAAATAAAAGTTTATTCATATAATTTCTGGGACATTTGAAATGCTTTAGCCTAAGTTTTGAACTAGCACTGCAGCCTTGCTGAAGAATGGCTGAACTGCTTTGTGGCAAGTGTAGCTCATTGCTGATTGAAGAAATTAGAAAATCTACATGATTAAGTACTAGCTGGTTAATCAGTAGATTAGCCTGATATGATCTTACCCTGTAGCTGTAAGACTAGAGCTTTGAAGCCTGTAGTATAGGTGTACCTTAGTAGCAGCATAATAAGACATCAGCTGTTTGCTGTGTAAGTAACTGGATCTTCTCTAAAATTTTTAGCAGCAACAATGAGATATTAGTGTGAAGCAAAGTAGGGGTAAGGCAAGCTGAGCTCCTCAAGGCAAAACATTTGGGCAAAAGTCCCAAAACATTTGAAGGAATAGGATGGGATATTGTATCTCCTCTGTGACTGAGTTGGGGGAAAAGACATTGTGTTGGCTTCTGCCATGACTGTGCAGTGAAAGTTGGCAAGGAGTGCTTGACTGAGCTGGTAGTGTTAGCTGCAGGAGCAGGGAAGGGAACAGGGTCTACACTAAGCTTTTACCTGCTTTGAAAAGTTTTCCTAGGATTGATGGTTGACACAGAGGGTTTTGTATTTGTGTTTGGGTATTACTACAGAAAGCTGATTTGGTTTACTTTTCTAGAAGGCAATTCTTTCAGCTTTACTGAAGGTTACTATAGATTTGTTTCACCATGCTTGTAAACTAGTTTTAGTTAGCTGTAGGCATTTGCTATTCTGCTTGTAGGATATGCCTCATGAAGAATGAAATTAATTCATTTGGTGAAACAAGCAGATGTTGTCTTCCTTTTGAGGTAGACATGGAAATTTTTTCAGAAACAATTCAGAACACACTGAGCTGCAAAACCATAACAATAGGGGGGAATGCTTAAAAAACTTCATGTGATATCATGTATTCTCTGGAAAGAAAGAGACATATCTCTACTGCTAAGACTTACTAATAACTTAGCCAGAAAAAAAAATTAAATTGATAAAATAATTGTTTACTACCCAAGTAGTAAAGAATTAGTGGAAACTGTATTATTTAATATCGCATATACCTGTACTTTATTTCCTATTCATATTTGCCTTTCTAAACAGAAATGTTTCAATTTTAACTCATTTGAACTTTTTTTTTTTCTTTTTTTAGATTTTTGAGTTCAGAAATGAACCTTAAGGCACTAGCAACAATTAGGGGAGCATTATATGACGATTTCTTTCTCCGTCTGGTCTAGACAATTCCACTTGTAAAAATCTAGTCTCTCAATCTCCACAAATACTGCCTGATGTTACAGATCTTAACTGTTCCAGAGAAAGGATGCTCCAGAAGATTGTATACTGTTAAGGTGCAATACATTCAGGAGGAGGAAATGCCTCATGCAAAGCATAAAATACCTACATACCAAATGGAAATCCAAAAATAAATCTTATGCAAGTCTTGCAGATGAATAGAATAAAGTCATTCTAGTGCAAGTTTACCTAGTACTGATTCTTAACTGCTAAAGTAATCAGTCTTTTGGGGGCACATAGCAATTAGTGATTTTCATTTTATCACATGCCAGAAAAACTGATGTTCTCATTTAAAGCTTGTTCTCCTGCTCAAGAGGAAAAACAAGCAGTATCTTCTATTTCATTGGTATTATACAAGTACTTCTAGTGGGCTTTGAATTGACGATTAAGAAATGACTCGCAGGTCTCATGTCACTGAGTCAGTCTTCATTTCAGATGGCATTTCATTAACTTTTACTACCTAAGCTTGAGTCATTTCTCCATAGTCATTCTGCTTGGAATAAATAAGCAAAGTCTTTGATTTTCTTCCTCCTCATTTAAATATCCTTTCTAATAGAAGGAACCTTACAGTTGATAGGTTGCTTGGGTGGAGATGCTTGTGTTTTGACCTTTGAAGGGCAAAATTATAAGGAGATAGAATAAGATGTAACACATTTGATGTTTTAAAGAGGTGAGATTTTTTTGTGGCAACAAACCATTTGATCTTTCTAGAAGGAAAATAGAAATTTTTGTCCATGAGTGTTTTAAACTGAAACAGTGTTTCTAAGACTGTAATTAGCCTTGCTACAAGCCCAAACCTCTTAGTATGTTCTAGATTAAAAGCTTCAACAATATCATGTTTTGTCATCTTATTCTGAAACTTCTTTGTCACAGCTAAACTTATTTGGAATACATATCTATGTTTTAAAAATGCTGAAATTGAAGGCTTTGGAAAAGAACTTGTTAAAGTGCTGCCACAGAAATCTGTTTTCAGAATGAAGGCAGGTTTCAATTTTTTCATCTATTCAAAAATAGGTTAAAAAATGTTGAAGGATGTGGCCCATAATTGCCAAGGCAGTAAAAATGAGCTTATAATAGGAAACTCTTTTGAAGTCCACTGGCAGGACTTGAGGCTGGCTCAGACTGCAAAGAATGATGGTTTTTTTTGTTGGAATGTTGTGAAGTCTGCATCCTTCAGACATACCAATCAACATGCCTTCTTATTGATACTTAGGCTTAATATCAAGGTGTTACTGGATGTAGAAACTCGTTTTGAATTCACAGCCTTGTGCATAGTTTTATTAGGCTGTTCTAGTTGACTCTGAGCTGATACCCTGGAGTAAGGTGTTGCATAAATAAATTCACTAATTTGTCTGTTCTGAGTCTACATCTATTTATTGCAGCTATGAGCAATGCAATCCTTGCTTCCCAAATGCCACTGGCAGTTCTTGTTTGTAGAATATGAGATGTAGTAATTTAAGTCTGTAAGATGCCTACTTCCTCTTACTGTGTGAGCTAGCAGGCCCTTGACTGTCACCTATGGTCTACTAAATCTGACTCTGTCTCAGAGATGAGCATGAGGAGCACAATGGGCAGATAATTCTTGAGTGGAGTAACCTCTGCAAAGAGGAATGCCTGGGCTGTGTGTGCATGCTATTCATTGCTTCAGTGGCTTTGCTTGAACGTTTATTCCTGGACTCCATTTTTGCACAGCCTAAATGAATAACATTTTGTTTTGGAGGGGGAGGAGGGAACTAATTAAAAAAACTATCTAAGGAAATATGCTTATATCTGAAGTTTGTTTTCATTAACTTAGATTCCTGGACTGCAAGACCTCGGTAGCATTGTTGTTTCTCTCTGTATCTTTAAAAATCCTAGTTAAACATCCTTGAAAGTTTGGGTTTCATTTAAGGCTCTAAATACATCTAAAGCCATTATAAAACTCTAAAATGCAAAGTCATTGAAGCTTAAGTTTCAAATTTTGAAATGACAATTAGGCAGAACTCCTCATTTTTTCCAATACTGCCATCCTGCTTATAGTTGCTATGTAGTTGCCTGAAGATGCATGTGTTATTTACAGCCAGGCAGTAATCAGATATCCCTGCTGTAATGCCATACCCTGTTTGTAGGTTTTTTAAAATTTATCTGATGTGCTGCACTCTTACAGGCTGCACCACTCTAATTTTGCAGTATAGGACAGAGGTACTTTGAGTTCCAGTGTAAGGAACTCTAGTTCTGCAAGGCTCTAGTGTACAGGATCCATGTGTTACATCTTTAAGTGGCCAGTAGTTCCTCACACTATGTGAAAATGTATGCAAGATCGATATTTAGCAGGTTAAAGCAGGGCAGAGGTTTTTTTTTTACAGCTGACTCTGAGACCCAGTAGGAGTTACTGTCCCTGGTATCTGTCAGTGTTGATTGGTGTCACTGAGCATTCCTCTATCTAATGTGCTGCTGCCACTGGGGAGATGGAAGTAGGCTTAGAGGGTTGTGTCTGTTTAAGTACAATGACTTTCTACATCCATACTCAGTCAGGAATCTGTTCCCTGAGCATGGCAACATGAAGGTTGTTTTCCAGTTGCCAGGTCAAAAGCTCTTGAGATCATTAAGGGAAAAATGGCATAGTTGTTTTATGTTTGCTGTATAGATGTTTCATGCCTACTGTTTCCCATTTAGATTAAAAATACAAAAATAATATCAGAAGAGGAAAAGTGAATTTGTACTTGGCTTGCCTTTTTTTATGTTTGCTATGTGCCTGTCATTGATCTCTTAATGAACAAGTCTTAACCTGTATTGGCGTATTGCTACAGAGCTGAGACAACAAAGTCTTTTAAAATAAAGTGTTCCAGTGTTATTTGACGTATGCTTTTCTAAAACAGATAGAATTTTATGTTGTTGTTAAGGAGGATTATATTTTTCTGGTGGAAGATAAAAGTAACATAATTTAATAGAGATGTGTGTGTTCCTCTTGTAAAATCAGCTTTGATTTCATACAGAAATGTTATATTTCCTCTCTTAAATTTCTAACATAATCTGTATTAACGAACTTAAAAATGCTGTGATTTGTCCTGGAATATTGTGGTTCTAAAACTCTGGGTAGAAGAGGATCATCTAATTTCTTGAATAAGCAAAATGCACAGTATTTTAAGATAAAGCCAGAAATGTGCTCAAGTTTGGTTTCAGCTCTTTTAGAGTATCTTGCATCTGTGAAATGTGACAGCACATTTCTGAAATGAATTTGGGGCCTGATTAAAAGGACTTGTGTATACAATAAATGGGGTTATTTTTATTATTCTCTTTATTTTTATTTACAGCCTATCTTTGCTGTGATTATGGAAAAAAAAAAAAAAAAGGGAGAAAAAAAAGAAAAAAATCAAAACCCCCCAAATCAGAAAACCCACACAACACATGATCCAGGCTCAGCTCTCCAAGTCGCTGAATTCAGCACATGTGGTTCCAAGTGGAATGGTCCTGCTCCTCACTGAGAGGATTTAGCTGTCAGCAGTGTTTGTGGTCACTCTTACCATCAGACAGGGGCACAGCTCTGTTCCTACAGTACACTCAGACAAGCCTTGGGTATCACAGGACAGCTGACCCCAGGGAAGGGGTGGTTCTGGGGCTGTTTAAATGGTTCTCCCACAAATGAAGGGTTGCTCTTCTAGGTAGATCCAGCAAATTACATACATGCATTGATGTGTAATTGGACAGTAATTCTGGGGTAAGAAGGGTTAAAATAGTCTATTCCCAAGGATCCTGCTGGAAAGATCTATTGAAGGGCAGCCCCTGTCATAGAGGAAGCAGCCTTTAGCTACTCTTAGAAATTTTAGAGAAATTTCTGTGATGGGGTGGCTCCTGGCTACACCCCAGCGTACAGACTGAACAGACACAAGTGTGAGCACACCTGTACTCGGTAACAGTGGGGAAAGATGGCCCTGGAGACTGATACTGTCTGTGACCTACACCTGCAACTCAGAGTGCACAGCTGGAGATGAATTTCAAGGTACAGAACAAAAACAGTGTCCGGGTTCCTTTAGTAAACAGTAACCCATAAATTAATCCACACATTAGTAATATTATGTGAGTGAGTATTCTGTATGACTTCCTTACATGCAATATTGAGCAGAGAGTATTTTCTGTGTTTAAGTGCCTTTCCTTTCAGTAAGATTGTTGAAGTGATACGGAGAAACTTTCTGATTGTCCAGCAGTAGTCTTACTTCATTAAAAATATTGTGAACTTTGTTCTGTTTGAAAGTAGCTGTACCTGGAATCTTCACCCATTGCTGCCATTTGTGATAAGCTGTTTATAGGGACACTGAGGGGAGAGACATCTCTTCGAGTCGTCAAATTGTTTCATTTGTCCTGGTAGTAGAAGTCAGTTCCAGTACTGATTTAAATCACCCTGAAACTAGATCATCCATTGGTAACTCTATGGAAGATAAAAATCCATTCTGGAGAGGTTGTGGGAAGGAGGTGTTTGGATCCTGCTTCCAAGCAGAGCAACGCAGAGCCCTTCAGGCTGCCTCCACCTGAAGCCAAGCCTGAAGGTGGCAGCATCTGCTGTCTTGTGCTTACACTGTGCAAAAGGACCTGTGCTATTTCCAAGTCTTGGCTACTTCTCCTAGTGGTTCAGATTGATATGGAGCTGGGTCTCTGGTGGTAAATTCAAAGTACCAGAGCACTCTGGTCATGTGGCCTGGCCACACAGAAATGGACATAACTGTGTCCCTCCAGTCATTTAATTACTTTTTGTCTCTTTGATAAAAGCAGCATTCTGGCTTCAGGGCAGTACCCTCTGAAGAGGGAAAATTGTCATTTGTTGGCTGTGGAGATTACAGGAATAAAACCACAAATCATCAAGGCCAACATTCACCTAAATCATAGGAGGTGATCTTTAGTTTCCCATTAGTTTCTAGTATCTTCTTAACTGTTGCAATTTGATTTCAGGCTACTAATATTCACATTGTGGTATGTTTTCAGGAGGAAGGCCGTAGGAGTGCTTTAAATGAAAGCTTAGCTTAAACAACTGAGCATAAAGAGACAATGTAGGGCTCTTCTAAGTGTGTGAGTTAGTTGTTATATTTCTGCAACAAGGCTTTTAAAGTTGATGCCTGTCTTATATTCACCTAAGAGGCATTTCCTGCCCAGAAGAGTTCCTGCTGCATTTACTTCAGTTCCCTAAATCAGCCCTGAAGCAGTGCTTTCTCCCAGGTCCCCATGTTGAATCTTCTGGAGAGCCTGCTGCAACTGGTGCTGCTCTGATGGGCACCAGGAAAATGGAAGTTGCCTGTGACTGCCCCAGGACAGGCCACGAGCTCTGGTGGCTGAGCAGCACTGCTGGCAGATAGCAACAACAGCAGTTGTTTCTATCAACAAAACCAGAAACAAATAGGTTGGTGCTTTCTCTAGTGGTTTAGTGATCTGACAAAGTGGCTGCTGTGGGCAAAGTGATGGATTTTTTTTTTTTCCAGATATTTCGCATACACTAATCAAGAGAAATATCCCTGGATTTAATAGCATTTGATAGACCATATTCTCGGGATTGTGTCTTGTAGTGTTGATACTGGCAAAGCATCCACTGCCTTTTATTTTTCAAAATTTTACTTGACCTCTACTTTTGAGCTGAATTTTTTGTTTACTGAATTTGGACCATAGAGGGCACAGGTTCATTTGCTCAGGCCAAAAGTTCTTATAAACCAGCAGCTTGCCTCTGTCCCCACTCTCTCCACACATTTTTGTCCATGTGAGCAAATTTAAATACTTCAGTTTTGGACATGCAGGCCTCTGATCCATGTATAAACACTTCTCTTGATACCTTTTTCTGATAGTATGTTCTAATTTCCTTCTGCCATCAAAGAGATGTATTGTTTTAGGTTCTGCAAAGGTCCAGGCATGAATTAGCACAAAATTCTTTCTGTTGTTGGGCTGTGAATACTTAGGAAGTCTAGATTTATGGGAGAAACCCAGCGCAGATGTAGATTGGACAGTCACACAAAGTCTGTTTTGAAAGAGTTGGCTAACACATTTCTGCATCTTTCATGTGATGTATTAAGCAGGCACATGTTGGGTTTCTGTTTAATCCTGCTTGGCTGTCCCTGGCTATGTTCTGGAGGAAGCCTGCCTGTGCTCCATAAAGAAATTAAGGCGCAGTGGGAAGACTTGCTGCTGCTTCTGCTTTGATCCTGCAGGGATAAACTGTTGAACACTGTGAACTGAAGTCTAACATGAAGCCAGACTGCAAAGCAGTGGAGATTGAGCCACTGTTCCCTCTGCTATACTGCCTCCATCCTTTGGTTCTGCCTTGACCTACAGGTAAGATCTCCAGATCAGGGCCCATATCTTAGTCCTGTGTAGGTGAATCACCAAGCATGGCAACTCTCTGTGATCAGGGGACTGATACATAAATGTAATGAGTAATTTAGTAGTGGTAGCAATGAGTAAATAATGGATCCAGCTACCAAAGCAACTTGTTTGTTCTTTTGCCCTCAGAGTGTTTTTGTCCTCCCGATGGCATTTTCCCTTTAATGTGTTTTGTCGTTAGTACTGTTGTACCTTTATCTTGCTAGTATTCTTTGTACCAGAGCAAAATGTTATGTCAAATAGTGCCATGTCTGTGTAGGCACTTTGTGAAATTAATGCTAATGGCACATGAGTCGAGGAATGGGCCTTGGAGCATCAATTCAATCCTGCAAAACATGCAAGATTCTTGTCTTTTTTAATCTTAATTACAATTGTTCCTTAAGCCTTTTGGCTTATCAAAGAAGCAAATTTCGTCAGTTTGAAATATGTTTTAAACAATGCCTATGTGTCCAGCTTGCAATTTTCAGTCTCTGTCCCTAGATGTCACTGGAAGACATCATATGCTAGAATTAGTGACACTGAAGCCAGGAGAAAAAACTGTAGAGCTTAGATACGGAAATATGGAAGTTTAGGTTTGGTAGAATTCTAGAATTCCCAGGTGGTTGCAGGCATGACCTGTGTGCAACTGTTCCTCAAATTACCTCTCCTTGAGAGGAAGAGGATCTGAAAATCTGTTCTTAGATCTGTCCCTTCCACAGCAGCTGCACATCATGGACAACTCCTAGCTCAGTGCAGGAGCACTACAGAGTCCTGTGCAAGAGGTGTGAGGAAGGGTCCCAGTGCACCACTTCAGAGATAAGAAAGAAATCTACTGGGAGAGGCAGGAAATGACAGCTATGGCTTCATAACAGGTGAAAGTCATCTCATGGCAAAGTGTCCCAGAAAGAGGCAGACCTGCCTTAGTGCGTCTCCACAGTTTCTACCAACTAGTTCTGCCCCTCCTCAGACAGCAAGCCAATGCTGGGGGGTGAATCATTAGTAAATTATCTGCTTTTGGGGCTTAAACAGTCACTCCTTCTCCACTTAGTTCTCTGCAGGCTGAGAGAAGGGATGGTCTTGGGTCTGGTGGAATGAGGTGGAGAAGAGCTCAGTGCTCGTGTGTATGGAGGCAATGAGAGTGACTGCGTGCCAGACCCAGCTGTCTACAGGAAAGAGTTGTGACGGTCCAGCCATTCAAACCCACTCAAAAACATGTCAGAATTCAAAGGCAGAACCTTTAGGAATAAGAAGGTTTACTGTCGGAATCCAAGGTATTCCTCTTCGTGCCCCAAACCCCGGACAGGGGTCTGGGCGGCCCTGGCAGGAGGCCAAAAACACTTGGGGCTTTGATTTCAGCCCATGGGACAAATTACCAACCTTATATGAGGAATCACAAATCACAAAAGTTTAGACAGTACGGTAGCAGTAGTTAGAGGGTGAAAGGAAAAAATTTGGGATTTGGTACAGGGGGGTCTAAAATCCTAAGATGGAGGGATTGGGGCGTGCCCTGTCCTTCTTCCTTCTTCTTCCTGACATCCATCTTTTAGGTGATGTTGGCATTCTTAGATTGGTTCAGAGTAGAAAGTCACTGTCTAACATAGGTGTTAGGGATGGGTACACAATTGTAAATATCTAATACGTAGTTCATAGTATAAAAGATAGCACCAGCCCACTTGGGGGGCAGTGCGCCTTGGACTGACCTGCTAGCCAGAGCTCGGTGGGTCAGACAGAAAATATTTTAGATAAGAAATAATAAACATCTCTGAGAACACGAGCAGAAGACTCCTGACTCCTTCTTGGACAGCTGGGTTGGGAAAAGCGGCTTCCACCAACATCTGGGGTCATCTCAGAGAGCAGAGAAGACCCCGACAGTTTACATGATGGGCCTCTCCAGTGCCACTCCAGGCTGGCTGGTCCCATAAGGGTGTTTAAGTGAATCTGAGTATGGACAGTGTCTGGGGACCTGCTCCCTTCCCACAGCTGTAAGAGTTCAAAGCAGGCCATTAAATATGGGCTCCTCAAATACTGTCAGCTATTTGAATTTCAGTCAAATTTTTTTCTTGAAAGCAGGCTGAAACCAGTTTTTAACATCTATAGGATCAAAACTATAACTGACTTTCATTAAAACTCTTACAGAAGAGAAAAAAGCTCTGATTTGGTGAATACTCCTAGGACTTTTGCTAAGAAAGGATAAAAGTTGTCACCACATGATCTTTAAGGAAGTCAATTCCTTCCTGAGCTGAAATTGTACAGTGTGAAGTGTATTCAGCACTTGATTCAAATGTTGTTATGAGTCAGAAGCAGACTTTCTCTTGACCTTAGCAGGATTCAGGTAGATAAAGGGAGCTTTGTAAAACTGAACCTTCCTTTTGTACTTTAACCTTTTTTATTATTCTTATCATTATTAGGAGTGAAGAATGAGCTACAGTACAATGACTTACAAGATTATGTGATTAGAAAGTATGCTGTGCCCACAAAGCCAGAGTTTCTGAAACTCTGGAGCCAGTTATATATGACTGGAGTTGACTTGCATCAAATGAGAACCTGGTTCATGAGCGTGTGATTGCAGTCAGTGCCAAGACACAGCTCCAGAGAAATGTGTTGGTAATTGGAACCTGTTTTCCTAAAATAATGTCTGTCTTTCTGATTAAAGCAGGGATGTGTTCCCTGTCTTTGCAGAAGTGTACAGGAGCATAAGCCAGGCTCAGTGGTGGAAGGAAACAAATTGGCCTTTCACCAGCACCTGCCAGACTAACTTGGTTGGTTCCATCCCTACAGAACTGAGGGTACATTCCATGAGAGTAATGTCCTACCATGCATCTGTAAGGGCTCGTTCCTGCCCAAGGCCCTGTCTGACCTCATCATTGGTAAGACCTCAAACTACAAGTTACACACATAAATAGCTCGGGTCCAGCAGCCTCCCTGCTGCCATCCTTGCAGCTGTAGTACAGAACAAGCTCTAATCCAAAATGTAGCCTAGCATCTTCAACTCACATGTGGAGGGACTTGCCAGTATTCTGTGGGGAATCTTCCACACAAATAATTAAATATACATACATAACATTTCCTGCAACACGAGAAGGTACTGAATGATTTTTTTCTTCCCTGGTATTGTGGTATACTGGTTCTGTTAAGGACAGCTATGTAGAAAGTTCTAGTTGCTGATGGAAATATTAGCCCTGAAGTAAGGGAACTTTCTGAGATGCCTTATTGCCTCTTTCTTTTGAGGCTTGTAGAGTAGGCCAGGTCATTCTGCACCCTAACTCTCAGATCTGGCGACTGTAGCCTACTGCATGCTGTGATCCCATGGACACTTATTTCTGTGAAATAACGACAGCTGCCGCAGCCAGCAGGCAGCACCTCATTGTTCCTTGGGCAGGAGCAGTTATCTCTCTAGAACAAAGTGCTAAAACCCCATGACTTGAAAAGAGAAAAAGGAGAGAAAAGCAGACAACTACCACTGAGACAGAAACTTGTCTCAGTTCACACCACTGTGACAGAAACTTGTCCCAGCTGCATTCAGTGTGGTCTTGAGGAACAGTGGTCATTTCAGGTGAGTGGCTTCACAGCAGTATTTAACCTTCATATACATTAATTTAAGTATGTCACACATGATAGAGATTTAAGAGTCTGAGGGCCTTATGTGATCCACGGTGGTCCAGTCCATATACCTTACTTTATAGGCATGGCAGGCTAACTCAGACATGTAAATGTAACCAAGTGCTACAAAGCCATCTGCAGCCAAGGCTCCTCTCTCTTGCACAGGGCTCAGATGAAGCCTAAAGGGGTTTTCTAATTTTCTGTATGAAAACACATGAAGAGAAAGCTTTAGGTTTAGCTGTTCCCCACAAAGATGTACATGTGAGGAAGAGTCCAGCTGAGCTACTTCAGAGAGAAAAAAGGCAGTCTATCAACAATGCCAGGAAACAGGCTATGATTTTGTGACTGAGGAAGATCTACTAATGATCATACCACTGAAATTAAATTATGAGTTGCTTCTACTAAGGGTACACATGCTAGTTACAATAGTAGCAGTTGCCCACTGACCAGGAGCTCATAGTAGTAGACATTGTGCAACATTACATGATAGTGCCTGCTCATCTCCAAATGACTTGAACAGTCAGCATCGTGGGTGTAGGAACAGAATTTCAGAACCACCAGGTTTGATGGAGTAGGACTTACAAGATTCCCAGCTGCCTCCAAATGTGAATTGAAGATGGCAAAGTAAGCACAGACAAAATCCTGATTCTGGAGTCAGACCCCTCCCACTGACTTCACCCAGGCATGGATGCAGCCCATGTGTCCAGCCAGCTGCTGCTGCATCACTTTTGGAAACTACCAATATTACTTAAGAACAGGCACCAGTGAGTCTCTTAGGTGCCTAAATGCCCATTAATTCCTGTAGGACTGTAGGCACCTAAATATATTTCGCTGTTTAACCCAAAGTTTCTCTAATCCTCTCACTGCCTTCCCTTTCGGGAAATTGAATGAGTGGAACCAGCTTGTTTGTTTGGGAAGTAGAGAGGCTCCCTAGGAAAAAAGGACATGCAGACATGTTATTCAATTCTGGAACATATTAATTACAAGATACAGAATCCCAAGCCAAATAGTTTGCAGGTCAGATAGATTAGAGTATAATCCTTAACAATTTCATTCCTGGTCTAGATTAAAACTGTAAATATAACTTGAGCATTGAAACTGCTGCAAGCAACAACTCCTCATAAAACTTAGAGACCAAGCCCATCAGTCTAGATATCAGAAAACCATTCGAAATTACATTTAAACAGATTGTCTTGGGCCAGTTTAGTTGAAGTAGTGCCCTTTTAAATGTTGTGTGGGCTCAGTGTGACTTGCTTTATCAATATAAACACTTTTGTGTAAGCTTCCTCTCGCCTTGCTAAAGACAGAAAGATACTTCAATGCTTTTCATAAGAGGTGAGCTTGGTCATGCATTGAAAGTGTGGCTCTCTTACCTGCTGGGTAAGATCTGGCTGGTTTCAACTCTGTTATAGAGATAATAACACCATAGAGACCAGAGAGCTGTAACCTGGGCTCTGTAGCTCTCCTGAGGTCAGGAGCTGCATGATGGAACCCAGCCCATGGTTGACTTTGAGACCAGTAGACTTGGTGAACAGGTATCCTGAAAAGAAGTCTGTCTTTAGGAGAAGCTATAATACTGGAAAACATAGATATTCAGGCTCAATTGGTCTTTTGGAATCTATCCATTGAATTCTGGAAGACACCATTCATGTCATTTTACAGTAATTTCATTTGAATGTGAAATAAAAAGCAAAGGTTTCAGATTTGGATTCACAGCTGGGAACACAGATCTAAACCAATGTTATTTCTCTCCACAAATTGGCAGTCATACAACAATTTTGACAACTGGGGAAAAGGTAGCACTAAAGCTGTTTGCTCCCAACTGAAGAACTGGACTGATTTGTATTGCATAAAGAGGAGTTGTTCAGAGGACTTGTGACATTGATTTTAAATAAATGTTGATGGTTGAGACCCAGCTGGAAATTGATTCCTTGATCAGCTCTTTTGTAAGAAAAGAAAATAGGTCTGGCTGTTGTTTGGATGAAAAACTGAGGTTTCATTGGACTGGTAACTGTTCTGGAAGGCATGGAATGGAGTTCTGCTGGAGGTTAGATCTGAAAGTCATAAATTGTTCATATTTTTGAGAAAATACATTTTACAAGTAAAACTGGACACATTTAATAACCCAGATAGGCAGGGCCTAGAGTGATTTTAAAGGCACCCTTGCATTTTATCGAATTTCCAAGATTTTGTTCCTTTCTTTACCAGCAGCAAGTATCCCTCCCTAGCATGTTGCCAATGTCCTCTCTTCTTACCAAAAGCAGCAGGGTTATTGCAGATTTTTCCTTCTGAAATAGAGTGTCCTTCTGATCACCTTTTTCCGCTCCTCTGACTCCTTGCTCTCTTCTTCAAACCTTGATCCTGTCCCTCCAGCCCCTCCTCAGCAGGAAAGGCAGAGTGCAGAAGTGACTTCCTGATAGTTCCTTGGTGCTGTGCCAAGATTCAAAATTCAGACTTAACGGATTCAAGAAAAGGGATGGTCCCATGTGTCTGCAGGAGACCTCTCCTAAGGAACCATGGGGTTAGGAAGAAAGGTGCAGGGTTGACATTTTCATATTGCTGGAGGGAGACCATCAAGCAGGGTGATGGAAGAGGTAGAAGGGAAGGGGCTGGTCAGCTCTGTCCATTATACAAATTCTGGAAACAAAAGGAATGCTTGCTGAACCAATAAACGCACCCCTCTTCAGCATTAACAAAATACTTCATTCTAGTCAAATCCAGTCTCTCTGTCCACCCCCACCAAAGAAACCAAATAGCTGGAATCATCTTGCAGAGCATGAAATTTCCTTGGAATAAAATGTCTAATATCCATTTCTACTCTTACTTAGTTGTAAACCAGAGGTGAGTAATTGAAGAGCTACTGGTAGTTTAGCAATAATGTTTAATGAACTGACAAATTATCTGCATGTAGTAGGAGTAGTAGCTCTCTGCATATTAACCTCATGAGCTGGTTAGTGAGAAAAGAAAATATTTTATGGCATGGACCTGCAGCTTTCAGTCTTCAGCTCCTGGGCTGAAGTCACTCCTACCATAGCCAAGCCAGGCTTTCAGAGAAATATTGCCTGGGTCTGTCAGGCTAATAACAAAACCTGGTTCCTTCTGAGTGGGTTCTCTGTCTGAATATTAAAGCATTACTCTACGTTTTAGCTCTCCTAAGAATGCCTAGCCTTGGAAGTTACTGCATACCTGGGATTTTAGCTTCATTGTTGAAAATAGTATGTTTAATCACAGGAAAAAAAAAGTGCTTGTGAGGTTACCCTGCCCTTAAAAGCAAAATCCTGGAGGAGACCAGAGGCATTTTACCACAGGATAAACTCAGCAGTGGCTGAAGCTGATGAAGTTACCATTATGTGGTTATTTCCAGGTAAAAGCCATAAAGCCTTGTCACCACTACTGTGCCACAAAGAGAATAATATCAGGCATTGGTGAGTGTAAAAGTTTACACCCCCAGATGATTTTTGATTTACTGGCTAATGGGGGAGATTGCAGAAGAAATGGACACAAAGGGAGGATTCCCTGATATTAATGCTTCTGGTGCAGCATGTGGTCTGTGTTATGTATTGGGAGAGGTTGATATAATTTTCAGCTCCCCTCCCAAAATGTAGCTCTTGGAAAAATGTGAGTGAACAATTGCTTTAGAAAAGAAAAATCTCTACATGTCTCTGGCATGACAATGGGGACCTCCAGATGTTTTCTCTCCAGCATTAAATAGAGCTTTTTCTAATATTTTTCACTTGGGCTGAAGAGCTGGCAGCTTTCATTTCTATGCCCAAAAAATATAAAAAGCCACCTCCATTGCAGGTTCATTAGTACAAAAGAGAGAGAAGATTAAATCTGGAAGGGGAACTGAATGACCTAGTTCTAGGCCTTAACAATGAACACCCTTGGTCTTTTATCTGTGCAATAAGCTGACTTTTCTACAACACACTACATAAAATAGTTGGTCTGGAAAGAGGGAAGAAATATGATGGTAGAAAAATGACCATTAGAAGTTTGGGCTTCAGCTCCACCAGTAAACCAACAGTAAATATTCAGTCAACATACCTGCAATGAGTGTCATCTCACAGCCTCAGCTTTTGTCCATTTAACTGAAATCCAAATTATTTTTTAAATGGTGGATGTGGCAAAAACTCTCATTAAAAAACTATTTTAGATTTGCTTGGGCCCTAAATATTAATTTCTATAAAGAACAGTCAGCATCGTAGTGGTCTGTTGCCAAATTTGTTCAGTCTAATATTCATACCAGTGAATATTAAACCAGTGAATTATAAACCAGTGTTTAGTGCTGTTTCCTTTTGTTGTAGTTTAATTTCTGCAGCTTTGTGTTCTATCAGTTATAGCTAAGTAAAATTAGACTGCAATTTACTTTTAAAACAATTAGCAGTTCTGGTCAATTAGAATGCAGTTAAGTGCTGTGCAAATCCATTATGGTAGAAAGGAATGCTGAAATAAGAACTTGGAATCTCAAGTGAAAGGACACTGCTGTGCCTGTGCAGTCCCCTCTAGGCAGTTTGAATTCAGCATATATAAAACATAGACATCAGCCTTCCCTGCCATTTGCCAGGATGGGGATACCTGAGTCCATTTCTCCCTTTTGCCTAAGACAACAGACTTGTGGTCCACTGTCTTGGATGGCTGTTCCAGGTGGACTTCTCTCCTGTCACTCCAAATCTGTCTGGTGAGAGGAGGCCAGGACCACTCCTCAGTGTTGCCCCATAGATTGTGTAACCCACAAATCATCAAGGAACAGGTACCACACAGTCATGGCGATACCCCTCAACCTTCTCCTGCAGGACCTTTGGTAAGAGACCTCCCCCAGGGCCTGGGACAGTGCACCAGAGTTAGTTTGCTATTACCAGCTGGACCACCAAAAGAGTCACTCACACCCACTCAGCCTAGAGCTGAGCCTCTCCCAGCCCCTCTCCTGGAAGCTCCTAGGTGCCATGGCAAGTGTCAGCTGCTGGATCCAGAAAGTATTAGAGCTGACTTCCAGCCCCAGTGTCTGAGAAAACACAGTTGGTCGTTTTGACCTTTTGCCTCTGCACCACTAGCCAGCAGTCACAGGGGACACTGGCACTTGTGGGACCCTCAGGCTGCAGGGTGATGCTGAAATGAGCTGAGCTGGGAAGGATTTAGCTGGGAAGTTCCTGCAATGGGGCAGGCAACCGGTAATGAACCAGGAGTCCTGCTGTGGATCAGCAGGTTCAGGAGAATCCATGCTCAAATGGAATTAGTCGGATACACTGTATCAGCAGGAGGATATGCAGTCTGGGCAGACACTAGATGGCACTAAAAACTGCACTGTTCAGGAGCTCATTCAAGTAGAACTAGGATTAAGACCTGCCACTGCTTGCAGGTCACTGGGAAGCACCCTGTACAACTGAAAATTATAAACACAGCCTAAAAAACGATTATTTAAGACACCTTCACAGACTATTTGCTCAAACAAGTTCATTTTCATTAGGCCTCTGGTAAAACTATCTGGAAGAATTATGAAAGTATTTTCAAGTGGTCACTGACCACTGGTGGTAAATGGCTGCATATGTGAGGTGTAGCTTGTGAATGTCCTCAGACTTTACATGGCAGAGCTCCTGGTGCAGGCAACTCTGGAACTGTAGGGGTTTTGGACTGTCCCTGTGGCACTGGATAAAAGATATGCTTATTGAATTGCTCTCACAGTTGTGAATCATGATGGTAGCAGGTCCAGAGACATTATTGTAGGGCCCACTGATTGAAGCTTAACTGAGAGTTTGACAATAGAAATACTCAACCAAGAAGAGGGTATATTCATTGCACGTTTTTCCTTGTAAATGGGGAAGGCCTTCTGAGCAGATAAAACAAATCTTTTCTTTACTTAGCCATGTCAAAGCTAACAAAACCAAATGTTGTCAACTCACAGTTTAATTGCAATGCTGGTAAGCCTCGTGGTAGCTCTTAGGGTTGGTTTGCTTGGTCTATTTTAAAGTCAAAACAGCTTGTACAGGTAATCAGGTATAGGAGTTTTTGATTCTTTTGTTCACCTGGTTTGTTTTTAAATAAGTGGTTTACTCTTTCTGCTTGAATGAATTAATTCTTGAATGAATGTAAATTCTTTGCCCAAGAACCTGACAGAGCGCATTTGAAAGGTAGAGTTGAACAAGGTTTTGCTCAGCCCAGCCAATGTAATCTACTCTGCAAGGTGCCTAATCAGGATCTCAGGGCAGGCTAATTTAAGGACTGTTGTTGGGGATGGAGCCCTTTTCACTCTCACAAGCAACCCCTGGCAGATGGGTTACACTACTCTTTGTGTACAAAGGGTTTGCATACTGGTTTTGTGCATTTGTTCATCTCTAGCAGTTTGCCTTCTGTAATTCTTCAGCATGACTTTCAGCCTGTCTGTCCATGTTTAGGAGAGCATTTGCTGGTAAACAGCACAAGTGGAGGGCCAGTGGAACAATGAGGTGCTGCTGTTTTCTAGGAAAGTAATCCCTGGTAGTTTGTTACCAGTGCGTTTGTGCTCTGTTCAGGGCTGAGAAAAACCTTTAGCTGTCTGCCCCTTAGTGAATTAGATGGAAATGAGAGAACTGTCAATCTCTGCAAATCAAACCTTGAAGTCTTTCCAAACACTCTGGAGCCTGGCTTTTCACAGGAGGCTGCTCTGACAATGCAGTCATGGAAACTCATTTTTATTCCATCTGAGGAGTCCTGTAGTGGGTAGCCAGAACAACCAGATGTGAACCACATGTGACACAGTTGGTGAAATGTCCCATGGGAAACACAGGTGGGTGACACAAAACAGGAACCTGCAGGCTCCACTGCCCTGTGCTGTGGGGGCCTGAAGGCCTCTGTGAAAACTGTCTACTTGAACCTTATTTCAGTGAGGGTCATGCTGAGGTTTGTGTGAGTCTACATATTAATGAGGCACGCAATTACTGCCAGTAATCCCTCAACATTATATATACAGATATATTGGTTCTCATGTTGGAGAGCTCTATAATGAACAAATGTGTCTTCTAATTTTATTCAGCCAAGCAGACTTTTAGCTCACATGAAATATCTTAGGAGAAATCCTTAAATTTAACATACTGTTTTTTGTCACTGAGCTGATGGTCAATTTAAGGTGTTTGTGATGTTATATTTTTTGCCCTCAAGTATGCATTTAAAGCATCTTTAAGTAGACATTAGTTTCCTGTGTTAATAGTTTCAAGCAGCAGTTTCAAATACAGATCTTCTTTTCTCATCCAGACCTGTCTCTGTACAGCAGAAAGCTGCATCAATATCCTTATGTAGGGCAGCAGGCCAGCTGGATAAACAAATGCATCTATGGGAATGAAGTAACCATTAAATTTTAATGTTACCAAAAGATGTAAGAACAGCAGGAAGCAAAAATAATGGCACTTTGTTATCATAGCTGTCCTGACATTGTTTTGCACAATAAATATTACTTTTATCAGTACTTTGGGTGTCCCTTTCCAGCTAATGGGACCCTTCTGATAACAGCAGCACACTGGGGGCAATGTAGGCAGAGAATAAGAGCTAGCTCCTGGTCTGACGGTAGGAAAAGAAGGGCTTCAGAGAAAGGTACACAACTTACAGGCAGGAGGTTGTGAAAGGAGCCACGAATAACTGAACTACTTAGGATGAAGGGCTCGCACTGAGGTCTCTTTGGCTTGCTCCAGTGCTTTCCTTTTAAATCCATATTATCATGGCAGGCATTTAAAAATACATGCACACAACAGAAAGACTGCAGAGGCCTACCCTCTGTGACTTGTGTTGAGACAAATATGTTGTCCCTTGTTTGGATGTGCACAGTAACTATTTTGTACATTTTGATGTAGATAGTTCTAAGTGGCTCTTTCCCAGGGGTTACAACAGAACATGAATTTAGATAGCCACATTGATTCATTACCAGCTTCCAGTAAGATAATGTATGAAGTGAACATGAAAATCAATAAGTCAAGCAAAATGAAATGGCTTGAGATAAGCAGGGGTATACAGAAGAAATCAATGCCGTTCATCTACTGTGATGGTGAAACAGAATCCATAGGAGATCATATTAAATTCCTAAGTCAAATATTTCAAATACTGATCTGTAATATCACATGTGACAATAACTTTAACAGGGATTGGCATCAGTATATTCACATGATTGCTGTGAAATTCTCCAATCAGTGAGCTTTTCCTCCTACAAATGATCACAGTAAGTTTATGGCTGTGCCAGTTTGTGTTTTCCAGGAATAACCTTTATATGTTTAGTGTGGGGAGATCTATTGATAGAAGATCAAATATTAACCTTCATTTCATGACCTGGAAAAAATACACCACATTGGAAATAAAGACATTGACTCTTACCTGATTGCTGGTTGTGAGTGTGCACAGATACATAAATAAATAAACAGATAATACAGTAAAGTCCTCTAATGGAAAGTGATTATTAATTTCGTTTAGGCCACTTAGACTTTTTTGAAAGACTGTGTGTTGTCAATAGGAAAACAGACTGAATGTTTTCTTTCTCCACTTTTTTTTTTGCATAGTTTTTTATTTTTGTGAGTAGGCATATTGGCACTGTGAGAAGGAAGACTTTTCTTTATTTTCCCACCTAAGACCATGTCATACAGTACATTATCAACATCTGATTTTAAATACACAATGCAGATTGTATTTTTCACAGTATTTCTCCACTGACCATGGGGTCTCTCTCTTGTTCAAAATTTTTGGGTCACAGCACTGAATAGTGGTTATTAGATTCTATTGGATTTTGTTTGCATTTTGAAATCTCACTTTAAACACTCTTTGGACAAATGACATAGTCAGAGCATGGCTGAGCTTAGCTCAAGAAGTATAATGTGAAGGCAAAGGTGTTTTATTAGCATTAAAAAAGGTATTTTTTCAGGAGGCAACAGGTGCAGCAAAGGTCTGTTCCACCCAGCCCAGTGAAACAGCCTGGCTGCTAAAGCTAGAGTGACCCTTGCACCAGCTGCCCAGGATGCCTGCAGCTGTAGGGCTAAGAAGATTTACTAACACTGTCAAGAAGATGGAGACCTTGGCCTTTTTTGCAGGTATTTGCTAGCGAAGGGGAATTCCTGAGAATACAATAATTTCCTGCATAGGTCTGCCACTAATTCTGGGTTGTTTTTTTTTTTTTTATTAGCTTCTTACAATTTCTCAAATAAGAATTCAACCTTCATTTCTTCTGGCTTTTACTCATCGTCATCATCATCAGTCCTTTGAAATCTGTCAGCCACTCCAACCTTGGTTTTAACAGCTGAAACTAATAAAATGTCCTAAAACCTTAGGGGTTGTCTTGCTAGGGCCTTGCAGCAGCAGCACACTAAACTCATAATGTGTATTATTTTCCTCTCCTGAAGTCTGCAGCCAGACAGTTTACACCTGATTTATTTCTAATACCTCTTGCTGTTAGTGTTTTTCCCTTCCACTGGGATATAGCTGACATTTTTCCTCTGGGAATGGATTAACATATATTTTTCTACACTGAGCAATATTTTAGTACCTAGATGTAACACTGCTATAACAACCCCCCTGTGTTGCCTTTGCTCCAATCATCAGAGAAACAAGAACTTGTTTCTGCTGAGGTTCCCATCTGGAGATGTATCCAAATTCTCTTTGAAGTTTGCCTTTTGAAACTTAGGAGAATCCTGCCTAGGCTGGTGACTCTGTAGTGAAGGCTGGGGTTGCCTTTTCTTGAGTTTGTAATGTGAAGTATTGGAATCACTTGTCTATCACTTGTCTTTGTGTATCATTTCTCATATTGCTCTTATTCTTCATTTACTTAACTGTTTACATGCTTATGACTCATTTAATTTCTAAGGAAAAGAAAAGCTTCCTGACAACACTGACTTGCTTCTTTTCTGGGGCAGGTTTGCTAAGTTTCCCTGCATTACCAACTTATGCCTTGGGGGACTCTAAATATAAGAATTAGCCTGGTGATGTGACCCAGCTCAGATGCCAAATTGGAATTTTCACTGTTAGATGTACAGCTATCTGGGATGATGCTTCCAAATTCAATATCTTAGTTTTCAGACAAATACACAAAATTATGTCCCAGTTAGATTTTGTTTTTCAATGAGGAGATCATAACGTTTTACAGAATACACCTTATGAAAACTTTGCACTACATAATAACCTTTGTGAATAATTGAATTATACTTTGAGCAGCTTTTTCAGTAAAATTTTTCCAGGAGACCAGTTTTCATTTATAAGACATCAGTGAAGTTATTTGTGAGGAATTCACTACTGTTACAGATTTGGCACCTTATTCGTTTGTGTTAGAACACTTTTTCTTTGCATCCAATGCTATCTAAAGTATTTTGGAATACTGCCATCAAATCGTCTTCCTGTAGTTATACAGAGAGTAAAACTGGCTTTTTTATGCAGATACAAAAATAATAATTTATCTAAGCAAGAGTAAAGCACCAGCCATTCCAAATAGCTCTTTTAAATCGACTTTCCTTCTTCCATTGCCCAAATAATGCAATTCCTCATATTTTCGTTGCTGTAAACACAGCTGCATTCTAATGTTACTGCATTCATTTCAGCTGCATTACTCTGATGTGATGCAAGCCAATTATAGGGCAGCACTTGCACTGTGAGACATGAGGAAAAAAATGGGAGCATTTCCACTAGCAAATGCACTAATTTAGCAGCAGCCACGAAGTGTGGCATTTACAGGAAATTTAAACAGACCTCTTCTTTGGAGAAGGTGTGTCTCTGGATGTACATGTTTAACTAAACTTATCTCTGGTGACATTTGTAATTCTACCTATTCTAGATTTAGTATGAGAAGATCATATGAAAGCCAGTTAATCTTGTCTTTCTTTCTCTTTCTTGGGGAATGTATGGTCTTGGTGTATTTTAGGCAATTGCCTGAAAGTGAGACAACTGAAAACTTTGTCTATCTGTTCTATGAACCAGAAGCCACCTATCTGTGACTTGTTACTTTCAGTCTCCCATCTTATGCTGGCAATTTTCAGGAAGGGAGCCAAGTCAGAAACCAGCCCTTATTTCCACCACAGCAAAGGGAAGACATCACTCCCATCCTTCTCCTCCTTCACCTCTGCATCATGCACTGCAAATTAAGAGGATGGCAGCAGTGAGTCAGTGATCTCAACTCTGCAAAAGTCAGTCTTTCCAGAATATCTTTTGAGTGTAACTCTCCTGTTAGTTGCTGTCAGGAAATAATGCATTGGCCTTAAAATAAATCATCTCTCAACCTATCCCCACGCACACATATGGTCTGCAGTCTCCTACATCTTGCTGGGGTTTACAATACTGCAAGGAGAGCTGTGACAGAGCAGAGCCAAAACCCTCAGGGCTTTTAGTCCAACCAGCAGGACAGATAGAGGTAGAAATGGAAGCAGGAGCATCCAAAGTCTAATGTGCCCATGAAGGTCAGAAGGTGGCTTTCATCCTTTCCAGAAAGGACCTTGTAAGAATATGACTCTGCAGTGAGTTTCTTCAGTATTTTGACAGAATGGTTTCCTGTTTTGATTAAGAAGGAGCCTTAATCCAGCATCACACAGATAGGTTTCTACAGGGTAGAACAGGAGCTCCTGTAAGTCTGACAGAGGCCATGATTGAAAGTTTATTTGCTTTCATTCTCTTTCCAGAGATGTAGTGTTTTCACTCTTCAGAAGCATACATTAGTTCTTTAATTTAATTTCAAACAGCACAGAGAAATTATTTCTTTGAGGCTTCTTCTCTTCAGAGGGGAAAGGCATCACTAATCAAAGTTAGAACTGTGAATCATGATTTTTTTTGCTTTTCTGGCTCAGGTACAATATATTTTAAGCTTTCAGCTCTTATGGCCTGTACTTGCAGGCTTTCCAAGAGTGTGAACACCTTGTGCTTAGGGTGGGCAGCACTTCATGGCTACCCATCAGTACGATGGAAGGAGACAAGCGTGCCCTCAAAAACAAATACTAGTTTTGGGCTAAAGGAAACTTCCAGGTGCAGTAAAAATGGACCTCACTTTGTTGCCTGTGATGGAGCCAGGCTGTTTTACACCAGTAAAGAAATTAGGATCCAAGGAAAAAGCAGCCTTAGGAAAAGACATGTGGGAGGTAATCACTCCTGTTTCACCAGTAACACAGACAGATTTAGAGCTTTATTTATGTGGGGCACTCTGCTCTTACCAGTTTAACTGGAAATCAGAAGACTCTATATTCTATGATATCAGATCTACACAATGTTTGCTACTCCTTGGGGAGGATCTTCATCTCACAAAACTCTGACTGCCTTTTCAGACACCACTGTGTGTTTTCTGGGGTGTCCGAGGCAACCACAAAGCTCCAGTACCTAAGCATCCATAAGCTTCTCATAATTTCATTAAACATTCATTACATTTTCAATGTGCATTTTTTACAATTCTTTGTCCTACTCTGTGCTTCATTTTATAGTAATAAGGCTTTTTAAATACTCTATTTTGGGAGCTTTTTTTGCCTTTTTTTTTTTTTCTTCCGGAAGAGGGAAGGAGGGCAGGAGAATTAATGCAGAGATTCCACTTAGCAGGGATGCTTGGCATAACCTTATCTAGTAACCAATAGTAAAAATGGGGAGAAATAAGGGGGAAGATAGGGAAGGCATTGCTGAGACATATTTTGGATGTGGTGTTAACTGTGGTGTACAAACTGTTGTCCTGTGGTGAAAGCAAGAGGATGTTTAGCCTTCAGCTGAGTCCCCCCAGATTGTTCATCCCACTCGCCATCCTGCACTGAGGAGGCAAAGGCTTGGCAACCAGTACCCCAGTCCTGTGGTTTGCCCTGCTGCTCACCAGTTGTGTGTGCCCATGTTGCTTCAGAGGGAAATCAAAGCAGCTCCCTCCTGTGGGATGTGATCCTGTGTCCCCTCAGGCTCACTTTCACATGGTGCTCAGCAGCTTTGCCAACTGCGCAGATTTTGGGGGGCCACACCATCAGCTCTGAGAAGCAGAGCACAAAGTAAACCACAGAGAGCAGGTTAGACAACTTTTGGCACCTGATTCTCATCCCTATAATGATTCCTGTTTGGAAAATATAGTTCTGCACATACCTTGTATATGCACTGTGTTAAGACACCTCTGATAAGGTATAATTTAGTTGCTTCAACAGCAGAGTGATGTGGAGGCTATTTTGCTCTTTCCAGGAAACATCAGCCAGCAAGGAGGTGGAGCAGGCTAGAATTCTCTCTGCCTAGCCCAAAGGTACCCCTTGTGTATCAGGTCCACTTAGGAAAGTTTGAGCAGCCTGTGGTGCCTCTTCTGGCTTTTTGTGATGGTAAGAGTCCAAAAACTGCATGCAGGCAAATATGTAAAGACAACCCCTCCTAAGAAGCCCTAGAAAAGAAATGCTATTCTGAAAAGAAATAAAAGTATGTTATATAAAAAATAGCATTGTTCTTGATTTTTCCTTCTCTTTGTGAAATTGTCTCTTATTTTCCAAAGAGGAAATACAGTCCTTAAATTAGATCTCACGGGGATGCTGGCTCCAGAATTGTGAAAATTAATACACAAGCAATTAAATTTGAAAACAAAAAAATCCCAACAATGAATCACGAAAGAAGTCACTGACATTAAAACCAGAGTTATGCAAATTAAGTCATAAACTCTCAGCCAAATTTAGGAAATTTTTTGATCTTTAATTCACTTCACTCTGCCATCAGAATCCTTCTTGCCTATTTTCCCCCAGGATAGAAGTCCATCATTAAATAATGGATGCATAAACCCCTCTTTTTATTTCTTCCTCTAAATAAAACTCTTTATAGGAAATACTGGAGAGGAGCAAAAATTAAGGATGAAAAGAAACTACAGTGATGGTAAGTGACAAACAAAGCCAGGGCTTGAAGAATTAATTTCATTCTCTGAATTACACTGATCTTATTTGCAAGGTCATTATATGCATCTTTGTTAGACTTCTGGTGAGTCCTATACATAGAGAAAGGAGTAAAATACAGTCTTCATTTGATGTGAAGTACACTGAGTTTTGATTTACTTGTTTTTTTTTTTTAAAGAGCTGGAGTTTTGCAGTACTACCCTGCAGAGTCAGGAAAGCTTTCACTGTGCCATTACCAAACAAACCCTCTGAAGGCACACCATCCATCGGAAAGTGGAGTCATGAGGCCCTCAGGTAACTCAGCAAAATTTGTTACATGAAATCAAAAGAGAACTGCAACTTTTCAGGGTGGCTGGTGGGCTATGAAATTTGTACTTTGGCTTTAATAGTGTTGTCTGCTTTTATTGATCTACCCAAAGTACTTCAAGTGATCAGTATGCATGGTACAGCCTGGACTGTGCTGCCCAGTACTGGGATCGCCCTGCTCTGAGCAGCCTTCATGGATCCCAGGCAAGGTGTTCCCTTCTCCTGGAGAAGGTACCTAGTGTCAGACTGATTGGTATTTTAAAAAGTCATGGCCCATAGAAATATTCACAATTATCTAGAAAAATACATCCACAGCTGTTAGAGTAGCTAGCTAGTTAGAAACATGAAAAGTCAAAGTCAAGTAGGTGTAGATTAGAAAAAGCCACAAAAAGTCTTTTTCAGTAATCTTGGCTCTGTTTGTCATGGATATGAGTTATGACACAACGAGATCTTTGGCACAATGTGTAATGGGCTCAGCACCTTTTGGTTTTGCAGCCAGCTGATTTCCAGGGAGGTGGTGACAGAGAAAGGGAACTGCTGTCTCTTTGGTAGTAGTCTCTTTTGGACTCTTCAGAGCAGAGTTATAGCTGTTCACTTTAGGAAGATCTCTATACATTTCGGCAGCTCAGCTGTAATTAAAAGTAGTAATTGATAGAGGATTAAAGGCTATATCATTAAAAATTACTTGACCTTACCACTATAGATTATTAGATTACTGAAGGTAAGGAGGCACTTTCCAATAAGACTCTTTTACTCTTCCAGATTATTCTTGACAGCTCCTGCAATGAAAATGTCAAGATAGCTATGTCAAATGCCCTTGAATTAACAAGGCACATTATCATGTTTGCAAATTGCTGACAAATTACACTCATCAAAGGGGTATTTTAGTCCACTGATTGTTCCCCTCACAGTGATACAGAACTAAGAATCTAAAGATGGATGTCCTTGTGCAGTGGCATTTTTGTCATGTTGTCAAATCCCATTAATCTTACTTTGGTTCATCTGTGTTCCTAAAATACCTGCAGTATTACTTGCATTTCGGTACTATTATGTATTATTCTTGTCTAACACATATTATCTATGCAGGCCATAAACCTTGAAAGTGGCATCAGAATTACAGGCCCTTTGTAGAGGGGATGAAGGCTCTATTGTTATTCATTATACAAAGAGATTAATTAAAGAACTGCTGAAAGGAATGGTTTAAGAGCCTCTTCAAAGTAATTAAATGTAGGGAGTCCTGCATTAACAACAGACTGATTCTGGTAGACCACAACAATATCTGTGGAGTTTTGGGTTTGGGGGTCTTAACATTTCTATGCACTGCATAAATAACAAGCATTGCCAATTAATAACATTTTCACAGTCTTATGAGACAGTTAGATAGATAGATAGATAGATAGATAGATAGATAGATAGATAGATAGATAGATAGATGCATTAAAAAATTTAAATCTATATTTTTTTTAGATTCCTATGTAGATTGCATAGAAATTTCACAAAAACATGTGAAGATAGTGGTTATACATATTACTGAAAGCCCTACTTTGTCATCTGAGATTTGTATGAACATCTCAGTTTTCATATAAAAAATACTCATGACCCCTGAGATTGGGAAAAGGACATGCTCTTACTCTTCTATTTTCACTTCCCCTTTTTTTTCCCCTACAAAAAATAATAATGGGACAGTAGAATACAAATAAAATAATAAAATTTATTTCTTTTCATTTTGAAAAGGAAATTCAGATTATTTCATAATCTGTAAATTGATCTCACTTTCTAAAAAATCTTTGTAAATACAAAACTCAGCATGCAAAACTGGTCTCCATAGCAGAGATGTTGTTGTTTACAATGTATCATCTCTTCAGCTTTTAGCAAGGAACAAATTCAAAGTAAGCATTATAATGCTGATAACTGTAACAGGAAGAATCACAACCTGCTTTTTTATCTAGAGCAAAGTGGAAGGGGTGCTGGTGCTCAGAGACACAGACTAGAACAGAAAAATACACTATTTGAAGTGCCTTGCTTGGAAACTTCCTTCAAGAAACTAAAAGTTCACTTTTCCTAGTTAATCTGACCTTCGGAAGGAAGGTGAACTTTCTTCAGAGATGACGTTGACATCAGTAGGGGATAGGAGGGTTGAGCTCCCTTTTGTCATCTTTCTTTCCTGCATGCAAGGTAGCTTTAGAGGCTCCTCTTAAGAAACTCAAGTTTTAAATTGCCTTCCTGTGCCAAATTTTAGATTCAAGAAAGCAGATGCATCATTTCACAAGTGAGGGCCTGTATGTGGGGCCCTAATGATACAACAAATATGTGGAGAACCTTGCATGGACCTGGGAAAAAAGGTGCAACTTTTGCAAACTTATGCACCATAAGTTCATAAAAATAATGTCTTCATTCATTCCAATTTATCTTCTTATTCTGAAAGCCCTAGGCCTGGAAAAACAATACAGCTTCTGCAGTATTCCAAGATATGCCTATTTTCTCACTGAAAATTATGTTCCAGATTTACATACAATGCCTAAGAAAAAAATGTAAATGGTGATTATCAGAGCCAGCATGTAATCAGGAAGCAATTTTATTCAGGCAAAAATCAAGGACAGGGGTTGTACTGTTTTACCCCATCTGGTGTTCATCTGCATCAAGGAGATGCTTGACTACCTGGGCTTCACAGCTCTTTATATCTCCACGGTGGCAGGAACCCAAAGCCAGTTCTGATTGATAAAACACAACCAAAACAGTAAGAGGAAGCCACACTGGCCTGANAAGAGATAACAACCTGTGTGACACCTTCCTAATCCTGAGCACTCAATACAGGGTTACTTTTGCAGCTCTCAGCTTCAGGATTTTTTTTTTTTTTTTTTTTTTTTTCTAGGAGCTCAGCATTTTAAGTTACACAGTTTAGCTAGGTTAGTGGGGAATCTAGGATCAGCCCCTTCTACATGTTCCAATACATTCAAATAACTACAGGTGCCTTCTCTTCCCCCAGGTTACAGATCTGCAGGGATTCAGCACAGAGAAAATAGAAAGGTGCAAGTGGCACTCTTTGCTGGCACTGTCAGAAATGTTGGGGCTTTTTATTAACCTTATATCAATCCTAATGAATGCAGACCTTGAAATAAATAGAAATACAAAAATCATCATTTCAGCTTGATGTGTGGGGTCTCTGATAAGTAGTCTTTTGTGAAACCCTGCCATTCACTTCCTGAATAACTGCTATTTTACAGCACTTTCAAGAGCTGGCTTTTGTAAGCCATTTCTTATCATTATCCACTTATATTTTTCCTGTACTTGAAGCACCAAAGAAGCCACTCATTCTGTAGTCCCTGCATCCACTCTGCCAGCATTCCAGCAGCACACAGCATACATATGTATATTAGCCAAGTGGAAAATTCCACTGAATGGGAGCTTTCATAGTACTCTTCCAGGTTTACACCAGTTTCTGTAAGACAGAGCAGTGGAGGTATTCACTTTTAATACAATAGTTTGCCAAGAGCATTCACCTTTCACTGATTCTTGCCCTCCTTCCAGATTCAGTGGGAAAGCCACAAGTGAAGATGGGCAGGACTCCTATTTGATGCATGCCCATGTGTAGGAATTAAGAACCCTGGTTTGCTCCCTGACACCTACTGCCCAAGATCTGATTTATCCTCCTCTTTCAGTTACAACTCTAAGAGATTACTCTCCACCCTCCTTAGCCTACTCATCTTTTCCTTCCTGCCAGTAACAATTTGTATGATTTCACCCTAACTCCCAGGAGTCACTGCAAGCCACCAAACACTGACAGGTAAAAATGAACTGTTTGGATGGAAAGGGAACAGCTCAGACTTAGCAAATGGCCAAGGAAGGGATGCACTGCAGCAGTGATGGAGATGCAGAGCAGGTATCAGAGCGGGATGGATAGGCACCATGTCCTACTGGCCCAGCCACAGGGAGGTTGGGAGCACTCATGGATGTGGGTGTGTGCTTGCTGTCCCCACAGAGCTGACACTGGTTTTGATTTAAAGGACCTGAGGAAGTGCCACATCCGAGGAGAGAAAATGGCAGCAAGTGAATCCTGTTAGAGGAACATTAGGGTGGCTGAGAGGTCTACATGCAAACATCTAGAAACACTGATGTTATGTTACTCTGCAGAAGTGTGGCAGGATCCCTCTGAACACACGCACAGCAATGTGAGCTTGAATGTTCTGTTTGCCAGGGATTGCTCTGCACCATTCCTGTCCTACATAAGCAGCTGCTTTAATACTGGACCCAGGCTGAAGAATAAGAGGAAGGGATTGCAAATGCATAAAATACACTACACAGTAAACATAACAGTGCCTATTAAAAGCTTCTTCATTCCCCTTCTTGCATTACAGATCCAAGCAAAATATGTGCCTCTACAACCAATTAACAGTAGAAGGAGTTACCAACAGCATGAAAATAAGCTGCTTAAAAATCCTGCTGTTAAAGAGACACAAGCTGGGTGCAGCTTTGTGCTGTGATTACACACAAGTACACAAGATGATGCCTGACTTAGCTGATGGACAGCTGTAACTGAACACAATCCAACACAATCCCTACAGGAAATAACTGCACTCAGCCAATGCCATTCCGTGCCCCAGTCAATGCAGATGGTAGCAGAAAGGCAAGCAAGTGCCATGGCAAGAACAGAGCCTGCAGATTAATAGCTACAAAGTAATAACAGCTATGAATTCAGCTATGAATAACATGCCAATCTGGTCTGTCATTGTCTTGAGCCCTTTGAGCCCCACACTTGACACCAAGAAGGGCTGTTGTGGTTTAACCCTGGCTGGCAGCTAAATACCACACCCCTGCTGGGATGGGGGTGGGAATCAGAAGAGTAAAAAAACTTTTGGGTTGAATAAAAGTCAGTTTAACAGGTAAAGTAATAGCTGCACACACAAGCAAAGTAGAACAAGAAATTCATTCACCACTTCCCATGACAGGCAATGGTGTTCAGCCACCTCCAAGAAAGCAGGGCTCCATCAAAAGTAAGGGTTACTTGGGAAGACAAAAGTCATCATTCCAAACATGACCCTTTCCTTCTTCTCTCCCCACTTTATATGCTTAGCATGATGCCACATGGCATCAAAAAGCCTCCTAATTTTTCATGAGCATGGGAAAGAAGTGTGATGCTACAGTACTGGCAATAGAGAAGGATCTAGAAGAACACGATTAAACTGATGTAGCAAAAAATACAAACAAAAAACCCAAACACCAGTGAATCTGTAGCAAATGAGAATCAGGAAAGTGATGAAGCTGCCAATGTTATTTATGAAAATCATCATAATTTCTGGGTATTATTATTATTTTTGCTACAAGGCTGTACTTCATGGACAGCAGTGTTTTCCTGATAGTATGAAGACTGCATGATCTCTGATACAGATCTGTGTACCAAATTCATACCATTCCTTTGTCTCATGTTATCAGCTAGTAGCTCAGCCTAGCTTTGGTGAAAATCACATTTTTAACGTAACAATGGAGGAAAGATACTTGTCTTGCAGTCCGGCCTTCTCACTGAACTCTTACATAACCACAAGTGAAAGCAATGCTCTCTGCCAATTTTCAGATATGGTCTCACTTTATATTCCTGACTCAAATACTACTGTGTGACCCATATCATCATCCCCAACAACTACAGTATTTCTGGCTAGGTTTGACACTCAGCTGCAGAGAATCCCTTTTCCTCCATTCTTTTTCAAAAATGCGAAAATGGAATCTGGATTAATCAAGCCCTGCTGCTCACCACCTGCAGCACTTGCAATTTCCAGCTTTCAAGGCTACAGTGGCAACAGGAAAGGCTCATCAGGACATGGTAACAATACAATTGCTTCGAACCAAGGGTACAAATACTGCCCACATCATCACAGGGAGGCTGCTTCTTCTAAAATGAACTCAAGGCTAAATACCAACCCCTTGCAATTATTTATGAAATTATTAACTGGGAACAGATGTGGGACAAATCAAGGCTAAATGCTCAGAAATGTAGCTATTGCTCTGCTGGGTCCAGTTTACAGGAAAGCCTATGTAGAGCACATATTACCAGTGCCACCTGCTACTCAGAGGACCTGACCATTGGCAGAGCTAAAGGGGCAAGCTAAGAGTGAAACCAGCCCAACAACTCTAAATCTTTCTTCTTTTCTTTAATGCTTAGGATACACATTGGTTGTAGTTATAATGGAGCCTTCTCACTTTTCTCTAATCCACTGGAATGGAAGATAGATGCATAAAAAGTATAAAGAGAGCTTCCTCAAGTCATCAGTTTCCAACTGATGATGCAAGTCCTGAGCTTCACTTGAACAGATGAGTTCATTGTCTGTGATCATTACAGCAACTGGATAAGAAGTAAGCCCATTGCAGAAATGGGTTTCTAGGTGAACAAAACCACAAGCTTCTAGGTGAACAAAAATGAACAAAAATGTTCTTGACAAAAATCAGGTGAAACTTAAACACTTAAAAGTTTCTAGTGAACTTAAACCCCAAAGAAAATTACAGTATAGGGAAACAGATAAAAATTAAGTTTTGCTATTTTCAAGTTCTAGACACTTTTTAAAGTATTCTACTTTTCAATATGAAAACTTTTTGCTTTGGAAAACATAATTTTTTTACCTTTTTTCAATGATGTAGTGAAACATACAAGCGTGTTGAATCTCATTGGGTTTTAAAGCTTCAATAGGAAATTTGTTTCAGTTGATGCCTCCTTATAGTAGGTGTTGGTTACTACAGATTGGCCCTTCCAAACAAAATATCATAAAAACTTTTCTCATCTCTATATAAAATACCAAAACAGAATTCATCACAAGTGCCTAGGAACTTTAGGAGGAAGCAACATTAAACTGAATTTTGTAGAACTCTTCTAAAACACCTACATTTGTTTAGATACACCCGAAAATTTGATTTCAGATAAGTGATGGGAATACTGAACTCCAGAGAAGCTGACTGGTGATGCCTGCTGCTGCACCTTTTAACAAAACTTGTCAGTTTCTGGTTTCTGAGTGACAGGTTATTCAGTATTGGGAGGGATTCTAACAAGCTTCACAACTGATGGAGAATGAGCTTTGTTTCCGCTCTGACTAATCTGAAGGGAAACTTCCCTTCAGCTCCAAATGCTGTGCCTCTGTTCTTCTCAGCCAGTTACCTAATGAGGATGAGCTCCCTCAGCTATATTTTTTTCAATCAGATAGTCACTATTATGCAAGTATTTCCTTATTCCCCAAAATCTTGAACACTGGAGAAATTCAATTTTGCCTCTTAGGAAAAAAACTTCCTCTTTTTCACTTCTTTCTTCCCCTCTCTTGCCCTTTCTCTTTTTATATGGTGTAATGTAAGCTTTCCCTCATTGCATCCACACACAAAAGAGATGAGAATCTATTGCACAGCTCTAAGCTAATTTGCACTAGTTAAAATTCTAGCACAGCTAGATGATAAAACCCCTCCTTAAATTTAAATAGAAACACATCCTTAAGACTTAAAAATGAAATTATATTTGGCGTTGAATAAGTATCTTTCTTCTGACAGTCTACTTACAGGAAACAGCGGGAGATCACAGGAGTTTATCTCAGTCAATGAAAAAAGTAAGAAAAAGTCTGAGCTGACATTTTCCTCCAGCACATGCACACAGACACACGCCTGTGCTTACGCACAGACACCGGGACTCGATATTCGTAACAGAAGGACCTCACTCACACGAGACGTGCACAGGAAAGCTCTACAGACTTGCAGTTCCAGGGCAAACAAATTTCTGCATGGATGTGCCTTGCAGCATTTTCAAAGATATCCTTACTCTCAGCCAAGTACAAAAAGAATATTACACATTTGATATTTGTGATACGTGGCGTCACCTGTTACAGCAAGTGCACTTCAAGCTGTGATTACAGACGCAGCCGTCTCCTCTAGGGTTTAATGTTCTCGTCCACAGCATTAAAAAATGTACCAAAGTCCTATGTGTGTAATCTGTTATAAATAATTCTTGCCCTGCAGGTTATTTAACTCAGAACTGCCTTCTTCAATTAGTGGTCAAATATGAAAAAGTAGGAAGTGATCTATTTAAGAGTGCAGCATTTGAAGTACATATACTCTCATGGGTAATTGATCCCCATAACACTTTTGATTCAGTAGCCATGAAGTCACTCACAGAAAATGATATATGCAGACCTACACATCTATAAATTGTTGTTGTCCTACATCAAGCAATTTACAGGAAATGAAGTCTTAATAAATGTTTACACAATTGTGGAAAGACTCATATTTTAAAAATTAATAAGTAAACAATTTTCACAGCAACAGCATGACTAACTTCTTCTACACTCAGCTATTGCTGCTGTGGGATTCAATACCTAATTGTCATTTCCTTCACGGTGTGCTTTAACTGCGGGAAATATCTCATTTGGATATAAGAGAACCATTATTTCCTGGATGCGAGGACATGAGCAAGGCATCATCGACTAAGATTCAGAAAAGATCATTTTTAACAGATTTAAAGGCTCCAAGGCCAACAAAATAGCTCTACCTGAGAATTTAAGGAATAATCTTGCATTCTGCAATTTCACGTGGGATTGCTTAATTTGTTTTTAAACATCCTAGCGATTCCAAAGACTATTTTTTCAAGAATTAAAAAATAGACCATATCTTCCATCAAGGTCTGATAGGGTTTCGACAGTTGTACTTGACAAGTTCAATTAGCTGGAGCTATTTTCATGGTGATCCATCTGTCCTTTAAATTAGCGATTGAAAAGGCCTGACACATGGTTTGTGGTCTGGTTAATAAGAGGAAATCCTTAGAACCATACTTCAAGTACTGTAGGGCTCAGTCCCCACCAGGACCAGAAAGAAGGAATTCTTCCATATTTTCTGCAAGAAGAAGCAGAAATACACCAGCACTGGGACACTCAGACATTCAGGTGCAGCCTGTGGCCATTTCAGCTGTATGAGCCACCTGGTGAAATCATGGCAATACAAAATACAAAATTCAAACTACATGATCAAAATTCCCCACTATTTCTGTATGTTTAAAAGTCACGATGAAAGGAGGATTTATAAACCTATGTGGCACAGAGAGACTTCAGCAACATCTTGGGGAAGAGCCAAACAGCCCAGGGTAAAGAAAGAAGAGAATGGCTGTGCCTACTTCAACTGACCTAAACAATTGCCCTTTGATATATAGCTCCATTTTTAATATGTATCCAGGGCAATAACTATGGCTCTTACAGGCCACATGCTTTTAAGAAAGCCTTTCAAAATGTGTTGTTTTGATCACAGCAATCACATGGGTTCTTCAAAGCAAATCTACAGCAGGTGAAGGTAGGTGAGAGCAGGGAAGCCCCATTCAAACAGGCTCAGCTCACACAGGGAGTCTAAGTGCTGCCACATTTGTGTTGGGAATCAGCCAGAAACCCTAGGCACCAGCAAATGACACCATGACTGCTGCCAGCACAAACATGGTATGCCACCAGCAGCCTCCTTCCAGCCAGGCATTAGCTGCCATCTGCCTCTGAGCAAGACCCAGATATTGCCACCAACCTTGCTATGGTTGGAAAGCAGAAGGCTCTCCCGTGCTTTCCCCAAAGTGGGGATATGAGTTCAGAGAGGTAGTGAGGTGAAGAAAGGTAAATTTGTTGATGTGCAGCACTTGCTTTGCTTTACAGAGCTTAGAAAACAAGCCCACCAGTACACAGCAGAGTGCCTGTATAAATTCACTCCTTGAAATGCAGCAACACTGCTGTACCGCAGGTGCTAACAAGTTATGGCAGAAATGGAATTTTCTCATAGAGATTCATAATTCTCTTTGGGTCTTATAGTCCTGATTAATGCAGATACTCAAAAGTGCTATGGCAGCATCCGGACTCCAGTGCAAGGTAAAAATCTGAAACAGAGATCCCTGACACTATTTCTATATCCCAGCAATGCAGAAGTGTCTTTTTCATGTGAATTTCACTGTACACTGATGAATGCATTTTTACAACATATTTCTTCTAAAATTGTGAAAATAGCAGAGCATGTGAGGAAGCAGGAATTTATCTCAATGTCATTGCCAGTGAAAGGAGGATGGGTTTCTTTATTAACAGCCATCCTGACTGGCAAAACAAGTATGGACACAGCCTGCTCTTTCCAGACTGTTGAGGTCATTATGGAACCCCCAGGTCTCCTGGAGGACATTCACCATTCTGCTCCATCTATTACCCTGGATAGTTCCCCTCTTATCTCAGACAATAGACTTCAGGATCTAGAAAATATGTTTCCTGCATTTTCTGTAAGGGTTGGTGTGGCAGATAATGACCATCTCCTTCTGTAAGCCTCCCTTGCTCATTTCTTGGTCCATCTGAGGTACTGAATCCAGGCCCAGTACCTTTTTATGGTATGCAGTCATCTCACAAATCTTCTATCTAATAAAGGCTCCAGAATGTGCTTTCGGGAAAAACCCTACCAAGAGTGTAGGGAGCAAGAAAGATACCAGAAGTGTGATAGAGGGAGAAAGAAGTAGCACAAAGGAAAGATAAAAAAATGAATTTCAAGATGTTGTGTGCTTTTGGATATGTAACAGAGAAAAAGAGCCAGGCAGTCCTAACCTCTTTAGGATGAAAAACTGAGGGACTGTAGAAAAGCCCATCTTTGGTGATAAAGTTCAATTAATCTTTGGATTCATTTTGGCTGTGAAGGGCTTCTTTATAAACACACTACACTGACATAAAAACAAATTAAGAAGGAATGAAACAGAGGAAGACAAAAAAAAAAAACCTGATCAGTAGGAAGAGTGAAGACAGTTAAACTCACCTTTTATTACCTGCTGCTGTTTTCCTCTCTGCAAGTGATGTTCTGCTATGGATCCAATGCATGATCAGAAAATGGCAAAGTCCGTACTGTGCTGCCATTAGAAAAACATCCACACAATTTTAAGTATTTGTAGCAATCAGGTTCTTGAGGGAGAGGAAGGTTGGGAAGAGATCAAAGGAGCAAATGAAAATAATTGATTGACTCACTAATCTTTTTTCTGAACATAATGTCATATAAACTAACCACATTTTCCCCTGCAAATGAGTCACTATCCAGTTGTCTCTTCTGCAGTGACTCTAAATGAGGGAAAACTGGATGCAGAGTGAATGAGGTAGAACTGTTTAATAGTATCCTATCTCTTATTTTAACAAATGTTGACATTCTTTATCTCTTTTTCTTACAAGAACTTTCAGCCTGGGAAAATGGTTCACATTGTCAGAGATGGGTATTACAATTCAAAGGTTTTTGGAAGGATGCAAGTCCATGCCTTTTGGGGTTGGCATGGCCAAGCTTTGGTAGTGGTGTGAGGGGATACAGGGGTGGCTTCTGTGAGAAGCTGCTGGAAGCTTCCCCTGGGTCTGACAGAGCCAATGCCAGCCAGCTCCAAGACCCACTGCTGATTAGGGCTGAAACCACCAGGGATAGTGGCAGGGCCTCTGGGAGAACATATCTTTTATGTGTTTGATGCCTCTATGGGTCATTCACTTAAGAGTTGGATTCAATGATCCTTGCGGGTCCCTTCCAACTCAGAATATTCTGTGATTCTGTGATATTAATGAAAGAGACAAAACAGGCCTATGGCAACTGTAGCCAGAGAAGAGCAGAGTGAGAATGTGTGAGAGAATAACTCTGCAGACACCAAGGCCAGTGGAGGAGGGGAAGAAGCAGAGGTTCCCCTGCAGACCATGGTGCAGACAGTGGTACAGACCATGGTAAGTCAGGCTGTCCCCTGCAGCCTGTGGAGGTCCACAGTGGGGCAGAGATTCACCTGCAGCTCATGGAGAGACCCAGGATGGAGCAGGAAAATGTCCTGTAGGAAGTCTGCACTGGAGCAGTTTTGCTGGCAGGACTTGTGATCCCATGGGGGACCCATGCTGGAGAAGTTTATGGAGAACTGTCTCCCATGGGAGAGCCCTACTCTGGAGCAGAGGGAGAGTGTGAGGAGGAAGGAGTGGCAGAGACAGTATGTGATGAACTGATGGTAACAGCCAGTTCCATTCCTGCTGCACCTCTGTAGGGGAGGAAAGAAAGAAAAAAGGTGGTGAAGTTTAGACTGGGAAGAAGAGAAGGAAGAGGAGAAGGGGGAAGGCATTTTAAAGGTTTGGGTTTATTTCTCATTATCCTACTCTGATTTGATTGGTAATAAATAAAACCTATTTCCCCAAGTTGTGTCTGGTTTGCCTTTCATTATATTTTCTTTCCCCTGTCTAGCTGAGAAGAGGAGTGATAGAGCAACTTAGTGAACACCTGGCATCCCGGCAGGGTTAGCTTGTCACTAGGGAATTCAAAATATTTTCACTGGGTTGCAAACATCTGTTTATCCCAGCTAAGCAGTCAGGTTTTTCATTAGGAATGCCATGTTATTTTGTGAGGTAGGGCCATGACTAGCAGAGCTCTTCTGAGCTTTAACAGGAAAAAATGTACCAGTCAGGGGAGGGGGGATTGTTTGTTTTTTTCACTCATATCAAGCAATTTTTGCTGCACACAGCTTTGAGCTACAAGCAGGTCTGGTTCTAACATAGTCAAACCTCCATAAACCACAGAATAGTCTCACCCAACAGTAACAGTGCTCCTTTTCAAACAGCAGAAGATAAATAATGAAAATGAGTACTTTCCCAGGCTGGTAACCAACACCAGCAGGATGCTCTGCTTCAGGAGGTGTTTTTTTTGCTGTATACTGAACAGTAGAAAAGGGAAGAGTACATATTGCTGCAGAAACACTTTCTCTCTGATAATTTATGTTTGATGTTACAGAGCCTGTAGGATCTGTAGACAAGGAGGGGGGTATCAGACAATAAGTGTGGAGTCAGGTGAGTGTGCAGTCAGTTGAAATAAAAAAGTCGCGTCAGTGATGTCTATATGTTGAAGCTCAGTGAAAGGAAAGCAGTGCAAGTACAAATTTTCATGGGAGGTTATTTGGGGTTTTTGATTGGTTTGGATTTTTTTAGTATTTTTATTTTTGTTTCATTTTTCTGTTGCACAAAAGCAGCAGAGAAACAAAGCTAAGCAGAAACAGGGATAAGGAACTAAAAATTAAAAAAAAAAAAAAAAGAAAATCAAACAAAACCCCCCAACAAAACTAAACAAAAAACTCAACTGTGACTGGGAACAGAAGGCAGCATTTGTGATAGAGAACAGAAGGCAGAACAGACAGGAGACAATTCATAACAGAAAAAGAGGAACTCACAGGTCAATTGCCAGAGAATGAGAGGCCAAGAATATATCACTGCTAGCCAGGAGAAGGGTACAAAACACAAGGGAGGAGGGAAGATAGTGCCTGATAATCCCTCATATGGGAAGAGAAAGATGCTGCACTGGAACAATAAAAAGTAATGCAGTGCTGAAAGGCTCAGAGGAAAAACAGCACTGTTTGGGGATTTGACAGGGGAGTGGGTTGTGGATCTTTTCCAGAAGAAAATCAAAAACTTGAGATGAGGAAGGTACAAGATCCTTTCAGACTGGGGTAATGCATAAGATTTTTAGGGAGTTCATTATGACTTCACTTACTATGAGATTGACAGTCTACAAAAAGAAAACTCCTCAGATCTTCTCTCATCTACAGCCTGACACTGCCACCCCTTCAATTTTGGCCCTGTTTACCCAGTTCCAGCTCAGTATCTATAGCCAGGTAGGCTGGGAATTTCTTTGGATAGGAGTGTGTGCAGCCAAAACCTCTGTGGCCAAAGCAGGATGAAAAACCACTTCCTTCACTCCCTGGGAGAGTGCTCTGACCTTGGGTGAGGGTAGTGTAAAAAGCAGGTGTCCCACCATATCCCACACCTCCTCCTCCTTATTTTCTGATGTGTTTGTGTGGCCATATTTATGCACTATAATCATATGAGAAACGCCCTGACACCTGCATCCTCAGCAGGCAGAGAATTTCTAGCTCAGCTTTGTAAATCCCACCCCCTAACACAAACTACTGGCTACTGCCATGCTGATCACTGTAACATCTCTCATGGGCAGGTCCCATATAGTTATTTTAAGTATAAGACAAGTTTCTTATTTCTTTCAAAATAAGAAAAAAATCCTAGATCTTGTTTTGTATCTTGCACTGCATTACATCATGCTTCTGTGGAGCAGTCTTGAAATTGCACAGTGCCAAGGGGGTGGGGGGAGCCTTAAACATTGTGATTTAAATCTGACTTCTCAGCCAGGTTTCTGTTGATGATATTAATGACAAGTTTGCATGTTACTGTGCCTCTTAATAAAGGTGGTGTAATTTTTCCAGCCAGATTGCTTTTCCCAGCTTGGAAAAGTTATATTATTATGTTGTATTGAAGTTACACTACTCAGCAAATATGACTGCTGTGACCAGAAATACATATTGTAAATAGCTTTTCTGGATTTAGTATATAAGCTCTATACTGCTAGTGTTCCTGAGAGAATACATCTGATGAGTACTAGGAATATGTATTGAATAAGTTATTAAATTAAGGCTATCAGTATTGTGTAATCACAAATTAAATTTATTAAATACAGGTCATTTCCCCTTGTTGCTTGACCTGCATTATTCATAATGCAATTGTCTGGATACTACTCTGTTGAGCTTATCGGCACAGTCCCTCATTTCGAGTTATTTTCCTATGACATTATTTTTAATTTCTGATGCATCCTGAACTGAGACCTTATCTGAAGTAACACCTCCCCACAAGCCTCTGAGAGCATCCCTGTTCCTTACATGAGCTGCAAGTGAACCCAAGTGTAATATAGGTGATGCAGTCTATTGTCTAATGCAGCAGCCCACAGACCTCATTGTGGTAATGACACTGGCCATCAATTTCCTAATTCTAAAGTGAGTAGAGGATCAAGAGGTATAGACCTATCAAGTTATACAGCATGTTAATTATGTGTATGAACAAATGCACTGCCTTGTCTCACTCTGAGGTCCTGATCTTCAAGTGTCACTTTTTAATGACAAGAATTAATAAAGGAGACAATACCTTCTGTGTAAAGATATTGGTACTGACATGAATG
>VZRH01005442.1:12951-27110 GCA_013397555.1 Urocynchramus pylzowi | reverse complement strand
GGCGGGGCAGGGAAAGCAGACAAGCTTTAAGAAGTAAAAGCCTTTCTTCAAATCTGAAGTGGAGTTTACTGGATTTAATGCTAAATGAGGGTGGAGAATGATTGTTCTGAATTTGAGTATGTCAGACTGGTTGATTGAGGTGGTGGTATTAAGATGAAGGTGGCAATAAGTTTACTATACGCAAAAGAAAGAGATGGGGCTGAGACACAAAATACTAAAAGAAGAATGAATACATGAATGAATGAATGAATGAATGACTGCTTATGAAACATGAAATTGTACACAGACACACAGGAAATGCAGTTTGACATAAAATGTGGGTGACATAAATGCAGTGTGACTACAAAGTCTAAGTGACTGATTTTTTAAAAGGGATTATAAAATGACACTTCAAGCACCTTATTGTAGTCTAAGGCTATGTTTTCTGGTAAGACTTTGTTTTTTAGGCTATGTCTTGGTATGAACCCAAGCTCAGCTATGACAAAATAATAAACCTTCTCAAGGAACGGTCTCAGTCTTACAGATCATTTAGAGCACAAGGAATGTGTTCATTTTGAACAAGTCTATTGCCTATATAATCCCATTGGATTCAAAATTCATAATTTGACTTCAAAACAATAGTTAACTCTATAAAGCTCTGACAAGTTGCCAGCAGCAGTGTAAAATGTTCAATATTGCAACAGAGCCTGTAGTCCTTACAGTTTAGAAAGGGGATTAGCGCAGGAAGTAAAATGTTCTCAGAGGCATCTAAAATCAAATGCAAATTTCAGTCTAAAGGTCAAGACCAGATAACATTAAATACAACCTTTCATATGCCATAAATGTACTGAATATATTTCCATCTATTTTCATACAGATAAAGGGACTTGTATTCACTCACATTTTAAAAGCAATTTTTAAAGCAGTAACTCTGTATGTAATGCTCTGGCTCCATTAACTTTCTTTTGTATAATTTTGGGCAACAAACCTGAGATGTCAAGGGCGTGGAATAATTCAGCACTTCACATTAACTTCAGAAACACAGAACATTTACCTTTGCTGGGTTTTGACATTTTTTTACACTAAAGCTTTCATTTTTACTTAATGATTGCAATAATTTTATATCCTAAGTGGAGGATATAAATGTTGCTAGGCTATTTCTTGCCATAGTCTGCTTCTGAACCATTATCACTAAACCTCCACTAGCACCATAAATTTACAAGCACAGTATTTGAAGGTGGAAGCATGGAGGAAAGAACCTTTATAGTGACATTAAAATGATCACTTAGCCAAACACCACCATAAAAAAATACTTGTTACTGGATTAGATGGTTTCTTTTTCCCAAACTCCATTCATGACATGGCATATGGCATATGGTTTCTAAACAACAAGGGAAGATTTGAAACATACTGCTAGGAAAGCTGGTAAAAAACATACCTGAAACACTGCACATTTATCAACCAGAGACTGTCAGAAGGAAAGCAAAGTGAGGTAAGGAAAGCAAAGGAGAAAATACATAGGAGTCTAGATGATACACCAATTGTTTGCTTTAAACCCTCTTTTAGAAACAGAAAGAAGAAAGAAAGCTGCTAACATTATTCCTATCAGAACTTGGAGGAACTAGCTGTTTCTTTGTATGGCAGTATGTTTTGTGCAGAGCTCAGCCAGTCAAGCAGAAATTGGAATAATTCCTACTGATTCTTCCTGCTGTAAAAAAGTCTTTCTTTTACAGTATAGCTGGGCTCATTTCTCATATGTTCTGTACATAACTGTTTTAAAATTTTATTTAATTATATTTGAATTTTCTGCAAAAATGCAGTCTAAATAATAAATGAATGCAGTAAAACTTTTCATAGAGATAGGTAGCAAATAGCAGAAGTGGTTTTCTTCCACTTCTGCTGGATGACATTTAACACTATAATCTAACATAATAGAGTAAACTTGACATTTTTTATATAAATTAGTTTCCTACAGGGACATGGGGGGAAAATATAAACAATAGAATTTAATTTTTTTTCTGTAGTTCTGACTTTAAAAAGCTAATAAAAATTGTCCAAAGTGGCATTTTTTATTATTTTCAAAATTTTTTAACAATCCATAAATTCTTAAAACAATTTTTATTCTTCTTTTGGGTTTCTCAGCCTGAGAAAGCAACATAGTTCACATAATTGAAAGAAAACTGGGCATCTCACTTGGACAAACTAATATATTATGGAAGTTAAATGCTTTATTAACAGCCCTCTGTGTATGCTAGTGTCTGAAAATGTTGAAGGAGTATTAGGCAGAGGAATGTGCTAAAATATTAACCCATTTTCCCTTTTTTTTTTTCCTTCAGCTTGACATTTACACATGCACAAAGCACACAGGTAAGTAAAACTCTTAAATTGTCTGCTGTCCTGCCACTGGTAAAATACAGCCTCAAATCCTGCCTGACAAATCTAACTTTTATTCTAGAGTGTAACTGAGGTCTCCTCTCCCGCCTTGTTTCAAGAGCTCCACTGGGATTTCCTGTCATGGGCAGCAGTTTGATCTGCTCCTGCTCAGGTGTGGACATCCCTCAGTCCCTGAGCATTCCCAAACCAAGGTCACTCAGGGAAAGACACTGGATATTACCCTACCTAAACGTCCTGATGATGTAGAAGAGGCAGAGACCTTTGGAGAACATATTATGTGCAGGTAGAGGCAGAATATGTAAAGAGGAGAGGAATAGGACGCCTATGCTTGATTTTGCTCCTCATTTGCTCCTCAGCTGCCTGTTTAGGATCCTATTCCAAAGTTTAACCTTAGCAGAAGTCCTCAGGCACCTCTCTCTGGTTTCTTAATTCTGCCACATCACTGGAATTCTGTTCAAATTAGTGACTACTTTGCTGAAAAAGGTAAGCTCTAAGCTATGCTCCTCTCACCAGTGCTAAGGTCAGATGGCACCTTTAGCAGCTCAGGCAGACTATCTTTTTTTGTACCTCATCTTCCCTACATGAAATAAAAGCCCTCAAGGGGCCAATTTGCATCTGTGGATTCCTGCAAGCAGCAGTCACCTAACACTTGGAGAATGAGCATGGCATAAATTCCACCTTTTCACAGGGCTGGCTGTTACTGGGGCAAAACAACCAACATTAAGAAAGGAAGGATTCAAAGACAAAGTGCTCTAAGGACATGGCCAAGATCAGAGCAACTTCCACATGGCAACTAGCAACTACATCAAAGCTCTCCCATAGTGACAGGCAGGCATTGGAGATGCCTGTTGCCAGCATTATTAGTCTCTTCAGTTTGTGTTGAGATCTGCTCTCTGGAGATCCAGAATAAATATCTTGGATTAAGTACAACTTAGAGATGTTAATTGAAACTTCCTGGGAGAAGAAAGTTGGATTTCATATGAAAAGACATAGTGGAATTTTTCCAGGAGGACTTTCCCTTCTCATAATGTCAGGATAAAGGAGTAGGCCATGTTGGGGCAATATTCCATGGGCAGTGGCTAAAGTCCCATGAGCAGAGATGTTTCTAAAACTGATATTTGGAGGAACAAGGCTTAGCAGTGTGGTGGAGTTTCCTAGCTCTTCAATGGTGAGGTGAAGAGAAGCCCAGGAGAATTTACCCCTTCACAGTGATGACAAAACATTAAAGCTGGGGCAGCTTATACAAGCAATAAGACAGGTGCCAAAAACACAGGAACCTTTCTCACTTGATGAATCCATGTGAGCAAAATAAAATATTTACCAGGAAAATATGAAAGAGAATCACCTCACTTGCTGAAATATTCAGTTGAGTTTCAAGGGGACTTTTAAAACATTCATTTGGAAGGTTTTTCCAGGTGAGAAAGACACAATCGTTTGGCACTCTCTCCCAGGAAGCATAAATAACTTGTGCTTCATCTCCTTTTTCTGCCCTTAGGCCTTCAGCAACTTTTGGACTTCTCTGTCCACGCCACCCTTGCTGGTTTTCTTGATTTCACCTGAGATAAAATAAGCCATCTCAGTTCACAGAAGAACAGACCCCTGCCTTTAGCTATACTATTCCTGAGATAAATCAATGTATCTGGTTCACAGCATATCAGTTTCCCCCAGGCTACCTGTCTGCTATAAATGTTTGCATCTATAGATTTCTTTATGGGCATTCTGACTACTTCTTGCCACAAAGGGGGTGTTCATTTATTTTAATGGTTACATCCATTCCCACTGGTGCAGGACACAGACAAAGCAGTGTCACATACTGTGACTGCTCATAAGCAAGGGAAGGGGTACAGCCCTGTCCAGACAACCTGAAGTTGCTCTCCTTCACCATCAAACCCCAGGGCCACCAAGCCCTGGGCGAGGTAAAATATTTGCCGTGTTACCATAGCAACAGTGGCCTTATAGCTCTTAACAAGACTCATGCAAATGAAATTGGTCCAGCTTAGTCTGTGTGCACAAGAGGCAGAATCCTCTCTTCTCCTTGAAGAGTGAAGGATAACCAACAAGCCCAATGAAGATCTTTCAGCTCCATACATTCATTCAGGTTTACAACAGCATCTGTTCCAGCTTTGTGACAGGTTTAACACAGGACACTTCTGCACATAAGCTTTCAAACAGCACTCAGCCTGCTGACCTTCATCACTACTCAAACTATCACCTTTTTTTCTCTCTGGCACGGTGCTGTTTATTACACCCCTTATCTTGCTGAAAATACATAAGCATCTTTATGTATTTCTCACCACTTGAACAGACCTGTCCCTGAACTGAATCAACCACAATCAAAAGGGAACATTTAAGACTAAGAGCTACTGCATTTCCTGGAGGGACCTGGAGTCACTTCAAGCATAGCAGCAAAGGCTGTATAAAGAAAAGGGCCAGACCATTCCCAAGATCTGTTTCTAGCTGGAGTTGCTGATCTTTTAATTGGACACAATCCCTGGTTATTATTACCAAAGAGAACTGAGTAGATTTTATTTTAGCTCAGAGTTATTTAGCTTAATTACCCAGCAGAAGACCTCGAGGTAGGTATGTAAAATGTAATTAGCATATTTTACTTGAGGCAGCTGAGTTGTTCAAAGATATTAGGGATTAAAGATTGCTGTAAGGTCTTATGTGTACACATTAAGCAAGCACATGCAGTCTTCCTTTAAGGAATGTGCACCAGCTCTGCATGAGACTTTTAAAAAGGCATTCTTAAGCATACCTTAAGAAAATCTTAAGATAGAAGAGTTTTGTCTTTCTTGTATTGCAGCCTTAGGCCAGGACAACAAAGGAATGCTGCTTGCCTTCTCTGTATATCCAGGAGACCAGAGGTAGCACAGCTGCTCCTGCTTCCATTTGGCAGTGCAACTCCATCGTTTTTTCATGGCAAGGCCAATTCTAAATTCTGAAATGTAAAAACTATAAAAATAGTTTGAGTAAATTAATGTGTACCCTGAATTGCTCAGCAAGAGACAATGAGACTGAGACAGAAATATCCTTCTTCCTTCAATGATGTGTCTATTGCTACAAATTGTGATATGTCTGCATCCAGCTCTTATTGATACTAATTGGGGAGTATCTATTAAATGCCTTACAGACTCATACTGTTTTCCTTGCCCCCTTTATGGATTTTGATGGAAAGGATTAAATGTAATGCCCACTGAGATCCACAGGAAGTCTAAAAAGGAACGGCTCACAACCCCAAAGCTGGACTACTCTGATATAGAAAAATGCTAGAAACACTGCAATAAATAGTGCTATTGACAATGCAGTCATTAAAATAATGAGTATCAGACCTCTTGTGGTCTCTTGTGAGGCATGTGGTAAGGTGTCAAGAAGTGGCAGCACTGGAAACTGATACCAGTCACATTTCAGGTCCCACTTCAAAGACTCCGGGAACTTTGGACAAGATTTATATCAACTTCTATTCTGTAGAAATTCCCAGATTTATCATTCCATAGAAAGACATAATGCTCTTTTCTCTGTTAGAAGCTGTGAAATTTGCCACCTGTTAAGAGAAAGTAGCTGTTCAGACACATTTAATTCAGTCTCAGTGGTTCAACAAACATATTTGACTAGCTGGGTCATCTTAAGCTAGCGTTTTCTCTATCCAATATGAAAAGAATTAAAGTCAGAAAATGTCATAATATTGCACTTGTATCAACTCAGCTCCAGACCACAGAAAACATGGAACTGTAATTTAAGCAGTTAGATTTAACAAGCAGAGAAATAAATGCGAAAAATCCTCAAGCCCAAATCATAAGCAGTAAAGCTGGAAGCTTAAAATAGAAATGATGAATAAAGATTAAAAACCCCCAGTTATTAATGATATTTTAAATCTTTCTTTACATCTGCTACCAGAAATTACTTTAATCTCTTTCCATGTAAAGCAGTACTACTTTGAAAGATGTCAACTGAAACTGATCAATGAGGAATCAAATGCTGATAAATCTGTAATAAAGATAGAAAAAGTAATTCACAAAAATTGTATTCATCCGCTCAGAGAACTGACTCAGTTCTGTCTTAGTACAAATCATTGAAAATGAGCATGGCTGTAAATCTATCAATCCATATGCTACTTAGGGATCCATGTCCGTCTTGGAGCAGAAGAATTATTGCACAGTGACAAATTTGCTTCGTCTACACCATGATTTCAGGAAGAGCACAGCAAAATTAGATCTTCCACAAGGTGAAAATCATTAAATGCCATATGAAAATGATTTAATTCACAAGTGTCACACAGCATTCAAATGAATGGAAATGGACAGCTCATTTATTTTGAAATATTTGTATTTGTCAAGTCTGTCATGAGACCATGCACCCTTGAGGAAAAATTGCTTTTGCCTCTGCTATACCATCTTAGACAAAATTTGTCATTTGATAGGCAGGTATTATTACCTTGGCCTTTTACACTGGCCAGGGACCTGTTTAGCAACAAATCAGTCCAGTGGGCCCCCCCATCTCATTGGAACAGACAGGAAAATGAGCTTAAACATGAGGGAAAAGTAACCATTTTGACTGTGCCAGTCATCAAACCCTGTCACAGGTTACCCATAGAAGTTGTAGAGTCTCCATTCAGGACATATTAAAAACCTGAGTGGCTATGGCCTGAGAAACCTGCTCTGGCTGACCCTGTTCTGAGCAGGTGTGTTGCACCAGCTGATTTCCAGAGGTCTCTGTGATCTCAGACATGCTGTGAGTCCATTAACAGTTTCTAGCTCATGTTTGGCACCATGAGGAGGAGGCCCTTTTCCTCCTGCCCCCACACAAGTACACACCACCATGCACAGGGGACCCTGATAAGAACTCAGCAGTAAGAGGGCTTGTGGTGCCTCCATGACCAGCTGTGATGACACAGGGAAGGAAACATCCCTCTCTAGAGTACACTTCAGAACCTACAGACTGAGCTTTGGGACATTCTTTAATAAAAAACTTACAAGATACTTGTTTCCTCAAAAAACCACCCCAACAACAAACCAACAAACAAGCAAAAAAAACCACACAAAAAAAATTAAAAAAAAAAAAAANATGAAGGAAAAAAAAAAAAAAAAAAAAAAAAAAAAGCAACAGGAGAATCCAGGGTAATTTCTGCCTTGGCTTGCAGCTTTGCAGCCTCATATTAACCACCTGTTCCTTACTGCCTGTGCATTCTCTCCAAGATGCTTTTCTCCCACATCTATTTTCCATGTTTCTCCTCCCATAGCTTTTCTTATCCTGCATCTTGGGTGGCCTTCTCCATGTGAGGACACTTTCCTTCCCAGATCTACTGCTTGGACCTCACTGTCTCACTGGAACCATTCCTGTTTTATAAGCAACTGCAGTTTTGGAATGCAGAGCATACACCTTTGTGTATGTCTACCTGTATGTGAATGTATGTCCTGTCATATTGGAGGTCTTTTCTGGAGAAAGAGCTCAATCTTATTGGAATTAGGTTAATCTGAAATTAGTTTTTCAGAAAAGATAGCGTCAAATTGCTAATTTGACCATTTTAATCTCCTAGGTTAGGTCAAGATTTTCAAGAGAATGACCACTCTGCTGTCTTTGAAGTTGATGGAGATTTATCACCAACTGATTCCTTTGGAAATCATTACTTTAATTGAGATTAATAACCACAATCAACTCATGATTAAATCATCTTACTGAGAAATTGCCCATACATTCAGGAGACATTTTGGAAGAACAAAAACTCCCTCTGCATCCTGTCTCATGTTCTTGAACTGTTGCCAGAAAGAGTCCTTGCGTTTATTCTTCTGTCAAACAAACTGAATAAAGAAGTCAAAGTTGGGAAGGAAAGAGGCTACAAGCCCAGAAACTCCAGAGCCTCAGCCACTAGTCCATGATCTGGCAGGACAGACACATTCTTCTGGACCTCTGCTCACCTCTGCTCTTGCACATACTCTGTTTGCATCAATGGCACTGCTTGTACAAACAACACATGTGGGATCAGACCCACTTCAGTATCTGTCCAGGAAAACAGAAAACACTCATGAATTCTAATAGTTTCTGCTTTGGGTCACTTGTTAGCAGCCTCTTGAGAGGAAGCAACGCTGTTGAAACACTGCAGGTTTCCAAACCTCCACCAAAACAACTAGCTTGAGGAAAAAAAAAACAGCTTTCAGGTGGCAAATCCTGTGTTGGCCCCACAGAGAAAGGGCTCATTTCTTTTTCATTTATACTCATGTGCCTGTCAAGCAATACTCATGTGCCCGTCAAGCAATACTCATGGCCAAGTACAAATCGTGAAAGTGCAGGCACTCCGTATAGGTGGAGTGCCAGTCCCAGTACCTGCCCATGCACCCTGGGTGCAGATGCAGTTCATTTTCATTCTTTTGGAAACCACAGTCTGTTTAAATATTTAAAAAACCACAAGCATTTGACAGAAGTATCACTCTCCCGAATTGCTGACAATACCACTGTCAAACAGATGTCTTTGGCTTTGGAGAAAACTGCAAATATTATTCTTATTAGACTTACCTAGCAGAAAGATCTACAGTGTTGCTAACATTATTTCTTTCTTATGCTTTTAAATTTTATTTTAAGCTGAACAAACAAACAGGTAAATATAATAAAAATGAATGGGTTGGGAGCCTGCTTTGAAAGGAAAGCAAATTCTGAAAAACTGCAATGAGATTTCAGCAAGGCCTATGTGCTTCTGCTACAATCCATTTATTTTGCTGCTGATTTTGATTGTTCATTATCTGCAAGCTTCCTGAAAGCACAGCTGTGTACAGCTACATTCATCTCATCTACAGAGCAGCACATGACTGAGGCACCTGAGCCAACAGGGGAGTAACTTGGTGGGCACTCCATGGGCAGAAAGCAAGATGGTCACTGCAGGATGTGATCAAGACCACCAGAAACCTCTCACTGACTGTGCTGCGAATGGTGCCAGGACTCCTTGTGGGAGAAAATGTAATTCCCTTATGGGTGCAGATTGTAATTCACACATCCCACACAAAATAAGCCTCCAGACCACAGAAAGTCTTGGCCTTGAGAAGGATCTTTTTGTACATAACACAGACATTAAAAAAAAATAAAGCGCTATATAATGACTGTGGAGTTTCTGTACAGAGTTTCTGTATTGTACTGTCTGCACTGAATTTTACCTCTTTATTATCTACACTACTTGTCCATGATAAATTAGTATATAGCACAGATTGGAATGGTTTGCTGCAAATATCCCCTGGTGCTCCATTCAGAAACTTCTTGTTATTTTGTACTTGACCTCCAGATTTCATGGGTGTTTTTTCTACTGAAAGGGAATGAAATGGAAAATGCTTATCAGCATTCACACTTAGTTCTTCTACATCACTTCACTTCCAATGACATCCCTGCTGACACAAAGATACCCCTTAATTCCAGGAAACCTGGATGTCAGAAATAGAAGGGATCTTATTCAACAGAACATAAGAAGTTATAGGGAGCTGTTGCTCTTGGGGGAATTTCTCTTCTGGGGAAAAATTTATTGTAACATTCATGTTTGTTATGCCTTCCCCCCCCCTTTTATTATTATTATTATTATTATTATTATTATTAAAAGAATTTCTTATCCTGGCAAGTTTTTCTCCTTTTGCACTCTGAATAATATGACACAATTGCACTCCGAATAATATGACACAATCAAACAAGCTAAATCCTAGCTTAAACTTATTTCTGAGTTGTTTTTAATTTGCTGCTTTTATAATTCTACTGGACAAGCATTAGCTCTTTCAAAGAAATGGTAGAAATCACTAATCTTAAAAACTGTCTGAGGTGTTCAAAAAGCAGAGTATGAAGAGTTACATGAAATGAAACAAGAAGAAAACAATGTTACATACTACATGTTCGGTTACCAGCATAAATACTTTTCCCCATATTTTAATACATTATCTAGTTTTGATTACCCAATTTCTAAAAAAAGATCCAATAAAAAAAAAAAATTACAGATATAGCAAACAAGGTTGGATAAAGGCAATTCACAAAGAGAAAACCAAACTCAGGTTTTTTTAGAAAACACATTTTCTGAGGTAAGTCACATATGGGAAATGTAAAAAACCCACACCACTTCAACAAAGTGTTTAGAGAACCTCAAGTTACAGACCTTACAAAGAACTGCTAATGAATTTGGGGACAGCGTGGTACTGTGTACTGTGTACTTTAGATTTCTAATACTTTACTGAAAGAACTACTACTCTCCCTCTTTTCAGAATTTTTCATTTTAATTAGAATTCCAGCCTGACTTCTATCCGTATTTATTCCTACATGTGCTCGTTAATTAAATACAAAGTATGACCTACAAAGGCTGGACCTTTTGGCCTCAGTTTAACAGTACCTTCTGTGTAACAATGCAACCTTGTGCCCACTTGCACACCAACACACAGACAGACACCCTCCAGCATAGTCAGTGCCTAGATTTATGTTCAGCCTCTTTGTCCACATGACAATTCACATGAAGATCTGCTCTGCAGAGAAGTTTGTTGGGGTTTTTTTCTGGTTTATCTCTAAATGCTATATCTAGGATAGTGAGGACACACAGAAGACTAGAAAATCCATAGAAAATTAAATTGTGTTTTACACAGGTGGACTTGAAGATATCAAAGCTAAAGACTAGTGCCAAAATAAAATAATTTAATTTGTAGATCTTAGCATCTGAAAATGAAAGACAGTACATGCCAGCATTTACTTTTTAATGGTTTTCGGCAGTTTGGCTCAACCCCCTTCAGCAACCCTGGATGACACTGTTTGCTTTTAATGAGCACTTTAAAGCTGAATTTTTATCTTGTGAATGGATCACTGACGTCAAGAGCCATATTTCTGTCCACATCTATATTTGAAAATGTGGGGTTTGGCTTTGTTTTTTCAAAGATGTCTCGATGAGATGTTTGTAAACACCAAGCAGTGCATGTTCTTGCCTTAATCTTCATTGACATTCGACCATTTGCTTTGCTGTCTTGCACAAGATGCATGTTGACATTAGGCTGCCATAAACAGTTGGTGATTGTGGAATTAATGGGCCGGGAAGAGAAGGTCATGTTGTAAATTTAATCCTCATTCTGGATTACAGGTTGACCAATGATATTGCATTGTGGCTGCCCTATTGATATGGTAAGCTCAGGATTCAATTTAATACTTTCTTCAATATTGTGACTGTCACTTTTTTTTTTTTTTTTACCAGGCTGGCACAGCTTTGCTTTGTCTATACTTTCTGATCAATTGTATCTACTGGGGGATTAAGGTATGCCATTAGAAACAATTTAATGATTGAACTGAAAGGTTTTTATAGAAAAGCTTCCCTTTTTGAAAGGGAAATGAAGATAAGATGTATCTTAGAATAAATTCTTCTGTCTTTAGTAATGCCTCATAAACTTGCTATAGCTCTTTATGGACTTTAGAAAGAACTAAGGACCCTTTGTTGATTCCATTTAGTTTTTCACTGGCAAAAGAGCTTAGGGTACTAGGTGACAATAGCATCTGTTCCCTGAACCCAGAGGACAGTGTGTTCTAGCTGCTACAGAGTAAGGCCTCTTTCTCCATGAGGCAGAAGGTACAGAGCATAATGTCCTTGCCCACACTGAAGCCAGTTTCTGTCTCTCAAACTGCACACAGTGATACCTGTCACATCTCTCAGGACCGCTATCACGTAGTTCCATTTTTCTTTGAAGATGCTATTCAAAATCAGTGTTTGTAAGGTCTTTTCTCATTAGTACACATCAAATTGTTTCCTGAGAAGATAAATATTAGGAAAGAGATTTTTCAATTTGGTCAATTTTCTGCGCAAGAATGCACTTGCAGGGGTGCAGGAGAGGCTCAAAGGGAAGCTCACTGGAGCACAATAGGGAGATCCTGGCCATTCTTGGGGGTCTAGAAGCTTTTAGGTGCTCCTGGGAAAGGCTATCCAGCAATCAGTGATTTCCTGTGTGCATTAGTCTTTGAACAATATTTCTGCAGATACTCTGCAATAACTCAGCGGATTCCTCAATTCTTGGGCTTTTTCCCGAAGTTTGAAATGAAGGCTGGATGTTTCCAAAAGCGAAACATGATTATCAAAGGTGTGGGCCTGTTTTAAACAGTTAATATGTCTGGGCTTAAGGAAGCAGGATGTTACTTGAAATGTATCGATTCACCAGGAACTTAGTATCTAAAGGCTAAAGGGTCCCAGCAGTCTACTTTCACCTCCTGGCTGTCATTCACCACAGACCAGAAGAATCCGTTCTGTTTCCACAAAGTTTTATCTTCTTTTGAGGAAAGATTCTCAAGTGTGTTTTATGATCTGCTTGCCCATTACCGTTTGTGAAAGGAATGAGCTAGTTGTACTGACTTGCAAATATTGATTGTATCCCATGGAAAAATAATCAGTTCTTATTGCATTACCTCAGGAGGGCAGTATATTGCACAAAATAGATGAGCTGTTGTTATGGAAGGTGTATTGCTACACGCATAAAATAGCATTAATGCATAGGGTAAAAATGGGTTTTACACTTGTGAATGCTGTTTTTAAAGTAATGTAAAAAACTTCAGGCTTTTCAACAACGTTTATTTCTCCCGTCAACATTTCATACAGATTTTTTTTCTCTTTATTAAACTTGCTGTTGTTGGACTGAAGCAGACTGGAGAGGACTTGCTCTCCTTGGCAGCTGCTGTGTACAGCTCATGCTTTCACAGGGCCTGGCTCTCCTACAGATGCCCCAGAGCTGCACTGGCTCCAGAGCAGCCTGCCAGCTCCTGTTGGCATGAGGGAGAGCAGAGCCCAGCCACCAGCTCTGAACTGAGCGTGTCTGAGGACACAGCTGGACACAGCCTCACCCCAGCTGGTGCCAGTAGCACCTTTAGCCAGTGCCCAGCTTCACTCAACACACTCAGCTGAGCATCTTCACTTCCAGGGCTGGGATGTGGCATGGAACGTGCCACATGCAAAGCTTCCTTCCTCAGGTATAAGGCAGCTGGAGGAAAGCAGTCGCTGTGAGGTTCCAGGCACCTGGAAGAGCACAGCAACATGTTGCACCTTGCTTTGAACAGGCAGGTACAAACCCTAAACATGAAAATGTCTACTCTAACTTCCTCATATCTGTGTTAGATTTAAATTGCTGCTGTGTTTTGGACCAATGACAAATCAGCTTTGAAGTAGTAGCCTGAATTCTTGGTTTGGGTCCATTTTAAAAGGAAGATTTGAGTCTTAGAAGCTGGTAGTAACTCTCAAATACATTCATTTTCAAGCTGTTCCTTGGTCTAAACAAACTAGAGAACAGATCAAAAGGGGTACTCATATCTTCAGGCATTACCTGCATTTTTCCATCTCTGGGAATACAGATAGAAAACCACATGACCCAATGAAACAGGGAAGAACTGAATGAAACAGGGTCAATAAGGAGGGAGAGAAAGAGAAAAATGCATGGAAGACTTGTTAGAGAAGGATTCTTAAATAGACAGATGAGACTAACATGTTATTTCTGCCAAAATAATGAAAAACAGATTGCAAAATAAATTAATAACAAAGGGCAGCATCTGGAGAAAAGTGGCTGCATAAATTTCTGATTTATTCCAAGGGGAAACATGACAAACCCAACAAAACTAAATCAGAATATATTATAGTTTTAAGTTTCTCCTCCAATGATTATCAGCCTGATGAGCTGTTGTTTTCCTGTACACTGCTCAACAGTAGACAAAATAAACTGATGTGTGGATAAGATTAATCACAATTTGTTAACCAAGAACAAGATTAATTAATTAAAAGGGAAGAAGCCATTCATACAGGGACAACCATCTCAAAAAAA
>VZRH01005442.1:0-12917 GCA_013397555.1 Urocynchramus pylzowi | reverse complement strand
AAAAAAAAAAAAAAAGCTTGCTGTGCGATCTGGAAAACCAGTCTAGTCAGGAATGTGACTTCCACATTAGGCAAGCTGGTGAAAAACATAATAAAGAATCAGTTCAGTAGACACAAGAGCAATATTTGAAGTAAAGCAAAATCCTTTATAGAATACAGCTTCAAGTCAGAAATAACTTGAGTGCTATGAGCAAAGATGTTTTTGTTAGTACGGTTTATAATGCCTTGGGAAAGTCCCTTACTGAGTGCTTTTCAACACCCTGTTTTCATGGAATTTAGTAAAGTTGACAAAGAATTTAGATTAGGGATTTAGATTGCTAGATAAGAGTCTATGAAATGACAATCATAACTTTTAGGCAAGGATAGAAACATATGATCAAATTTAAAAATTGAAGAGGTTGTCAATGGCACCAATGCTTCCATCTGTGATGATCAGCAGATTAAGCAGTCCTAGAGTAAATAGTGATATAGGATCATTTAGTACTGGACAAAAATAACCAGGATAGTGAAAATGACTGCAGAAACTCATGGTACTGAGAGGCTGGTGGCCTCTTGGTAAAACAAAATAATTTTAAAAGAAACATAAATGATACATACACCATGATGGACTCTAAATGGGCTATATTGTCTCAGAAAAAGTTCTTTAACTCAGTGTGGATGGGTCCAAAATTTAAAGGAATAATAGTTACAATTTAGAACATACCCAGATGACTCCAGAGGCTACACATAAGAAATAGTAACCATTGCTCTAGCAGAATACATTGAAAAATAACATGAGCAGTTTTCATGAGCTAGCCTAAGTAGACTATTTAATTAAAAAAAAAAAAAAATCAGAATATCACAAGTATTGTTGTCCCAAAAGAAGTTCTTTCACCCAGTGTGCAATCCCCATACAGAGTTATTTGATTTATTTACAGTTCTGCAAAGAAAGGGGTGTTGCATGCCAAATTCACAAAGCCAGCACCACGATTGTCAAAACTTTCACTACTTATATATATTTTCGCAAACAAAAGCATGTTACTCATGTTTCCTTTGCTACAAGTTACATAGTTCTCTTAATAACTAGTATTCTATCTTCTATTGGTTAAATTATTCCCTTTCTTCTTAAGCTAATTATGCCACATGTTCAGTGTTTCTCTTGGACTGGTGATTTTCTTGTGTTGGGGGTCTGTGAGGTGGTGGTTGTAATCTTCCCCTGCCTTTTCAGCTGGAGCTGATTTCAGCACAGTTGCTGAGTTGGCTTTAATAGTTTCTCCCTTATCTTGGGTGTTCTGCCAAACATTCTTGTGACCCATAAATTCTGCATTCTTTGTGCCTACCAGCAGTGGTGCATCCTTCTCCCCAGGTTTTGTCAGCCTCCCCCCAGGTCTGAGATCATTGAGGCACGTCAAGCCCTAAACCTTAGCCAGGCAATTCCACCAACAAGTAAACCATCTTCCAAACCCCTGGCTATCAATATGTCCCAGCCTTTCAGCTAAAGAAAAACACCTTATACTGTATACCTGGTTAATAACATCCTTCACCTGCAAAAGACATTAAACTCCCCAGCACTGCTAATGTACTGACTTAGAAATCAGCCTATAAATAAACTATGCCAATGTTTATGTGTAGAAACTACTACACAACTCACAAAGCTAACAATGTTATATCTGTAAGCAAGAATTAGATATTAACTGAATATAGCAAAGAACAGAGGACTGATTCCAGAGCAGATGAATATTACATAGGGTGTTTGATAGTCACTGTAGTATGTCATCCTGAATAAACAAGAGCTTCGTCCTGGAAGGTATATTTAATGGAGAAAGATAATTGATACATTCTCAACAGGACAAAATCTTTCCATTTACTTTCAAAAAAAAAAAAAAAAAAACAAACCAAAAAACAAAAATCAAACAAAAATAAAAAACCAAAAAAAAAACCAAAGTAGTTTTCAGAGGGAACAAAGTAAAAGAAAAAAAAAGCCTGAAAAATCCAAAAAACCAACCAAACAAAAAACCCACAAACAAACAGACAAAAAAAAAAATTTTGTTGCTGCCCCAACTTCCTTTTCTATTTCTATTCTCCCTGCAAAGGATTAAGCTTCTCCAGTTTGTTCTGAAGAAAGTGCCCTAGAAATCTTATTTTACTAACAGCACAGAAGGATCATGCATGACAGGACAGCATCAGTTCTAATGAATGAGTTTAATCCAGGGGCCTGGATTAAATGAGATTGCAACGATTATTATTGGAGAGGGCAATGCTAAAATTCAGGGGTAGTGTCACTGAACTCTGAGAGGTTGTGCTAATTTAAAACAGTAAAACTCATTCCCTGTCATCAGAGGAAGTGAATACTAACTTATAATTAACATAACTAAATATGAATGCACATGTCAAAAATTGGAAATTAAATTAAAATACCTTGCATATGTTGCACAGCTATTCCAGTGCCCACTTTCAAGAAATGCTGCCAAAGATTAATTACACAAAAAATAAAACTGAGCATTAAGGAGCTGGAGGCTTTAGGATTGTATTAAGGTAAGCAGTAACCAGTGCTAAGGTTTCTCCTTTTCTCATCATTTGAAAAAGTGTTTTAAGGGAGATAGACAGTTGTAGAAAGTACCAGACTTGATAGCTATATGCAAAGAAAACCCTCATCCACAGATGGTATTCATATGCTCTTCTTTGCTTCTGATTTAGGGCTCTGAGGCTCTTTTTTTACCTGCCAATCCCTAACTTTACATCTATTCATAACTACTTTTTCCTTGCTTCCTTACTCAAGCTGGAATAAAACATTAAATGTGTATGTGCTTTCGGAAGTTTCTCCATCAAAGACATGAAATATCTCTGCCAATGAACAACAGTGAGCTCTTCCTTCTCATTAGGACATCTAAATTCCCTGAGGATAACTCAAGAAACAGGAGCTGCTACCACCATAAATATTCCAGTGTAAACAACATTCTAGAAAAAAAAACTGATTGGGTGTGACTAATAAATAGGAGGAGAGTGTGTATTTCATGGTAAATTAATCAAAAAGTCCACTAGAACTAATACCTTGAAGTGGCTAAAATATTGATGAAATCACTGACTGGTTTTTGCTTCTTCTTTGAAGAGACATGACAGCTCTTCAGGGCTTAACCTGACACTGAGCTCCTCAGTTTCCTGCTAAGTTGTTAATAACACTTAGAAAATCACTTTCACTTCTGGCAGATGAACTGTGTAATATGGACACATAGGCAGTGTGCTCAAACAAAAAATATTTGGGAAATTCCCATGGGCACTTGTTGGTCATTGGTTTCTCTTCCCTGGTTTGGAAACACAAGAAATTTTTTACTTCAGTTAGATTTAGACCAAAATATTTTTCTTCTTGACCTTTCTTTCAAAGTCTGCTTTCCACAACCTGCCTCTCTTGGACATATTAAGCAAGACTTTTTGGGCACTCAAGAAAGGCTTTTCAAAATACAAGCTACTGCCTTAGTAGGATGCAGAGATCAAGCAATTCCTTCAGAAAGTTGCAAGGTAGAAATCGGCACTCAGTTTATGCATGCGTCCTTCTCTATCATGAGCTTAAAAAAGAGAAGGGACAATAACAGGATCAGGACCAGGACTGGGAAGAGGTAACCAATTTCCAGAGAGTCACTTTCTCAGCTACATTCAGTTAAGTCTGAGTGCAGCAAAGAATTTGCTCCTTTCACGTTATTCTTGGAGCCTGCAAATTACAAAGCGCTGAAGAGTGAAACTACCCAAGTGTCAGGAGCTCACAAGTCATCTGATTTTCCGGACAAAAACTTGGAATTACCAGATGATGAGTGCAGAGACAAGCCTATTCAAAATCGTGGTGAGGTTGTTCTGCTGTTCCTCGTCCCAGCACCCATCTACAGCAAACCTAATGAAGTCACTACAACTCACATGCAAAATCAAGTATTTCTGTTTTCATGGCATGAAACAGTAAAATCTGTTCAGAAAAGCAGCCCACCAGAATGTACAATGGTACAATGCCTTAAATGAAAAAAAACCTGCTGATTTACCCAACCAGGTTTTACAGTGCCAAGGCCTAAAATTTATGACAGTATCTCTGCAAAACAAGGAAAAAGACAATACCTGGCAGCTTCCCTGACAAACCTCTTGAACAAATCACTCTTTCACAATTCAAATTCAGAAACATTAGGAACAGAGTATAGATTCTTTGAATACTCTTCAACTTGGTCAGCTTTACCTTTGTTCTCAGTTGCTGATCTAAAATAACTTGTAATATTCTATATTGTAAAGGGATATAGAATATCCCTTTATGTAAAGGGATTATTAACGACTTCATCCACACTGTTTCTGAAAAGCAAGATTCCCCCATCCCTATCTCTTCTGCAAGGATAACAACATCACTGTAGCAAACAGAATGGTTTCAGTAGGAGAGCACGATTTTGAACAAATTCCTGTTGCACCGTATTGCTTTCTGTAACAGATGGATGAGAAATCATTTTACTAAACATAATTTATTTCACAAACTCAAGGGTATAAGCAATCCTCTTCTGCCTCTTCAGCTGTGGGGCTCATCTTTCTCTTGATAATGAGATATATAGATATAGTTTTTTATGAGGAAGAGACTTGATTAGAAATTAGAAAATACATTCTTATCTGTGAATGGAACAGATACAGGATTCTGACCCTTAAGGTAGTGGACAAAAATCCAAACCTCAGCTTTTGAAGACTAGCAGTACAGATACATTACAACGCAGAATATTTGTCAAGTTTTGCTGTCGCTTAAGTCTGGGTAAAAAGAAAGAACTGACAGACACGGATCCCATTCTGTTGATGCCTTCTGCAGGTAGAAGAAAATATTTTTGTTGTGGGATAGTGGTGTGAGTGTATCTGTTGTAAACTGAGGCTGAACCTTATAGTTTTCAACCTGTGTGTCTTCTGGAATACATAAAAAAAAAAAATTCAAATTTTCAGTGATAGTGTTGCAATCTGTAATCTGACTACTTAGCAAACGGGATAATCCTGACAGAAAAGAAGGGTCACATACACCTTATCTACTACTTCCTCTGTCTTATCAAGAGGTTTTGAGAAGAGGGGAGCTTTGGAAAATTAAGATATACCATTAATAAACATAAAAGTTCCCCTGGAATAGGGGATACCCTTTGACCTGTGGGAACTGGGTCCTACCAGCTGTATGGAATGAGTGGGACAATCATAATTAAACAGCTATTGTCTCCTTTAAACTCTTTTAAATTGAAAGAGTCGTTTGCATAAAAAAAGAAGAGTGGCTTCTCACTATAAAGGGAAAATTATGTTCAAATAACAGGATTCTTAACTCAGGCTCTTCTTTTCAATACAGAAAAACTGTGTGATGATTTGAGTAATTAAGGTTTATATTCATACTGTTCAAGATGAAGATACTCCAGTTAGTTAGAGTTTGGGTAGTAAAAATCATGTTTTCTGACTTGCATTCTTCTTAAGGAACTCCATTCTGCCTTTCCCATTTCTAACAAACCCACAGGAATCTGGACTTATGTCACTCTTTGGGGAAAGCTGAACTTAATTATGTATTCCCCTTCCTCATGTGTCCTTTCTCTGCTCCCTTTACCATATTTAGTAGAGGAATACTAGTACTAAACTAATTTACAGGGAGATAAAGGAGGAAAAAATTATTTCATGACTGTGAGAGGTCTGATACTATGAGTTTGGATTTTAGTTAGTTAAAGATTACACTACATTTTAGATAAAACAGTGTTACTAAACTTTGTGAGGCTTTAATATGAAATCAGTGTTTGTTTCTCCACAGCCCACTTTTACAGATCCTTTTCCTGCCTTGCCATCAGTTGATGTCAGCAGAGACTTGTCACTGCTCTGTCTTGATCTCACACACAAGTTAGTTTTCACTTGCAGCTTCAGTAGCAGAGCAAGAGCAGCAGCAGCAGAGAGTCCACAGACTGCTCAGCTCACCACATAAAATGAGTAAATACTCCTGTGGTCAGGCAGAGCAGAACTTCATGTTGGTACAACTCCAAGCTTTACCAAACCAGCTGCTTTTAAGCCATGCTTGGTATAGGCACACTTGCTATAGCCTGTCACAGCAGTTGAAGATTAGTAAAAGTCAAATTCCATGTTGATTTGCATTGCCACCAACATGAATAAGTTGTATTGCTGAATTTGAGTCACTGAACATAAATAGAATGGACATTCTTTGGAAAGCATGGAAATGTGCTTTGCTCCCTGCCACACTTTAATTGGCAATTTGTGATACAAGCCACAAGGATGGCGATGAATGGGATTCTTTCCCCACATTCAATTTTCTTAGTAAATAACTAGGGAAATAATAAACAAAATTCTACTTGAAGCTACACTTGGTGCTATCTCATTAGGTTGAATTATATTAAGGAACAGGTTCCTGTAAAACAGCCACTCTTCAAGCTAAAGGCACTACAGTTTTAATTTTTTTCCCTCCAGGTGTATTTTGGAAGTAATTACTGCATCTCAAAAGCTGCTAAAGCAAATGAACTATTCAATTCTGTTCTCATAATTTTTTTGCACTTTTCTACTTTCCTAAATATAGTACAAAATCCACTTCCATTTCCATTTTCTTCTCCCCATGTTCTCATTATGAATTTTCATTTCTTTTCCCCAATCTGCCTCTCATTTATCAATCCTGCCTTCACTGTTTCTCTCTTCAGATTCTGCTACCCAACCCTGCTGTGCCATTGTAGCTTGTTCCATTTTGGATTCACCTTCTCAAAGGTGAGAAGAGAGAAATTCCCAAGTGTGGGTTCATTTCACCCAGCTTCAGGTATTGAAGGTCTGAGCCTGAAGCTGATGACCCTTTTAGAAACTCATTTATCATCCATAGAAGAGAAATGAGCACTTCTAATGGCCAATTTCTCCTATCATTAAAAAGACATCCAATGGATTGCCTTCTGCACAATGGTACTACTCCTAGCTAATCTGTGGATAAATATAGCTGAGATGAATTCTCATGCTGCCCAGGTTAGACAATGCTGTGCATGGCTGTAGGGAAAAAAAAGAGATACTGAAGCAGGTCTCTTGCTGACAGCTGATTGATTGCAGGGCACCAAACAGTAACAGCGGTAAAATGGAAGGTGACAGATGGGTCAGTTTAAAATTCCCCAAATTAAATCCAACTGCAAAGGCATCTACTGTATTTACTTTCTACCTGTAGTCAAGAAGAAAATGTCTAAAAGGAAGAAAATATGAATTTAACCACATTTATAACTATAGCTAGATTTGGAATACTCGGCTAACTAACTCAGATAGCAATAACTATGAAAGATATTAGAAAGGTTCTGCATTTTAACACTGCATACAGAACTGAAATTGGGAGAAAAATTTGAAAAATAAGAAGATTCAAAACTCAGAGACACTGAATCCCTTAGAAGAGACTGGACAAGATAGCAACCACTGAGAGTTCTCTTGCATACAACTGGACCCCAAAGGTAAACCATTTGGCAAAGCAGTTCAGATTGGTGAACCAAAGACATCAACCCTTTTCCCATCAATATATCATATATGCCACTTGAGAAGGGTATATATGGTAAGCATAACAGAGTGTTCAAACTGCTACAAGAGCTGAGAAGGTTCAAAGTTCTTGCCATCTCTCCTGGGTACTACTGGGTAGCTGATATCAGCTAGACACTTGGTATATGTTCAGCAAAGACTTTCTGAAGGGGCACTTTAAAATATTTACAAGGGCAAAACCTTCAGGAGGCTATTTTTTTTCCATCTTCCTTTCAAAGCTTAACAGTTTGTAAATATTGGTAAGACAAATATTCTGCCAAACACTCTGGTAAAGTAGCCTGGTACATCACAACTGATCTTTCCCTCCTCCCCATGCACTCTCCCTCAAAATCAACAAAATTCCAAAAAGAAGCCTCACTAGCTAACACAGCTTGAGGACAGTACCCATAGTTTGATGGACATTTTATCGCAAACAAATTTGGTCTTGGGGCAGTGGAACAGTTGCACAGAGTTTCTACTGGAGTTTTGACTACAAAGGGAGAACATAAAATAGGTTTTGTGAACCTGCTATCACAACAAGGCCTGAGACCCACCTGGAGTGCTGCATCCAGCTCTTCAGTCCCTGGCACATCAGAAGAGCATCAACCTTGTCAGAGTGAGTCCAGAGGAAGCCACCAAGATGGTCAGAGGGATGGAGCACCTTTCCTATGCAGAAAGGCTGAGAAACTTGTGTTCAGCTTGGAAAAGAGAAGACTTAGGAGTGANCAGTTGCACAGAGTTTCTACTGGAGTTTTGACTACAAAGGGAGAACATAAAATAGGTTTTGTGAACCTGCTATCACAACAAGGCCTGAGACCCACCTGGAGTGCTGCATCCAGCTCTTCAGTCCCTGGCACATCAGAAGAGCATCAACCTTGTCAGAGTGAGTCCAGAGGAAGCCACCAAGATGGTCAGAGGGATGGAGCACCTTTCCTATGCAGAAAGGCTGAGAAACTTGTGTTCAGCTTGGAAAAGAGAAGACTTAGGAGTGACCTAATTGCAGCCTTCCAGCAGCCAAAGGGAGCCGAAAATGAAGAGGGCCTATTTACAAGAGCATGTAGTGACAGGACATGGAGGAATGGCTTCAAACTGAAAGAGAGTAGGTTTAGATTAGGTATTAGCAAAAAATTCTTCACTGTAAGAGTGGTGGGGCACTGGAACAGATTACCCAGATAAGCTGTGGATGCCCCGAACCTGGCAGTGTTCAAGGCCAGGTTGGATGGGGCTCTGAGCAACTGGATCTGGTGGAAGGTGTCCCTGCCCAGGTTAGGGGTTAGGAACTGGATGATCTTTAAGATCCCTTCCAACTCAAGCCATTTTATGATTTCCTGATTTTATTCAGGCACTGAGCTTTGAAGGCCTGGTGATTTTTTTTCCTTTGATTTTGCCTAGGCATTGGGTGCAGGTGACCAGGTGCTGGCAGTGGGAGGGCTGTAGGGGTAGCTTTGAGAAAAGGCCAGGGTTTCCCTGTGACAGACATTTCCAGCCAACTCCAACATATTCATCACAGGACATAGCTGACACAAAGAGAGAAATTATATCCTTCATCCCAGAAAACACCTGAAGCTAAGATAAGTGAAAAAAGCCATGTGAACCATAGCCACACAACCAATCTTTTTCCAGACACAATTTTCTGCCATGTCAGAGCACCATCTTTGCCTAGTTCCATCCTGCTGCTTCTTAGGTTCTTCATCATTGAATCTTCCATTGTTACTTTGTTCTGTGACCACTGCAGGGTGCACCTGCATGGGTCTAAGGAGTGCTTCGTACTCCAAACTAAATAAAATAAATTTTTGCTAACTTTATGCATTAACTGAAGTAACTTTTACTGCAGTGTAAATAAGAAACAGGATCTTTTGCATCTGTACAGTGAAAGACTTTGAAACAAATCTAAAATTAAAAGGGGGAAAAAGCAAGAGTTATCAGATTACAATTTCATTCATGGGTCAAATTTATTCTTACAATTTCCCTAGCTTCTCAGAATTCACTGAGATCCATAAAAGTCTGAAGCAAATAAACCAAATTTCTATTTCACAGAGGCACCATACAAGTAGGGAGTCAGGAAAAGAAGCAAAACACAAGCAGCAGAAGTATACAGCACAGCACAAAGGATACCCTTTATAATTTTTAGTAAATCACCTTCAAAGAATCTTGCTCTTACTTGAAATATCTGGGAACAAAACCAGATGTAGTAAATATTTTCATTTCTCAATTTTTTTGCACATCACTTGTTTAGAGGCAGTTGAAAAGCAGTCAGCTAAAGTATAGTTTAAGTGAGTTTTCTGCACTTGAATTTTTATTAAAAAGTGGGAAATAACATTCATTTTAACATTTCCAAGGGTTCAACAGTAGCTGTGCAGGTGGTGGAGAATTAATTGACTGGAAATTTAAAAGTATGGAAAACCAGGGAAAGTTTTAAAATCTCAATTGGAACATGAAACAGTGGTCTAAACTACTTACCTATAGAAGAGATTTTTTGAGTATTGATAGGTGTCAGAAAAAAGATGTAACATCTACTGGTTGCATCTGAGCCAAAGCGAACTGGTAATTTTGGACTATGATGGTAATTATCCACTGGATTAATTTACTTGGGGATCTAGGGATTACCTTAAACTGTGTCCAGCTGTCTTTGCAGATATACTACAGACTGAAGGAGAGCTGGTGGCTGAGTGCAGAGAGTAATGCTGACATTCTTCATCTTGCAGAAGTTAAAACTTGTAAGTCACTTGTAAGTCACTTGTAAGTCCTAGTTTTTAATGGGATCCTTAAATCTAAGAAAAGATGGGAGGGGGTTACCCACTCTCTCTCTCTAGATATAGATGAACAAAACTTTCCACTCTAACCAGCAGGTCACACTCTGCTCATTTCCCAAAGCTACATAGTTTGGCCTTCAGGTGCCTTTTTAAGAACACTGAAGTTTTTTGCTTCCTCAAAAAGCTTAAATGCCACAGATTTAGGGTACTGGTTTTCTTCATCAGTATTGGCTTTCATGACATCCAGCATCATTCCCATCAGGTTCCCATCTCCTTTCTTCATAGCCTTTTTGGGGAGCTCCAAGGAAAGACAAAACTCAGCACAGACAAGGAAAAAATATAATAGAGGTAAAATCTTGCTCCAAGCAAAGTTTCCATGGATTGGAAGCCTGACAGATGCAATTAGACTGAAGGCCAGTAACAGATTTGATACTCCATAGAAACTTATTTTTACCAGGCAGATGACAGTAAAGTTTCTGAGGTTTATCACATTAAATCTCCATTTTCATAAACACATCTAAATATAGAAATTAGATGAGCTAAAAATACTACAGAAACAAGGGTTATGAATGAAAGCAAAAGCACTGCCAACAATTTACTTAGCTCTACAGCAATAGCTTCAACCCTAACATTTCCCTGAATGACTGATCTGTCTTGCTCTCTGAGGCATTACTTCACTGAGAAATGTAGCATTTTCACACATTTTTTTCAGCTAAATGGTGAAGATGAGACTTAAGAATGCCAAAACCAGACATTTTTTATTTTTACACCTAGGCAAACCAATCCAAAGCTGCCTTACAAAACCAGAATAGAGACTATAGCAGTGCAGACACCTAAGTGAACAGGTCTTATTGGCGAACATTTAGGAGAAACCCATTGGATGGGTACATCAGCACTGTCAGTGGAGTAAGTTCCTAGATAAAACAGTTTGGATTATAGAAGTAATATTTTCATGTGTATTAGTATTTTCAAGGTGTGTTAATATGCTTACATGTTACATAACTTTATGGTAAATCAATAAACTTTGGTTATGGCTTTTTCGTTTTTTAATCTTATGTGGCTTTTGAATTATGTGACTGAACTACTTGCAAAATTCTGTTGTGCATGGAGGCCAGTGTTTTGTATTTGTGGAGTGAAAATAACAGTAGATTTTACAGGAATTTGCATTCCCACAAGCTCTGTAAAGAGCTTTGGGAACAGCTGTTCTGTGAAGCTGAGTTTTGGCATTATATGCAAAACATGAGACAAGTTTCACTGAGCTTTTTTACTCTGTGTTTTTTATGAAAGAGCATTTTACCTGATATAGGGTAGGAAACTTCCAACATGCAAGCTCCAAATAAAAACTGCTTTTCCATCAATGACTTGTCCAGCCCCTAAGAATAATACATACTTACTCAGGATTGTGTTTTTAGGTGATGTAATAAGGTAAAGAAAAATTAAAATTATAAAACCTTTTCATTTATACTCCAAACAGATTAAGATGCCTCATAGTCATGAAAAACTAGGCTGTGAAATGATATGATTCAATATAGGCCAGCAACACCAGGATTAGATGCTGTGGGATTTTTTCTAAGGTCAGCCACTGACTCACTCCGTGTGACTAGAGATGGTGCCTCTTGGCTGTTTTTTGGGAAATTATAAAGTAAAAGTACTGTCACTTATTTAATTTTATCTCTACAGAGGAGCAACAGATTGGAAAGGCTTTGTTAGAATGAGTTTCCTACTTCAGTAGCCACGAATAATAATGAAAAACATGAAATATTAAATGGATGAGTACAGGTTGGTTGATCCAATATTAGATTTGTACAAAGTGAGCTTACTTCCTGCACCTCCTTGACCTGACTGGAACTTTGAACAGTGAGTTAGGCCACCTAACGGGAACTTAACACAAAATAAAGCTGACACGATTGTTCTGCTACCTCAGGTCAAAGGAGAAGATACCAAGACTGACGGAGAATGCATGCACAAGAAAGCCAAACTCAGCAGCCATCCTAAAAATCAGCTAGGGCTTTGTTCAAGCCGAGGGAATGAACAAGACAAAGGTTCAGCTGTGAAGTCCAGCTTTGCACACACAATCCCTCAACAAAGAAGTGAGAAAGAGAATTTGGGGCTGTGGTTTAAACTATGGCCAGAACCACTGACAACTCATTCTCCCTTGAACAAACAAGATCAGCTATGTAACTTCACACAATGCAGGGCCACATCCAAGGGACATTCAAATGAGCAGCAGTTGCAGAGGTGCCATAACACATTAAAAACCCCTGAATGGCTCCCCAGACTGATTCCTGAGGCCATGCAGGAGAACAACCATGTGATGCAAAGTGATGCAACAGATGCAGAGTCTCTTGCAAGAAACTCTGTCAAAGTCAGGCCCTGCCACGGGAGGTAATTGGGTGCTCCCACCTGGCCCAAATGTATATCCATCCACTCAACTCTAGGTTTTCGGGGGACCCTAGCCACCAAGAAGGCCTCATGGACAGCATCCACAGGACGCCACTGGGATCCACAGAGCACTGATTTTTTGTACTTCATCTGTCTCTGTCACTCTTTTGCTCTTGCTCTCTCTCTGTCTGTCTTATTCTCTCATTTCCTTTTCATTAAAACCCATCCTGTTGGCTTGGGTGTCTGATGCCATTGGAACCTTCATTTGGGCAGACGCATGTCTGATCATTTGAAGAAA
>VZRH01005440.1:734119-766409 GCA_013397555.1 Urocynchramus pylzowi | reverse complement strand
ACGTGCATACATGTATTACATATGCAGGGAGCTTGGGCTGGATGATAGATATTACAGCTAAAATACATAATATATATAAAGGGTACAATATACATACATATGTAGTCCATATCATATGAATACATGTATAATTCTATAAAATGAATTTAACATGAATATTTATACATTTCTGTATCTCATATATATCTAAAAAGACTTATTATATATCTATATTATATATATGTATTTATATATATATATATTTAAATCTTAATTTCTTTGCCATAAAGCCATTTCTTTCCTTTTACAAGGCATTTTTTTTGAAAAACCCCAAAATTTCACAGACAAGCCATCCTGTTTTCTGCCCAGTTCTGCTTTCAGAGACATTTTCTTGTCTCTGAAAAACTACCGCTAAAATTCACCCAAAGGAAGATGGAAAAAAGATGTTTGGTCTTTCTGGTGTGGTTCTGCTGCCTCCTCCAATGTGCAGTGTTTCTATTTCTATCTTCACCTCTATTTCTATCTCTCTCTCCATTTAAAAACCAGGATGACTCCATCTTTAAATACTTTTTGATGAAGAAATGGTCAAAGAACATTTTTCTTGATCTTAGCCCTGAGTAATTTGGTTCAAATTGGGATTTTTCACCAAATTCTTTAAAAAATTACAGACAAAGTCAGAAAAACAACATTTCTGGCAGCATTTTCAGCACAATAATCTCCATTTTTGACATGTCTTACCTGGACAACAGGCTCTTTAAGATACCCCTGGAATCTTTTGTCTAAGATTCCAGGGACATTTTTAACATGAAGTCAGGATGACTGTGGGCTGCTCACAGCCGAGGACAGGCTGTCCTTTCACAGTGCCCGCACCCATGGCCATGGGACCCCACAGAAGAGCCCCTGCCCCTCACCAGGGGTGACAGACTTAGTCCTCAGGACTAAGAGTTGAGGACTTAGACTTTAGACTGACAAATTTCTTTGACAAAGACAAAAAAATCACCTCTTTTAGGGACCTAAACTTGAGTTTCCTTCCCCCTGAGACCTCAGACACATTTCCTGGACAAATTTTAAGACTTTTCGATTAAGAAAATACGCCCGATTCTCTGTGGCGCGCGCAGAGTCGTCAGAGTCCACCGGGACGAGACAGAGCCCCCAGCGCCGGGCGTAGTGCCTGGCCCCAAACGGGCGGCAGACCCCAGCCCGGCGCCAAGTCCGAGAAAAAACCCCAAATCACCAAAAATCGACAAAATGTCAAAATTCCGTGGTGGGAAAGAAAAGACCGAGGGGAAGTCGGCGACTCACCTTCGACGGTCAACATCGTCCCGGCCCCGAATACACCACACAGTGACACAGGGCCGCACAAAAACCTCCTGCCTCATGGCAGAGCAGTCCTGGACCCCATGGATGTGGGAGGTGGAGAGGATGGTCTGGAAATATCCCAACGGGTGCAGTGGAATGCAGGTGATGGGATGGAGATGCCCCGATGGACACAGCAGGATGAAGGTGTGGGCACAGCTGTACCTGTGGAGTTTTGATCCTCGTTGGGCTCTTTCAGTGCAGCTCCCACCACCAGCAATGGAGTTAGTAGTGGAAGGTCTCTGCAGGCAATTTATTTTTATTAGTATTTACCCTAAAAATATGAAAAGGCAAGAGGTGGAGATGCCTACATAGAGCTGAGCCAAGGAAGGGATGAGCCAGAAAGGGTTTCAGCTAAAACCCATTAACTTCAAATTTCCCTGTAAAGGCTTGGCTGCTTCTTTGAAAAGTGTTTTCCCAGTGTGGTGCCAATCCCACAGATTGGCAGATTCAGTGCTCAGCTTGGACCACTGAATGCCAACAGCACCAACGTAAATTGAACCCACAGATTTTCAAATGATGTGGTTTGTGCAAGTGGTTATAGAAAGAGGCAGAGTCAGTGAACTTCCTGAGTCACAGGAACTCTATAAATAGTTTACTATAAGACAGGTAACACTTTGAAGATTTTGTGGTTTGAGACACTTTCTCTTTCAGAGCTTTGCTTTGCCACTGGGAAGGTTTATGCTTTTGTGCAAAGTCTGAAACTATCCAAAAAAGAAAAAAAACATCACTGAAATTGTCTATGCAAAGCATTTAGCTGAAGCCACTACCCTCTATGGTGGATGATCATTTTCTGAGCATTTCTCAGGCTTCAATGGGGTTTTGGAATCGTTTTGTGGGAGGACAAGAGGTGGACAATGTTCAGCTCTTCAGTCCTGCTCTCCTTGGAGAGAGGCATGGAAGAGGACAGAGACTGTGCTGGATGCAGCCGGGTGCTGCTGAAGTATCTTTTGGCATTGCCACTGGAGCAGGAGGTCTCGAAAGTCTCTCCCAGGCTGGCTGATACTGAAGACAGCTGACTCAGAGATGCTGCCTGGACCAGGGAATGTGGAGAGGGAGAGGGAAGAAGAGGGATGTCAGTCTGTGCCCCAGGACAGCCCTGTCTGACACAGGACAGGGCTCCTGTGCCATTCCTGTGAGGGAATGGAGGGATCATAGTCTCAGAAAGAGCCCAAGGCCTGAGCTCAAGGCCAGGGCCACATGAAGAGATCTGGCAAAGCAAGAGGATGTGGCTGGCAGCAGAATGAGGTGGTGGGGCTGAGGACATGGCAATGCCAGGCAGTGCACAGCCCCAGGGCCTCCTCCTGCATAGCACGAGGCAAGCAGGAGGCCATTCACAGCCAGTGGTCATGGAAGGGGGACTTGAAGCTGCATCAAGCCCTCAGCCCTGCTCAGCCCTGAGACAGAGGGCAGAGGAGCTCCATTTTAAACTCTGTTTCCAGAGGGCTGTGCCCCTTGTGGTGATGGTCCAGAAGCTCCTGGCACAGCTGGGCTGGGAGCTGGGCTGGGAGGCATCAGCAGGGCCCTGGGCACCAGCCAGGGAGATCAGGAGAATCTTGGCTCTGGAGCACAGGCAGATACAGGAGGTCATCCCAGCATTTCTTTTCTGAGAGTGTGGGCAAACACCGGACAGGTTTCCTAGAGAGCTGGATGATATCCCAGGCCTGCAAGTGTTATACAGGCACTTGGACAATGTCCTACATTTTTGTCATCCCTGAAGTGGCTATGCAGTTAGACTGTGATCATTGAAGGCCTCTTCCATCTGAAATAGTCTGTTCAGTTCTATCCTATCTGCTCTCATCCACAAATGACACGGAAAGAGCTGTAAGGATGGAGCTGTGTCACAGAGAACAACCACATTCACCACAGGGCAGAAAAAGGCAGGGTTGTGCCAGGGACCTGCCCCACCAAACAGGGACAGCAGAGACTCGGAACAGGCCCCTGCCATGGCAGGAAGACTTTGTATCTCTTTGCCATTGCTCCGTTTCACCATGGTAACATCATCACAGCCATTTTGGTTGATACCACATTAACAGCCAGCCTTGTCCAGGGCCTGAACCCCAGAGATGGTTACTGTGCTTATGGAGCCAGACTGGGATCCAGAGAACCGCAAGGGATGTCTGGGGGTTCCAAGTCATTGTAGTAGATCCCAATGACAGGGGCACAGCCAGGAAACTTAGGCTGGTAGCGGTCACAGCTGCTGCGGTCCCTGGAGCAGATGACTTTGATGGTTTGTCCCACAATGCTGACACTGAGTAGAGCTGACAGAGCACTGCCTGGACCAGGGAACATAGAGAGGGAGAGGAGGGAGAAAAGAAGATGAGGGTCAGCCAGTGACCTGGAGCATGGCCCTCTCTGGTCAAGGGAACAGTGAAAGGACAAATCTGCCTGCAGGCACATACATGGGACACCCTGGGCCATGACAGCGTTGCTGGGAGGTCATAACTTCCTCAAATGACAGAGGATGGGCACAGATGGGCTCCAAGGGTAAGCTGAGGCAGGAGGTTTTTGTACCACTTCCCCATTGCTCTGTGTCACGGTGCAGCAGTACTGCTGCTGTCATAGCTACCACAGAAATAGACAGCCTCGTCCTCGGCTTGGACCCCAGTGATGGTTAACGTGCCCGTGGAGCCAGACTTGGATCCGGAGAATCGCGAAGGGATGTCCGAGGGTCTCCTATCACTGTAGTAGATCACAGTGACAGGGGCAGTGCCAGGGACCGTCTGCTGGTACCAGCCATAGCTGTAGCTGCTACCAGAGCAGGTGATCCTGACCGTGTCGCCCACCTTGGCCTTCATCTCGGGTGGCTGGGTCAGCGCTGCCTGGACCAGGGAACCTGGAGAGGGAGAGAAGAGAGGGGAGAAGATGGGGGTCAGTCAGTGTCCCAGGAGCACAGATCTGCCTGGGGAGCAGGCACAGGGCCCCTGTGCCCAAAGGCCCTGTCCAGGCACAGAGAGTCTGGCCATGGCACCTGTGCCGTGGGCGAGCACCACGAAGAGAAGAGGGGCCCAGGCCATGGTTCAATCCCACCGGCTCAGCGTCCCCAGAATGATGGGGCTGTGCCGTGGACCCTGACTCCCTTTTAAGCCCCTGCCCGCCCAGGACACGTCCCCTCCATGCAAATCCGACCCTGCGGTCACGGCCGGATCCTGCCCGCGCCTCTCTCCGCACATCCCTCCCTGCTCCACACCCAGCCCCACCACCCCAGATGCAGCAGGGCTTGTCTCCAGACACAAATTGGAGACACCCCCAGCTCTGAGCCTAAAACCACCAGCACAGACCCCCTTGTCCCCACACCGGGCTGAGTGGCTGCAGTGCCTAAGGAGAAGGGAGAGATGAGTGCTGTGGCAAGGGCATACAGGAGTACCTGCAGCTCCCAGTGATGGGACTGGAACAATGCCAAGCTCCACCAACTCATTTTTTGGCATTTTTCCCTCTCACGGCTGTTCCAGGCCTGTAAAGTACCCCTTGCTCTCCTGCTTTTGTGCCTCTTCCTCTGACAGCTGAGATCCACTACTCAAGACCAAGACCTCTGCTCTTCCCAGGCATTCACACCCCAGAACAATGGGAGCAGGCCAGCACTGAGCCCCGGGGTCCAGCAATGCCTCCCCATTCGCTGATCATGAGCCCACTGTGCTGGTGCTCAGCAGCCAGAGCTGGGGCAGCTCCTGGTCAGTCCTGCTCCAGCTTAGGGCACGGGGATCACGGCTGTCTTTGGCAGTCCCAACCCAGACAAAGAGTGGCTGCACCACAGGAAATGTCCTCTCCTCCAGGACTCTCCCTTTCCCCGACTATTCTGGCCCCACGGTGCCCAGGGCACCAGGAGCCTGGCTGGCATGGGCAGGCAGGGCTGCAGGGCTGTCTCCCTGTGAGCAGCACGGAGGGGACCTGCTGGAGCACAGCATGTGTCCCATAGCAGGAACTGCCACACAGGCACATATGCTGCTCCGTGTTGTGCCTGGGCAGCTGCAGGCAGCACCTGAGGGTGCCCCACTGGAGCAACAGTGGGCTTGTGTCTCCCTTTTCCTGGGCTGGGAGTTACCATGGCCCTGATCACCACTGGTGTCCCAGCCAGAAGAGTGAGAGCCTCCTCCTGCTTCTCCTTCTTCTCTGTTTGGACCCAGCCATGGGTAATGTGGCCATGGAGATGAGTGCATTTCCAAGAGCTATATATGCCCTCCCAAAGTGCCAGGGAATGGTCAGGGACCTGGGGTTTTAAGGGAGTGCCAGGCTGAGACACCAGGAACAGCAACATTCAGTGCAGGGCAGCGAGGGCAGGGCCATGGTGGGGGCCTGACCCCCCATCAAGCAGGCACAGCAGAGACTCCTCACTGATATCTGCAATAGCAGCAGGTTTTTGCATCACTTCCCCAATTGCTGCATGCCGCTGTGGAAGCACTGCTGCTGCTGTCACCACCACCACAGAAATAGACAGCCTCGTCCTCGGCTTGGACCCCAGTGATGGTTAACGTGTTCGAGGAGCCGGATGTGGATGCGGAGAATCGCGAAGGGATGTCTGAGGGTCTCTGGTTATCAGCATAGATCACAGTGACAGGGCCAGTGCCAGGGACCTTCTGCTGGTACCAGCCATAAGCATTGTTGCTGCCCCTGCAGCAGATCAAGGTGTTTTGCTTCAGAGACATGGACACTGGGGACAGCTAAGCCAGAGCCATGTGAGAGCCGTGGGCTGCGGCAGAAGCTCTCCATGCCCAGCCACAGCACCCAGGGCTCCTGTGTCCTGGCAAACACCCACATGCTCAGCCCCGAGCTTCCAGGGTGGCTGCAATGCTGCCAGGCCCTGGGCAGGACTCAGACTGTGGAGCACATATGTGGCAAAGGTGCTCTTGGGCAGCTCCACCGGCTGCAGCTCCTAACATTGTCCCAGGCTCCTCTGCCCTTCACATGGATATTGGGCCGTGAGGATGAGCCCAGGTCAGGGCTTCTGCAGCACCAGGGCCCAGTCACTGCAAACATAGTCATAGAGTCATCAGAAGGGACAATAAATGCCATCAACACCCCTGCCTTGGGCAGGGACACCTTTCACCAGACCAGGTTGCTCAATGCCTCATCCAACTTTGCCTTGAACACTTCCAGGCATGGGTCATCCACAAGCTCTCTGGGAAACCAGCTTCAGTGCCATATCATGCTCAGAGTTACAGTCCTGAGACCTGGAACACACAGGGAAGGGAATGGAAAAGTCCAAAAGCTGGAGAGGTGGCCATGCCTGGTGGAGTGGAATGAGGCACAAAAACCAGCTTTTTTGACACTCAAGATCTCACTTGCCTGTGGCTCAGTGTCACCATGAGATCAGCACTGCTGCTGTCAAAGCTAACACAGTAGTAGACACCCTTGCCCTCAGCTTGACCACCAGTGACCCTCTGGAGCCAGACACAAAACCAGAGAATGGCGAAGGAATGTCCGAGGGTCTTACGTCATCCCAGTAGATCACAGTGACAGGGGCAGTGCCAGGGACCTTCTGCTGGTACCAGCCATACTCATTGCTGCTCCTAGAACTTATAGCCCAGACAGCTTGTCCCAGATTGGTTGGCACTGAGTATCACTGAATGGACTAGGGAGCCTGGAGAGGGAGAGGTGAAAGGCAGTAAGATGAGGGTGAGCCATGGCCTTGGGAGCACATCCTGGCCCAGGTGGTAAGATAGGCCATGGTCCTGTGCCCATGGTCCTCATGCCACAGTGGGACACACAGCCTCAAAACAGAGAGGAAGATTAGAGACCCATGGCCCTGGAAGGAGAGCTGGCAGAAGCAGAGCAGTAGAACATCACCCTCTGAGGGAAAGGGACCTGGTCATGGCTACAGAAACATGGGGGAATCAGGCCCCAGTCTGGCCCAGGGCAATGCAGCAGAGACAACTTCAGCAGCAGCAGCAGCAGTAGCAGCAGGAGGGAGCAGCCTGAAGCAAAAGGCAACAGGGCTGGGGATGAGGCAGTGCCATTCCTATTATGGGGACAGGGGAAAGAGCCCCCTGCTGTGCCTTGTCATGCACATTCATGACTTTAGGCAGGGGACAGGAACCTGCCTCAATTCCACTACTACAGCTTTGTTTGGCCATGAGAAAGAATGGCTCAAAACTTTCCTCTCTTGACACTGTCCCCATTACTCACTGGCTTCATCACTCCCATCAGTACTGCTGCCGTCCCAGTTACCACAGAAATAGACAGCCTCGTCCTCGGCTTGGACCCCAGTGATGGTTAACGTGGCCGAGGAGCCGGACTTGGATCCGGAGAATCGTGAAGGGATGTCTGAGGGTCTGTTGCTGCTGCTATAGATCACAGTGACACAGCCCAAGGCACCCCAGCACAGAGGCAGCAGGAGGAGGACATGGTCATCAGTAGCAAGATGTGTTGGGTTGGGGGACAAAGCCACACTGATGTTTGTAAGGACAAGGACAATGATCTTCAGACATGGTGGGGAACAAGAGAACCTCCAGTTCTGTGGGACAGTGAAAGAAGGACATTCATAGCCATCACTGTACAGAGGGGATAGGAACTACCCCACAGCCAGCCAAGAGAGAGGAGGGCTGAAATATTTTCTTTAGTTTTGGAGTCTGGAAATCCTTGGAATTCTCACTTCCTACTACTTGTTGTCACTAAACACCATAGTCACCACTGCTGCTGTCCCAGCCACCACAGAAATAGACAGCCTCGTCCTCGGCTTGGACCCCAGTGATGGTTAACGTGGCCGTGGAACCGGACTGGGATCCGGAGAATCGCGAAGGGATGTCCGAGGGTCTCTTGGTGTTTTCATAGATCACAGTGACAGGGCCAGTGCCAGGGACCTTCTGCTGGTACCAGCCATAGTAGCTGCCACCCCCAGAGCAGGTGATCCTGACCATGTCTCCCAATATGACTGACACCAAGGATGGATGACTCACTGCTTCTGCCTGGACAAGGGAACCTGGAGAGGGAGAGAGGGGAGAAGAGGCAGTCAGTTAGTGGCACAGGAGCATAGTCCTCCCCAGGCATGGGAACAGTAATGGGAGAATTCTGCCTTCAGGCACACGTGGGACACCCTGGGTGCAGCCCCCAACCCGGGCACTCCTGAGGGATTGCTTTAGCCAGAGCCTGAAACCTCTCCCTGCCCACTGCCCCTCAGGGCACTTCTCATCCCAGGCACTGAGGCTGGACAGCCTGGAGACATGGCCTGCTGTGGACATCCAGTGTCTGGTGTAGTTGGAGACACCCCTGCCCATGGACCAACAGGAACCATGTCCAGGCCAGCAGCCAGGGACTGCAAGGCAGGGGGTCCCTATGCAGTGAGAAGCTCTGTGTGGTTATAATGCATGACAAAGCAATGGGGACATCTTCAACACACTATGGCCACCAGATGGGATGTGACACAAGGTCAGAATTGCAGATAAGACCCAGTAAAACAAGAGCCAAAATAGCTGAAGGCATCAAGGGTAGGAACTGCCTATGCTCTGAAACTCTTCCCCCCACAGGGAAAGGTTCAGCAATCAAGAGGAGTAAAAAATTACCCCACCATCACCAAGAGCCTAAGCAGCACTGCTGCTGTCAGCACCACCACAGAAATAGACAGCCTCGTCCTCGGCTTGGACCCCAGTGATGGTTAACGTGTTCGTGGAGCCGGACAAAGATCCGGAGAATCGCGAAGGGATGTCCGAGGGTCGGTTGGTGTTATCGTAGATCACAGTGACAGGGGCAGTGCCAGGGACCTTCTGCTGGTACCAGCCATACCAGTTGCTGCTACCCCAGAGCAGGTGATCCTGACAGTGTCTCCCACATTGGTTGACACTGAGGATGGCTGACTCAGTGATGCTGCCGGGACCAGGAGAGGAAGAGGAGAAAGGGGAGGAGATGGGGGTCAGCCAGTGCCCCGGGAGAACAAACCTGCCTGGGGAGCAAGGATACAGGTCTCCGCAGTCAGAGGAGAGAAGAACCCAGACACAGTCACGAGCATATTTGAGGAGTAGGGTTCAGGCCAAGGCATCTCAGCAGGGAGTCAGCTCTGGCAGATGAAGATGGACATGGTCATCAGTAGCAAGAGGCAGTGAGGTGTGGAACACACCTATACCATGAGTTTTGTAGGGACAAGGACAATGGTCCCCAGCCACAAAGTTCTGTTCTCTGGGACAAAAAATGGTATTCACAGCCATGGTCATGCAGAGGAGACATAAACCTTCCCCAGTCACACATTCACAACTCTGCTTGGCCATGAGAAGGACTGAAAATCTATGCTTTTAATTCCTCTGTCTTTGTCACTTCACCAGCAGTACCACTGCTGTCCTGGCCACCACAGAAATAGACAGCCTCGTCCTCGGCTTGGACCCCAGTGATGGTTAACGTGGCCGTGGAGCCGGACTGGGATCCGGAGAATCGCGAAGGGATGCCCGAGGGTCGGTTGTTATCCAAATAGATCACAGTGACAGGGCCAGTGCCAGGAACCTTCTGCTGGTACCAGCCATAATAGCTGCTGCTACCAGAGCAGGTGATCCTGACAGTGTCTCCCGTCTCTCTCACTTGGCTGACATCTTGGGTGGCTGCTGAGTCACTGCTGCCTGGACCAGGGAACCTGGAGAGAGAGAGAAGAGAGGGGAGAAGAAGGAGATCAATTGGCACCCCAGGAACACAGCTTTCCCAGAGCAGCAGGATGTGGCCCTGCGTGCAGAAGCCCTGTCCAGGCACAGTGAGTTTGGCCATGGCACCAGAGCTGTAGGTGAACACTGTGAGGAGGGGAGGGGCCCAGGCCATGGCGCAACCTCACCAGCTCCATGTCCTCACCCTTCTTTGGGCCATGCTGTGGACCTTGTCTAGCTTTTAAGCCATGACATGTCTGGGCCATGTCTCCTCCATTAAATTAAGACTTCATTCACAAGGCAGGACCCTGCCAGTACATCTTTCCCCACCTCCCACTCAGGTCCCTCATTAGGGGATACTTCCCATACCACATTTCAACTGCTGAGAAAAACTGCCAGATTTGTAACAAGTTACACCTGACATGGTAATGGCCAAATGTCCAAATGGCAGAACAGGGTGTTGGTCTCACCAGGGATCCCTAAAGCCAAGGGCCTCTGGTGCACTATCAATCTGCAAAACCATTCCTGTAAACTGCAGTTCTCAAACCTCAGTCATTCCCCCGAAACAGCATCCCCCAGCACCTATGGTCAACAACAACCATCTTGCAGGGAACCTCAATCCTGACCAGCACTGCTGTCCCAGCCACCACAGAAATAGACAGCCTCGTCCTCGGCTTGGACCCCAGTGATGGTTAACGTGCCCCCAGAGCCGGAGAATCGTGAAGGGATGTCCGAGGGTCTCTTGCCACTGTTGTAGATCACAGTGACAGGGGCAGTGCCAGGGACCTTCTGCTGGAACCAGCCATAGCCATAGCTGCTGCTACCCCCAGAGCAGGAGATCCTGACAGTCTCTTCCACGCTGGCTGGCAATGAGGATGGCTGCTGATTTAGTGCTGCCTGGACCAGGGAATGTGGAAAAGAAGAGAGGAGAGAAGAGTGGAGCCAGTCACTGTCCCAGGAGCACAGACCTGCCTGAACAAGGTTACAGGGAATGCAACAGTCATGGACAGAACTCACAGGGACATGGTCATGAGCACATTCCAGGAGCAGAGCCCAGCCAAATGGCTGCACAGAAGCAGCTTTGGCAGCACAGGAGGACATGGCCATCTGTAGCAAGAGGCTGTAGGGGACACAGCTACCCCAAGAGCTGCTAGGATGGAGAAGGGCCAAAATCTTTCCTTGGCATTTTGAGTCTCTGTCACTTTCTGTTTCTCATGGTCACCACACACCATAGCTGCTGCCACTGCTGCCGCCATAGCTACCACAGAAATAGACAGCCTCGTCCTCGGCTTGGACCCCAGTGATGGTTAACGTGCCCGTGGAGCCGGACCTGGATCCGGAGAATCGCGAAGGGATGTCCGAGGGTCTCCTATCACTGTAGTAGATCACAGTGACAGGGACACTGCTGGTGCCAGCTATAGCTGCTGCTGCTACCAGAGCAGGTGATCCTGACCGTGTCGCCCACCTTGGCCTTCATCTCGGGTGGCTGGGTCACTGCTGCCTGGACCAGGGAACCTGGAGAGGGAGAGAAGAGAGGGGAGAAGATGGGGGTCAGTCAGTGTCCCAGGAGCACAGATCTGCCTGGGCAGCAGGCATGGGGCCCCGTGCCCAAAGGCCCTGTCCAGGCACAGAGAGTCTGGCCATAGCACCTGAGCTATGGGCAAGCGCTGTGAGGAGGAGAAGGGCCCAGGCTATGGTGCAACCTCACCAGCTCCATGTCCTCACATTGATGGGGCTGTGCTGCAAGCCTTGACCCACTTTTAAGCACCTGCTTTTTCAGACACAAGCCCTTCATGAATATGTGGCCCCCAATGTTCCCTGGACCTCCTGTCCCACTGCTCCCTCCATCCACTGCAGGCACCTCTGTCCCACCAAAAGGCAGCAAGATTGGTCTGGGTTGCCTGTTCCTTCCTCACCATGACTGCTGAGCTCTCAGATCAGGCAGGGACCACGTTGAGCCTGTTGATGCCCAGTAGAACAATGGCCTTGCTGCACACATTCGGCTTCAACTGAGGGTGCCACCCTGGGCTTCTCTGAATTTCCACAAGAGAAGTGCAGAGCAGAGAAATGGGCTTTGAAAGGGAATGGGAACCACACCAAGACCAGGAGCTTCCAGGCTCAACAACACTAAGGAAAATTACGTCCAGCCAGGGGCAGCCCGTCTGCCTCCTGCGCTCAGCACGGCCTGAACCTCGCTGAACCTCGCTGGCACCTGGCTGGCCACAGCCCCTTTGCCTCCTGCCTGTGCAGTGGAGCCACACTGACACCGTGTGGGGACAAGAAGGGCCTCAGGGACAGCACAGAAGGAACTGAGAGCAGAGCCCGGCACAGGACTCTGCCCTTGCTGCCTCTCACCCCTGCCACGGCTTCCAGCAGGTCCAGAGATTGCTCCAGCCCTGGCCACAACCATCAGGGTTTCTACATGGCACCCTGCCCACGGCAGCCTGTGTTCACAGGGGAGAGCCTCTCACACAGACACAGGGTCCTTTGGCACAGTTGCTGTCACCAGAGATGAGTTGGCATCAGCCCTGAACTGGCAGGGACCAGCACCAGGGTCTCTGCTGCTATCATAGATCACAGTGAAAGGGACTTCTGCAGGGACCAGGCATAACCACTGCTACTGATCTTGAAAGTCTCTCCCAGGCTGGCTGATACTGAAGACAGCTGACTCAGAGATGCTGCCTGGACCAGGGAATGTGGAGAGGGAGAGGGAAGAAGAGGGATGTCAGTCTGTGCCCCAGGACAGCCCTGTCTGACGCAGGACAGGGTTCCTGTGCCAAAAAGTCCTGAGGGAATGGAGGGATCACTGTCTCAGACAGAGCCTAAGGCCTGAGCTCAAGGCCAGGGCCACATGAAGAGATCTGGCAAAGCAAGAGGATGTGGCTGGCAGCAGAATGAGGTGGTGGGGCTGAGGACATGGCAATGCCAGGCAGTGCACAGCCCCAGGGCCTCCTCCTGCATAGCACGAGGCAAGCAGGAGGCCATTCACAGCCAGTGGTCATGGAAGGGGGACTTGAAGCTGCATCAAGCCCTCAGCCCTGCTCAGCCCTGAGACAGAGGGCAGAGGAGCTCCATTTTTAACTCCTCTGTGCCTCATTTCCATATCTCTCTTTATCACCATACCAGCTGCCACTGCTGCTGTCCCAGCCACCACAGAAGTAGACAGCCTCGTCCTCGGCTTGGACCCCAGTGATGGTTAACGTGTTCGAGGAACCAGCACTGGATCCGGAGAATCGTGAAGGGATGTCCGAGGGTCTCTGGTTATTGCTGTAGATCACAGTGACAGGGCCAGTGCCAGGGACCTTCTGTTGGAACCAGCCATAGCTGCCATAGCTAGCCCCAGAGCAGGTGATCCTGACAGTCTCTCGCACATTGGTTGACACTGAGGATGGCTGCTGAGTCACTGCTGCTGCCTGGACCAGGGAACCTGGAGAGGGAAAGAAGAGAGGGAGAAGAGGAGGTCAGTGAGTGTGCCAGGAGAACAGACCTGCCTGGGGAGCAAGGTTACAGGGAATGCCACAGTCAGAGGAGAGAAGAACCCAGACACAGTCACCAGCATATTTGAGGCGTAGGGTTCAGGCCAAGGCATCTCAGCAGGGAGTCAGCTCTGGCAGATGAAGATGGACATGGTCATCAGTAGCAAGAGGCAGTGAGGTGTGGAACACACCTATACCATGAGTTTTGTAGGGACAAGGACAATGGTCCCCAGCCACAAAGTTCTGTTCTCTGGGACAAAAAATGGTATTCACAGCCATGGTCATGCAGAGGAGACATAAACCTGCCCCAGTCCCACATTCACAACTCTGCTTGGTCTTGAGAAGGTCTGAAAATCTATGCTTTTAATTCCTCTGTCTTTGTCACTTCACCAGCAGTACCACTGCTGTCCCTGCTACCACAGAAATAGACAGCCTCGTCCTCGGCTTGGACCCCAGTGATGGTTAACGTGCCCGTGGAGCCGGACCTGGCTCCGGAGAATCGCGAAGGGATGCCCGAGGGTCTGTTGTTATCCAAATAGATCACAGTGACAGGGCCAGTGCCAGGAACCTTCTGCTGGTACCAGGCAAAGTATCTTTTGGGATTGCCTTCAGAGTAGTTGATCTTAGCAGTCTCTCCCAATTTGACTGACACCAAGGATGGCCAACTCAGTGATGCTGCCTGGACCAGGAAACCTGAAGAGGGAGAAAAGAGAGGGGAGAAGAGGAGGTCAGTCAGTGTCCCAGGTACACAGACCTGCCTGGACAAGATTACAGGGAATCCAACAGTCAGACATGGACATGGTCACAGGCACATTTGAGGAACAGAGCCCAGCCCATTGAAGAACAGCTTAACAGAAGCAGCTTTGGCAGCACAGAAGGACATGGCATTAATACCAAGAGTCTTTGGGGGACACGGCTACACCATGACCTGCCAGGAGGGAGAAGGCGAAAATCTTTCCCCTGTTTTTTGAGTCTCTGTCACTTTCTGTTACTCACTGTTACCTCACACCATAGTTGCTGCTGCTACTGCCTTCGTAGCTACCACAGAAATAGACAGCCTCATCCTCAGCTTGGACCCCAGTGATGGTTAACGTGCCCGTGGAGCCGGACCTGGATCCGGAGAATCGTGAAGGGATGCCCGAGGGTCTGCTGTTATCCCAATAGATCACAGTGACAGGGCCAGTGCCAGGGACCTTCTGCTGGTACCAGGCATACCAGCTGCTGCTGCTACCCCCAGAGCAGGTGATCCTGACTGTGTCTCCCACCTTGGCTGACAGTGAGGATGGCAGACTCAGCGCTGCCTGGACCAGGGAACCTGGAGAGGGAGAGGAGAGAGGGGAGAAAATGGCAGTCAGTCAGTGTCCCAGGAGCACAGATCAGCCTTGGAAGGGGAATGTGGCCCCTCTGCTCTCCAGGCGCAATGACTCTGGCCATGGCACCTGAGCTGTGGGTGAGCACTGCAGAGGGGAAGGGGCCCAGGCCATGGTGCAATCCCACCAGTTCCATGACCTCACACTGATGGGGTTGTGCCATGGACCTTGACCAGGGGAGCTGCTGCCGTCCCAGTTACCACAGAAATGGACAGCCTCATCCTTGGGTTGGACCCCAGTGATGGTTAAGGTGGCCGTGGAGCCGGATATGGATCCACAGAACTGTGAAGGAATGTCTGAGGGTCTCTTATCATTAAGATAGATCACAGTGACAGGGGCAGTGCCAGGGACCTTCTGCTGGTACCAGCCATAGTTGTTGCTGCTCCCAGAGCAGGGGATCTTCACAGTTTCACCCATGTTTAATTACACTGAGTATGGCTGACTCAGTGATCCTGCCTAGGCCAGGGAGCCTGGAGCGGGGTAACACCAGAAGGGTCAGTTATTTCTCACCAGGAGCACAGCCCTGCCCTGGCAGTGTGACAGTCCCCTGTGCCCAATGGTCCTCATGCCACAGTGGGACACACAGCCTCAAGACAGAGAAGAAGATTAGAGACCCATGGCCCTGGAAGGAGAGCTGGCAGAAGCAGAGCAGTAGAACATCACCCTCTGAGGGAAAGGGACCTGGTCATGGCTACAGAAACATGGGGGAATTAGGCCCCAGTCTGGCCCAGGGCAATGCAGCAGAGACAACTTCAGCAGCAGCAGCAGCAGTAGCAGCAGGAGGGAGCAGCCTGAAGCAAAAGGCAACAGGGCTGGGGATGAGGCAGTGCCATTCCTATTATGGGGACAGGGGAAAGAGTCCCCTCCTGTGCCTTGTCATGCACATTCATGACTTTAGGCAGGGGACAGGAACCTGCCTCAATTCCACTACTACAGCTTTGTTTGGCCATGAGAAAGAATGGCTCAAAACTTTCCTCTCTTGACACTGGCTTCTGTGTCTCACTTCCCCATTACTCACTGGCTTCATCACCCCCATCAGTACTGCTGCCGTCCCAGCTACCACAGAAATAGACAGCCTCGTCCTCGGCTTGGACCCCAGTGATGGTTAACGTGGCCGTGGAGCCGGACTTGGATCCGGAGAATCGCGAAGGGATGTCCGAGGGTCTGTTGCTGCTGCCATAGATCACAGTGACAGGGGCAGTGCCAGGGACCTTCTGCTGGTACCAGCCAGCATAAGCATAGCTGTAGCTACTAAGCCCAGAGCAGGTGATCCTGACCATTATCTAAAGTGTCTCCCACCTTGGCTGACATCTCAGGTAGCTGATTCACTGCTGCTGCCTGGACCAGGGAACCTGGAGAGGGAGAGAAGAGAGGGAGAAGATGAGGGTCAGTCAGTGTCCCAGGAGCACAGGCCTGCCTGGGGAGCAGGATGGGGCCCCTGTGACCAAAGGCCCCATCTTGGCTCAGCAAGTCTGGCCATGGCACCTGAGCTGTGGGTGAGCATTGCGAAGAGAGGAGGGGCCCAGGCCACCGTGTGATGCCACCAGCTCCATGTCCTCACACTGATGTGGCTGTGCTGTGGCACCCAACACCCTCTTATGTGCCTGCCTACCCGACACAGACCCTCCATAGAAATGTGTCCCTCAACATCTCCTGACAGCTCCTGTCCCCCTGCTTCCTCTCTTGCTTGCCCACCAACGCAGCAGGATGACTCCAGGCCACCTTCTCCCTTGGGCACACAGCTGGGAAAACCAGGTCCAGTTCCAAGCATAGGTGGTGTATCCTAGAAGCCGGTGTACCTCAGGAGCCACAGGACTACACTCAGCTGGATTGAGGTGTGCAGGCAAAGGCCCCTTAGTCTCAGCAAAGATCAACTATTCCAGCCACTCCCTTCCCACGCAGAGGCTTCTGTGCAGGGCTCTGCACCTGCAGCTGCCCCAGCCAAGCCCGTGGCCCCCCACCAGGGCTGAGGTGCCACAACACCCTCAATGCAGGCACTGCCCCAGCACCAGTGACTCTCCCCCTTGTCAGCAGCACCACAGGGAACAGAAGGGCTCTGCATCCTGAAGCCCCTGGAGCACAAGGCCAAGTGCCCAGCCTGGCCAACCCCACACACCTGTACCAACCTCTCCACACCACCCTTCCCAGATCTGCCTCTGCCTTTCCATGCTGCTCCTTTGGCCATGAAGGCAGACAAGGAAAATTGCAAAGGGATGCTCGAGGGTATGCTGTTGCTCTAGTGACAGGGGCATTGTCAGGGACCCTCTGCCTGGACCAGCCAGCATAAGTCTCCCTACCGCTAAGCCCAGAGAGGCTGATCTTTGTGGTTTCTCTGAGGTTAGCTGACACCAAGGATGGCTGATTTGGCAATACTGCCTGGACCAGGGGAGCTGGAGAAGTAGACAGGAAAAGAGAGGTTCCATAAGGCAGGCAGCTCTACCCTGATGCTTGATACTGGCATGTAGAGAATCCTCACAGAACTATGCCATGGTAGGTTTTTGTATCACATTAACAATCCTCTGTGCCGCTGTAGCAGCATCACTGCTGCTGTCCCAGCCACCACAGAAATAGACAGCCTCGTCCTCGGCTTGGACCCCAGTGATGGTTAACGTGTTCGAGGATCCAGACCCGGATCCGGAGAATCGCGAAGGGATGTCCGAGGGTCTCTTGTCATTGTAGTAGATCACAGTGACAGGGCCAGTGCCAAGGACCTTCTGCTGGTACCAGCCATTCCAGCTGCCATAGCTAGCCCCGGAGCAGGTGATCCTGACAGTCTCTCGCATGTTTGCTGACACTGAGGATGGCTGAGTCACTGCTGCTGCCTGGACCAGGGAACCTGGAGAAGGAGAGGAGAGAGGGGAGAAGGATGGGGGTCAGTCAGTGTTCCAGGAGCATGAATGAATGAATCCTTACACATGCCTGAATAAGGATAAAGGGAATGCAACAGTCAAAGGAGAACAGGCATGGAAACTGATGACAAGCACAACTGGGGAGCAGAGCTCAGCCCCAGGCATCCCAGCACAGAGGCACCAACAGGAGGACATGGTCATTAGCAGTAGGTCAGAGAATAGTGGAGACAAAGCCACCCTATGGTTTTTGTAGGGAGCAGAACAATGATCACCAGCCACAAAGTCACCTCCCAGTCTCTAGGACAAAAAATGGGCAAAATTTAGGGCCAGGATCATGTGGAGGAGACAAAAACTTGCTCCGGTCCCACATCCACAACTCTGCTTGGTCATGAGAATGACAGAAAATCTCCATTTCTGCTTCCTCTGTACCTCACTTGAAAATCTGTGTCACTATAACCAGCACCACTGCTGTCCCAGCTACCACAGAAATAGACAGCCTCATCCTCGGCTTGGACCCCAGAGATGGTTAATGTGCCTGTGGTCCCAGATGTGGATCCAGAGAATCACGAAGGGATGCCTGAGGGTCTCCTGTCATTCTGGTAGATCACAGTGACAGGGCCAGTGCCAGGGACCTTCTGCTGGAACCAGCCAACATAGCTCCAGCTGCTAATCCCAGAGCAGGTGATCCTGACCATGTCTCCCACCTTGGCTGACAGTGAGGATGGCTGACTCAGTGCTGCCTGGACCAGGGAACCTGGAGAGGGAGAGAAGAGAGGGGAGGAGATGGGGGTCAGTCAGTGTCCCAGGAGGAGAGACCTCCCCAAGAAAGATCATCTGGCCCCTGTGTCCAGAAGCCCTGTTCAGGCACAGCAAGTCTGGCCATGGCACCTGAGCTGTGGGCAAGCACTGCAAGGAGAAGGGCCCAGGCCATGGTGCAATCCTACCAGCTCCATGTCCTCACGGTGATGGGGCTATGCTGTGGGTCTTGACCTGCTTTTAAGCTCCTATCTGCCCAGGCACAGGCTCTCCATGGATATGTGGCACCCAGTGTTCCCTGGAGGTCCTGTCCCAGTGCTACCTCCACATAGTGCAGGCACCTCTGGCCCACCAAAGATCGCTCTGGCTTGTCTGGTCCTTCCCCAGTATGGCTGATGCACTCCCAGATCTGCTGGGGACCACCCCACGCCTGTTCCTGCCCAGTAGGACCATGGCCTCTATGCACTGGGAGTTCTGTGCACAGAGCAGGGGACAGCACCACCTGGCTATGGGGACACATCCACCTGCCCTGGAGCACCCGAGGCTGGTTGGTGCCTCCTGGTCCCATGAGCACTGTGCTCCCTGGGTCCTGATCAGCAGCTGGGAAAACCACATCCTGCTTCAACTGAGGGTGCCACCCTGGGCCTCTCTGAATTGCCACAAGAGAAGTGCAGAGCAGAGAAATGGGGCTTTGAAAGGGAATGGGAACCACACCAAGACCAGGAGCTTCCAGGCTCAACAACACTAAGGAAAATCAATCCCCCACTTCCTCCAAATTCAAAGTGAGTTGAGGGTCTCCAGCAGCTTCGCAGCAACTGTGGGTAGAGCTGGTCTGGTGTTTGTACCAATCACGAACATGTAGCACCTGCCCTCTTGTCCGGCCAGGGGCAGCCCGTCTGCCTCCTGCGCTCAGCAGGCCCACAGCAGCCGCCAAAGGAGCCTGCGGGGCTGCTCTGAACCTCGCTGAACCTCGCTGGCACCTGGCTGGCCACAGCCCCTTTGCCTCCTGCCTGTGCAGTGGAGCCACACTGACACCGTGTGGGGACAAGAAGGGCCTCAGGGACAGCACAGAAGGAACTGAGAGCAGAGCCCGGCACAGGACTCTGCCCTTGCTGCCTCTCACCCCTGCCACGGCTTCCAGCAGGTCCAGAGATTGCTCCAGCCCTGGCCACAACCATCAGGGTTTCTACATGGCACCCTGCCCACGGCAGCCTGTGTTCACAGGGGAGAGCCTCTCACACAGACACAGGGTCATTTGGCACAGTCGCTGTCACCAGAGATGAGTTGGCATCAGTCCTGAACTGGCAGGGACTGGCAGATTATCAGAATGTCCAGAGATCATGACCGTGATTGTCCCAGCTCCTCTGAGCAACCACAGGACAGGACATTTTGTGGGCAGGGACTAGTAGCCCCACCACAGCTCTTTACTTCCAGGAGCCATGTCATCTCAATGTCATCCAGCACCACTGAGGGTCTCTTTGAGCTATCACAGATCACAGGGGCACCATCAGAGGCCTTCTGCTGGAACAGGCACAGCCACTGCTACCCCTAGACCAGGAGGTCTTGATGGTTTCTCCCAGACTGGCTGACACTGAGGATGGCTGACTCAGAGATGCTGCCTGGGCCAGGGACTGTAGAGAAGGACAAGAGAGGGGAGTAGAGGGGTTTCACCCACTCTTCCAGGAATATGATCATCTCCTGGGCAGGGGGATGGGAATACCACACTCGAAGGAGAATGGGTGCAACCACAGCCACTAGTGAATCTGGGGAGCAGAGCCAAGCCAAATGTATCCCAAGGCATTCTAGCACAGAGGCACCTCTGGCAATAGCAGAAGAATGTGGTCATCAGTAGAAAGAGGCAGTAGGATGGGGGAAAAAGCCACACCATGAGTATTGTAGGGACAAGGACGATGATCCCCAGCCCCAAGTTTGCTCCCAGTCTTTTAGGAGACAAAAGGGGGGACATTTGTAGCCATGGTCATGCAGAGGAGGCAAAAACCTGCCCCAGCCTCAGATTCACCACTCTGCTTTGCAATAAGAACAGTAAAATGCCATTTTTTATTTCCTCTGTACATAATTTGAAAATCTGTCATTTTCATTACACCAAAATAGCTGCTGTCCCTGCCACCACAGAAATAGACAGCCTCGTCCTCGGCTTGGACCCCAGTGATGGTTAACGTGCCCCCAGAGCCAGAGAATCGCGAAGGGATGTCCGAAGGTCTCTTGTCATTGTTGTAGATCACAGTGACAGGGCCAGTGCCAGGGACCTTCTGCTGGAACCAGCCATAATAGCTGTTGCTGCTACCAGAGCAGGTGATTCTGACCGTGTCGCCCACCTTGGCCTTCATCTCGGGTGGCTGAGTCACCGCAGCCTGGACCAGGGAACCTGGAGAGGGAGAGAAGAGAGGGGAGAAGACAGGGATCAGTCAGTGTCCCAGGTGCACAGACCTGCCTGGGCAGCAGGATGGGGACACCATGCCTAAAGGTCCCAAAGATACCATGAAGTGGCCTAGAGACACACACAGAACACAGGGCATGAGGGTGCTTCCACTGTGCTGACCAGCATTGCTGCCATCATTGTTACCGCAGAAACAGACTGTCTCATCCTTGGCTTGGACCCCAGTGATGGTTAAGGTGTTTGTGGAGCCGGATGTGGATCCAGAGAATCACGAAGGGATGCCCCGAGGGTCTCTTGTTGTCCTTATAGATCACAGTGACAGGCCAGGAACCTTCTGCTGGAACCAGCCAAAGCCAAAGATGCTACTAACCCCAGAACAGGTGATTCTGACCGTGCCTCCCACCTTGGCTGACAGTGAGGATGGCTGACTCAGTGCTGCCTGGACCAGGGAACCTGGAGAGGGAGAGAAGAGAGGGGAGAAGAGGGTAGTCAGTCAGTGTCCAAGGAGCACAGACTGGGCAGCAGGACGGTGCCCCTGTGCCCAAAGGCCCCAAGATGCAATAGAGGGGCCCAGAGCCGCAGACAGAACCCAAGGCATGAGAATCCTGCAGGGAGAAATGGCAGCAGCAAGAGGAAAGAGAATGCTGGAGTCAGTGCCTCGACGGTGCTGACCACCACTGCTGCCGTCATTGTTACCACAGAAATAGACAGCCTTGTCCTCGGCTTGGACCCCACTGATGGTTAACGTGGCCGTGGAGCTGGAATAGGATCCGGAGAATCTTGAAGGGATGTCCGAGGGTCTCTTGTCATTCCAGTAGATCACAGTGACAGGGCCAGTGCCAGGGACCTTCTGCTGGTACCAGCCATAGCTGCCGCTACTCCCAGAGCAGGTGATCTTGACAGTGTCTGCCCCATTGGCTGATACCGAGGATGGCTGAGTCACTGCTGCTGCCTGGACCAGGGAACCTGGAGAGGGAGAGGAGAGAGGGGAGAAGATGGGGGTCAGTGAGTGTTCCAGGAGCATAGGCTTGCTCAGATAAGGTTATGGGGAATGCAACAGTCAAAGGAGAACAGGCATGGAAAATGGCCACAGGCACAACTAGGGAGCAGAGCTCAGCCCCAGGTGTCCCAGCACAGAGGCACTAACAGGAGGACATGGTCATTACTTGTGAGTCCTAGTGGAGTGGGAGACAAAGACATTTTGTAGGGACCAGAACAATGATCCCCAGCCCCAAAGGCACCTTCTACTCCTTAGGACAAAAAATGGGCAAAACTAAGAGCTATGGTAGTACAGAGGAGACAAAAACGTGCCCCAGTATCACATCCACAACTCTGCTTGGTCATGAGAATGACAGAAAATCTCCATTTTTAATTCCTCTGCACCTCACTTGAAAATCTGTGTCACTATACCAGCAACACTGCTGTCCCAGCTACCACAGAAATAGACAGCCTCATCCTCGGCTTGGACCCCAGAGATGGTTAATGTGCCTGTGGTCCCAGATGTGGATCCAGAGAATCACGAAGGGATGCCTGCGGGTCTCTTGTCATTCTGGTAGATCACAGTGACAGGGCCAGTGCCAGGGACCTTCTGCTGGAACCAGCCATAGTCGCTGTAGCTACTCCCAGAGCAGGTGATTTTGATGGTCTCTCCCACAATGGCTGACACCAAGGATGGCTGACTCATTGATGCTGCCTGGACCAGGGAACCTGGAGAGGGAGAGGAGAGAGGGGAGGAGAGGGGGTGAGTCAGTGAGCTGGGAACACAAATCTCCCCAGGCAGTGGGACAGGGATAGCACCCCTGTGCTCAAAGTCCCCAGCTGGTCACGCTGACTCTGGCCAGGATATCTGCACCAGGGATGAATAACACTGCGAGGAGGGGGACAAGGTCAGCCAGGTGCCAGCTGTTCAGACATCACAGAATGGGGATGGGTTCAGGCTCCTTGATGTTGGGGGGTCATAGCAGGATGTTGTGCGGGGTCAGGGGCTTCCATGAGGGCTAGAGGTGCTTGGGGGCTCCTGCACAGGCTGAAAGTGAGCCCAGTGGGCTGGCACTGAGTACACACAGCAAATGCAGCCTTAGCCCAGCAGGTCCTCTTGAACACAATGGAGCATTCTCTGACCAGCCCTGATCTGCCCTGGCAGCCTCATGCATGACCCCAGAGCTCCAGCACCTATGGGAAGTATCCCTTCCTAGGCTTTGAAGGCAAAGCTTTGTCCCAGCTCCCTGGCACTTGGTGCTGGGGCCACAAGGCTGAGCTCTCTTGGGTGATGTCCAGGGGCTCCGGGCACAGCTGGGCTGGGAGACAGCCAGCATGACCCTTAGCACCAGGTGAGGAGCACAGGGAGACCCTGCTACTGGCTCAATATGCAGGGATAGGGCTGCTGGGAGGTCATCCCTTCCCCAAATGACAGGAGGAGGGCACAGTTATAAGACTCCTCAGAGACAGCTGAGGCGGGACGGTTTTGTATCACTTCCCCATTTGTCCATGTCACTGGGCAGCATCACTGCTGCTGTCAATACCACCACAGAAATAGACAGCCTCGTCCTCGGCTTGGACCCCAGTGATGGTTAACGTGGCCGTGGTGCCGGATACAGAACCGGAGAATCGCGAAGGGATGTCCGAGGGTCTGCTGTTGCTGCTGTAGATCACAGTGACAGGGGCAGTGCCAGGGACCTTCTGCTGGTACCAGCCATAGTTGCCGCTGCCACCAGAGGTGGTGATCCTGGTGGTGTCTCCTATGTTGGCTGGCACCGAGGATTATTCACTACTGCTGCCTGGACCAGGGAATGCGGAGAGGGAGAGGATGGAGGAGGACCAGCCACTCTCCCAGGAGCACAGACCTTCCTGGACAAGGTTACAGGGATTGCAACAGTCAAGGACAGAACAGACAAGGACAAGGTCACAGGCACATTTGAGGAAAAGAACCCAGCCCATTGAAGAACAGAAGAAGTTCTTGGAGCACAGGAGGAGATGGTCATAAGTATCAAGAGGCTGCGGGGGACACAGCTACACCAATATCTTTGTAGGGAACAGGACAATAGGCCCCAGCTGCACAGTCACTTCCTGATCTCTGCAAGGAGAGGACATTCTGTGCTGTGGCCATGCAGAAGGGACAGGAATCTGCCTCATCCACACATCCCGCCAGGAGGGAGAAGGACCAACATTTTTCTCTGGTTTTGAAGTCTGTCTCACTTCCTGGTACTCATTGTCACCATACACCATAGCTGCCACTGCTGCTGTCATAGCCACCACAGAAATAGACAGCCTCGTCCTCGGCTTGGACCCCAGTGATGGTTAACGTGTTCGTGGAGCCGGACAAAGATCCGGAGAATCGCGAAGGGATGTCCGAGGGTCTCTTGTCATTAGCATAGATCACAGTGACAGGGGCAGTGCCAGGGACCTTCTGCTGGTACCAGCCAGCATAAGCATAGCTGTAGCTACTAAGCCCAGAGCAGGTGATCCTGACCATTATCTAAAGTGTCTCCCACCTTGGCTGACATCTCAGGTAGCTGATTCACTGCTGCTGCCTGGACCAGGGAACCTGGAGAGGGAGAGAAGAGAGGGAGAAGATGAGGGTCAGTCAGTGTCCCAGGAGCACAGGCCTGCCTGGGGAGCAGGATGGGGCCCCTGTGACCAAAGGCCCCATCTTGGCTCAGCAAGTCTGGCCATGGCACCTGAGCTGTGGGTGAGCACTGCGAAGAGAGGAGGGGCCCAGGCCACCGTGTGATGCCACCAGCTCCATGTCCTCACACTGATGTGGCTGTGCTGTGGCACCCAACACCCTCTTATGTGCCTGCCTACCCGACACAGACCCTCCATAGAAATGTGTCCCTCAACATCTCCTGACAGCTCCTGTCCCCCTGCTTCCTCTCTTGCTTGCCCACCAACGCAGCAGGATGACTCCAGGCCACCTTCTCCCTTGGGCACACAGCTGGGAAAACCAGGTCCAGTTCCAAGCATAGGTGGTGTATCCTAGAAGCCGGTGTACCTCAGGAGCCACAGGACTACACTCAGCTGGATTGAGGTGTGCAGGCAAAGGCCCCTTAGTCTCAGCAAAGATCAACTATTCCAGCCACTCCCTTCCCACGCAGAGGCTTCTGTGCAGGGCTCTGCACCTGCAGCTGCCCCAGCCAAGCCCGTGGCCCCCCACCAGGGCTGAGGTGCCACAACACCCTCAATGCAGGCACTGCCCCAGCACCAGTGACTCTCCCCCTTGTCAGCAGCACCACAGGGAACAGAAGGGCTCTGCATCCTGAAGCCCCTGGAGCACAAGGCCAAGTGCCCAGCCCAGCCTGGCCAGCCCCACACACCTGTTTGATGATGCCCTTTTGCCTGAAGTAATTAGAACATTAGAACATGGTGCAAGCCCTCCTTTGAGGTCAGCTGTGTTGCATTAGCTCAGCTAAAGTCACAATGCTTTTGATTTGCTCTTGCTCATATTTGACATATTCTGGAATTGTGGCCTGATCAGAATAACACTACAACAGTCTTGCTTTTTCCCTCTCTTTCTCCTAGCTCTCTAAAGCTGCAATTTCAACTCTCTCCCTCTAAAGACCATACAATACAGAAAAGGTGGGTAGAGGTCTTGTAAAATGCTGACTAAATTTTTGCTCCCCCTGCAAAGTCTAATTGCCAGACTAAACTGTGCTGTTCCTGTCTATATGCAGAGCCTCATTTCTCTTGGTTTTGTCCCATTCATCTCCCCCAAAGTTTTTACTTTGTGTATGCTTGCCTAAACTGCATAAAATAAAAATTCAATAAAAATATAGATGAAAGTCTGTCTACAGAGGTGTTGAAGATAAAAAACCACAAAAAAAAACCAGTGGTGGAGTATTCTGCTGCAAAAGATCTGTAGAATACTATTGCAATCACAAATGATATAATCAAGTAGTACCAGTCATCAGATAAAATCCACTTGCATTGTTTTTGTTGTTCTTTCCCAGAAGTCATCAAGTGAAATAATGGTTCCATCAGCAGATTGTCTTGGAAATCTTGTTTTTCCAAAAGCTTGAGAGCTTTATCCTTAGCAGTTTATCCAACTGAAAATCTGTCTTCCCTTTGCTGCCATCTTATGGCAACTTGCTGCAGCAGACTGCTGCAGCAGGGTGAGGATGCAGTGAGAAATGCTGTCTTCAGAGGGTAGCGGAGGTTGCTTCTCTTTTCAGCGTTAAACAGATTCTTCACCCCTTTCCAGCACTTCATAATAATTTTCCCTAGGGAAGGCCATCAGCTTGGTCTATCATGTCATTCCTGCTGAGACATATTCCAGCACTTCATATGTTTGCACCATGGCTGATAAGGTCAACATGCTGATGGCTTTCTCTTGCTTTCTTTTCCAACTTAGTATTAATTCCTTGGCAGGTGGTACCACTGCATGAAGCAGTAATTGTAAGAAATCATAAGAACCAATATGATTTGGACAACTTTGTGGGAATTCCTGGCCCTTTTCTCTCCTAGAAAAACAGGATGTGATCAGAAGTGCATTGTGACCTTTGTTCATTCAATGGGACAGAAACTGCACCCTCCTTCCTTGGTAGTGCTTTTTAACCAGTGTCTGTACATGTTAAATCATTAAAAACTTGTGTTCAAAAATATTGCCTCTTCTCATGTCTTTCTTTGAACTACAAAGCAGCTGTACCAAAATGTAAGTTTGCAGAATGCCATGCAGCAGAGAAGGACTTGAATATGTGTAAAAAAGGCAAGCAAGTAGAGGCAAACAGAAATTCTACTTCATTTTAATATAAGACAAGAGCATGTTTCTGTCAATGATTAACAAAAAGATCAGGCCCTTTGCAAAAGTGGATCGAGCAGGGGAAGGAATGCAAACGATTGCTTCATGTTGTGAAGATATGATGAGAAATGTCAAAATCTGTGCTTCCTGATAATACTTCTATGTGGTTTAAGTGATGTCCATCCCTCTTGCAAAAAGCTTGGTGATTCTGTGGGTGTCTGACATCTCCTTTTTATTTGTCAGCTGAGAGACTGGGCTGGTTGATGTGTGTTTGGCAGCAGATTTAATGAGAGCACCTGATGGAGAAGTAGCTCTGCTTATCTACACCGAGGTCAGTGCTGGTGGTAATTGGATGGGTTTTATACTGCCTGATTTCTGTAGTTTACAAGAATATTAATGCTAGTGAAAAATGGTAGCAGTTGACATGTAATGAGGAACAGATATAGAATTTAGCTGTACCAATTTGGAAACAGCTATCTGTGGCAGAAGGGGAAGGTTCTGACTGCCAGCTTTGCTGAATTTTAACTTGAGCCACTGGCCTTGAAAGAACCCACTACTGCTTCAGTAGGATGCTACATGGAGAACTGGATAAAAATCCTTCCTGTTGGGAGCTGGAGTGCTGAAAGACCTCTGAATTGAGGCCACCACTGAACAGTTGATGAATTGGCCTTGTGTTTTCTGCTTTCTCAGAATCTCTCATTGCAGAGGCAATTATTTATCTCGAGGCTTGAAAAACTTTCTAACAAACTATACTGGGAGTCAATTTCTGAATAGAAAGAACTAAAGCACAGCAAATCCTAAACATGAGTCTTTGTTCTGATATTTTTGTAAAAAGCAAATGCTTTTTTTGTTTCCCTCATCATTTAGCTGGACAGGTTTGAGCTGTAGGATTTGTTCTGTCTTGTGCTAGTCACTTAACTGCAAACACAGTTGATCCTTTTACCTAGCACCATAATGTGATATTTGTTCTTCAGTTCAATTCTAGTCAAGGAGGGGTGGGGGAGGTGGTGAAAAGGAATTTTCTAACTCAGCAAGTTCCACAAAAGATGGAGTTCAGCAAATTATCAGTGCTTTAATAACAGCCCTCTGCATTTCTTTACAACCCGAGGCAAACAACTAACTATATGCAGAGGGGGGGAAATGCCAACTTCAAAACCTGCAGGGAATGATGGGAAAGTACTTAGTTCTTAATTTTTGATCCGTGTCTAATTAAACAGACAGCTCTATCTAATATTTTTGGTCAATTAAGGTCTGACTTGTAGCAACATGTACATTGTCTGCATGATGTTTTACATTTTGAGGCAGTTGTGCGGCTGCAGATTTTTCTTAGAAGTCATGGTTTTGGTAGATTAGAAGTATATATCTTAAGCAGGAATTCTCAGGATGCCTTCAGATTGAAGCATGTTTGTTGTTGTGGGCTGCTGTTTCAGCTACGGTAAAACAACAGAAACCTGCAGAGTAGAGAAAATGAAATGAATTCTGGCTGAAATCTTGCCTCATAGAAGCTTTCTATTAAGTGTTTCAACTAAGGAGATAGAAGACCACAAACTATAGTTGCAAATAGAATGGGAGGCAAGTGTTAGGTTTTCCATGGATGAGATGACAATCTGTTTCTACTGGTAATAGTTGAAATGAAGACTAGCACCTGATTCCTTGCCAATGTGATTGAAGTTTCCAGTAAAACCCAGCTCTCATTTATCCCATATGTATTCCATCTCTCTGCATGCACCTACAGAGTAAGGCACACTAATAGGAATCCGGGTAAATTGGAATCCTGTATCCATTGACTGCATTTTGTTCCTGTCCTGCCCAAAATCTGTTTAGATTTTAAACTTCTCAGAGCAAAAAGACAACATTTGTAGTTCCTATAACTTATGATCATGGTCTCACCTGGAGCCTTTAATGTACCTATTGATGTGAATAATATCTGTCTTACACAGATATGAAATATCACCATTTGAAGAAGCGGGACAGGGTTGGATATAAGTCACAAGTGGGACATGTTTGTTTAAACACTGAAGAAAAAGTACCATTATTGACATTATTCCATGCATAAAATGCATCCCTCAGATATGTCAGATGACACTGGTGTATGGTGTATCCACATCTTCAAACAGAATAATGTAGATTAGCTGCTAACTACAGTTACAGACCTTCTTGGTAATAAAAGCTACACTGTCTGAGGAAATAAAACTGTTCATACTTGGATGAGCAGGGTCCTAATTTATCTAAATCACCAATGCTTTAAAAATACACATTCAAATAAAAAAATTCCAATCCTCTGTAGTAGCAAAAACTACTTTTGTTTGCATACAAAAGTATGAGTCAGCAAATGTGAAATACCTCTTCTGATGTCTTTTTGTCTGCTCAACTACAAGCTCATCTCTAATAACATCTAAGTCGTTGTAACAGCCAGGAGCTGCCAGCAGAGGTTACCACAGCCTTTGGAGAAAGGCTGGTCCCTCTCCATGGAACTGGGCTGGCACATGGCCCCTGGAGCTGGATTCCCTTTGGTGAAAGGCAGGCGAACCTATGACTACAGGATACGAGTCATTGCATTGCTCCAGGAAAAAACAAGGAGTATGTGTCTGGAATTCCTCCTGCACCTTTGGCCTGGCTACCTAAAATAGCCTACAAAATAAACTTCTTTGTGAGTACTGCCTGGGTTTTAAACCTCTTGGGTGATCCTGTGTGCTAATGTGGGAGAAGAGGCATGAGAGAGGGGTAGCCTCATTGATAACTGAGTATTATTATTATTATTATTAATAATAATAATAATCATAATCATAATCATCATCATCTCAGCGCAAGTGAGGCCATATCTGGAGTATTGTGTTCTATTCTGGTCTCCACAGTTCAAGAAAGACAAGTAGCTACTGGAGAGGGTCCAGAGGAGGCCACAAAGATGAAGAAGGATCTGAAGCAACTTCCTTGTGAGGAGACACTGAGGGAGCTGGGCCTGTATAGAGTACAGAAGACTGAGAGGGGATCTCATTAATGCATATAAATGTTTCCAAGGGATGTCAGAGGATGGTGCCAGACTCTTTTCAGTGGTGCACAGTAATAGGAAAAGAAGCAATGGCCATAAAATAAAACACAAGAGGTTCCATCTCAACATGAGGAAGGTGTTCTTTCCACANGAGAGGGTCCAGAGGAGGCCACAAAGATGAAGAAGGATCTGAAGCAACTTCCTTGTGAGGAGACACTGAGGGAGCTGGGCCTGTATAGAGTACAGAAGACTGAGAGGGGATCTCATTAATGCATATAAATGTTTCCAAGGGATGTCAGAGGATGGTGCCAGACTCTTTTCAGTGGTGCACAGTAATAGGAAAAGAAGCAATGGCCATAAAATAAAACACAAGAGGTTCCATCTCAACATGAGGAAGGTGTTCTTTCCACAGAAGGTGGCAGAGCACTGGAACAGCTGCCTAGGGAGAGCCTGGAGTCTGCCTCTCTGGAGACGTTCCAAACCCACATGGACACCTTCTTGTGTCACCTGCTCCAGGTGACCCTGCCTGGGCAGGGAGGGTTGGACTGGGTGATCTCCTCCCAGCCTGTTATTCCATAACAACAATAATAGTAATAATAATTATTATAATACCCATGACCCTCACAGTAGGGGTAGGAATTGGATAGATTTGCCCAGCAGCTGCTGTCTGGGCTGTGATGGTAGCTCTCCTCACACCTGATGGGGCACTGCAGTGCACTCTGAGGGTACTAAGGGACCTTCCCGCCTTTTTTCCCCTCACACACCCCTGGTCCCATTTCCCACCTTTTTTTCTGTCATGCAACTCCAGCTCCCGTTTCCTGCCTTTTTTCCCCTCATGCACCCCCAGCCCTGTTTCCCATCTTTTTTCCTGTCACGCATCCTCAGTCAAACTAGTTTCCTGCCTTTTCCCCCTCACGCACCCCTGGCCCCCATTTCCCACCTTTATCCCCTCACGCATTCCCGGGTCCGTTTCCCGCCTTTTTCCCCTCATTCACCCACAGCCGCCATAACCTGCCTGGCGTGGGGCTGCTGTGATGAACTCATCGTGGGATGAAGCTGTCAGACAGGATGGAGTGTGTCACCCTCAGAGAGGTGTCCTGTGGCTCACAGAGTTCCATGACCATGCCTGGACTGTGACCAGGGACTGAAGCAGCCCGTGGCCCACCAAGGAGTTTGGAGGTGAGGCTGAGGGAGGTGGCGGCCATGCCATATTGAAGTGCTGCCTTGTCCCTGTCCCAGCTGTAGCTTTGCTTACACTTCCCCTCACTGCCTGCAGCCTGACAAGCTTGCTGCAGGTTCGTGTTTGGTTTAAATTCCGTATTTCAACATGTATTTAAGTGTTAACCTCCTTGTGGGGCTCAGAACCGGCCCTGCCCTGTGGGGCTGGCCCAGCCCCTCAGCCTGACTTTACTTTTCCCAGCCCCTAATTGATGTAAATTTGCTTTTAAGCCTCCTGCCACCTCTAAACCTGCTTTTCTCCACTCAGCTCACTGAATGCTTTAGTTTCTCTTTTTCTTTTCTCCTTTCCTCAGGCCCTTCTGTCTGTTCTCCCTTCCTCTGCTTTGCCTTAGCTCTGTCTCAGCTGTAGTTACTGAAGGCTGAAAAAGGATAGTGGGAATTCTCCCTCCTAGAGATAATGTTGCTTTTTAAAGAAAAGCACTCCTCCTTGCTTTTGATAAAAGAGGGCATCTCTCCTTTTTTTCCCCCCTCTCCTCAATTTTTCTTCACCTCCACATGGATTTGGTGCTACCTGTGGCTTTCCATTGTCTCAGCCCACCTTTACTTAGTATATTTTGCATAATTTCATACTGCCGTGGTTGCAATCTGTGTTAAAGGCACACCCATCCAAAATTTCAGGAGAGAAAACTTGTGTTTCTTCACACCCATGCCATCCACTGGGCTGTAAAGTGGAGTATGAATTTTCCCGTTTATGTTGCATTTGTCCTTAAAAACTCAGATTTTGGACTTGGATCCCATTGAGCAAAAGCATCTCAAATATATGGATTTTGCTTTGATAAACATGCATTTACTTTTTCAGCCATAGGAATTGTAAACCTGCTTGAAAGTTACTGAAAACCCCTATGTTGCTAAAGAAAGCATTTGTCCTCTTTCCAATATCCCAGCCTGCTGCCAGCAGAGATGAGGTTTGCTTGCAGGAGATAAATTATTTATGGAAAGGTGTATATGCTATCTGCTATCTGATCTGAATCTTTACTGTGATAAGTTTATATTTAGAACCTTTTATAATATCAAAATAGCAGCAGCATCAGTGAAGCTTTTTTTTTTTTTTTTTTTCTTTAGTAAGTACTTAAAATTTTATTGTTATCTCTAAATGAGCCCAGGTAAGTTGTGCTCATGAGCCTTCATCTCGATGCATGGAAACCAAGCCCTGTGCCGAAAGATAATTATTATATATATATATAAACAATGTTCTCCTGCTTTGCTTAATGATATCTGGGAAGACTAGTTCTCAGTGCTCAACAGGTTTTTATCCTGTCCTGCTATTTTTTAAATTCAGGCTGGGTTCTCCCTGTATCTTGTATATTCCTGTTTTAAAAGCCTGGCAGTTGGAAGTGAAATGATTTACTGGTGATATGTGAACTCGAACAACAATGTCAAACATTTAGAGTTCTAACATTAAGTATTCAGCAATTGTGTGCCTGGTCCACTCCTAAATTTATATCAAATTTAAAAATAATGGAGAATATGCTTGGTTATCATCTGAAGATGGACCAATGAAGTTTCAAAGTTCTGAGTTCCTCTTTACAAATGGAGAGATTGAATTCTTTCTTGTGTAAAAACTACATAACTATCTTACTCCAGCAGCT
>VZRH01005440.1:708701-734077 GCA_013397555.1 Urocynchramus pylzowi | reverse complement strand
AAAAAAAAAAAAAAGCCACAAATGTTCTCAGACCCATGAAAACATTGTGGGAGTTGGAGACTGACAGCGACTGCAAGACGAGTGCAATAAAAATCAAACTTCAACCTGTGGTGTCTTAGTTGTTTCTGATTATGAAATGGAAATGCATTCAGGTTTGAGGGTGTTTTTGGTACACAAGTAATACTCAGCTACAGGGGATGTATTAAGAAGCTGTAATTTTTTAAAGTCAATATTTCAGATCCCTGAGTCCTGCAACTTAAAAATGGTGCAGCTGGGGGTGGGTGGAATTCCTTTGGAATTTATTAGGTGCTGTAAGCTGGGTAAAGACTAAGAGCTTTGGACCTCTCAGGATTCTCCTTGGCTTCCTGCCAGCTGGCTTGCAGGTAAGTTCCATGTAAAGAGCTGATATATTCTGTCCTCAAACACAGAGTTTGCTGCTGAAATGCTGCAAGGGACCGGGCTATTAAAACAAATTAAGCTATCTATTTGTGAACATTTTGTGATGTTACACTGTATGCACTTGTCACAGTGCTGCCACATCAAGGTTAGAGTGAGAAGGTGACTAGCTGGCAGTCACTTAATCAAAGGGAGCTGTTGATGTCTCAGGTAGCCCAGGCAGGGTGAGGCTTGCATGCTCCATTGCTTTTAACAGCCAGATAATGAATATGCTTTCCAGAATCCGTGTTTCTCATAGGGGAAGCAGCAGCTGCCTGTGATCTGTGTCGCTGTCAAAGGAAAGTGAGATGTAGTTAATTCAGGGCTACACAACAAAGACATATTGATCAGGGTTCTTTTGGCTCTGGTTGGATTTCTGCAATAACAATGACTAGGATAATGCAGCAAGCCAGGATGGCAAACCCAGATATGCTTTGTCTTACCCCAAAAAGCATGAGTTCTTACCATCAAGATCTGCTGCTGGGCATCAGCAGGTTCAGAGCAATTCCACTCCAGAGGGTCAGTAAGACACTGAAATCAAGTGAAAAGGGCACATCTTGTTCACGTCATTATAAATGCACTTCATTTGTAGCTATAAGTTAAATTCATAGATTCAGTGCAAACAGCTTGCAGTGCATAAGTTCCACATGATTTTAAGAAAAAACAAACAATCCTGTGTTTATGGTATCTGGATAAAGTCATACAGAGCTGCTTACAGAGGTAATGAATGTTGCAAGAATTATATAGAGTGAATGTATACATTATGTTTCCTCTGTTCCTGCTCTGCTAGTGGGACTTGGATGTGGATGATTATGTGCTGTATATTTACAAGAGTATTACAGCGTATTTTTTATTGCAAAGCTAAAAATCCTTATGTACTGGTTTTGTAATATAAATATGTAATCACTGTTTTTATTTCTGCAGAGTTACCCAACTCATTGCCTGTCTTCCTACTTTTTTTTCCTGTTACTTTCCCCTAATATCTGCATCTGCTTTTCTTTTGTTCATGTGTTGTGCAGAAGAAAAATGGGCACTAACAGGTTTGCTAATTACTATAAAAATCTTCCCAGCCTTGTTCAGTTCAGATCATTCTATTAGCTAAAGTAATGGAGTGCAGTGGCACGATGGTGCTCTCACTTTTCATTGTCTGAGGTCTTCCTGGTGCAATATATTACTGGGATTGTATTCTGGGGCTGTCACAATAGCTTTTGATTTCCCATACCTGCTGTTTTGTTTTATCTCAATGTTCCTTTTTTTACTACTACTTAATTCTCCTTATCCTTCCTAAATGACTTTTAAGGGCACAGGACTTTTTGCCCCCTGCTTCCTCAGTTTTTTCTGGGAATCAGTAAGGCTGAGGATTGTTGTGCTCAGTCCCTTGCAGATGGATCTGTGACCAGTGTCAGGGTGTTCACATCACTGCAACAGCTCCTGGCAGTTTTCAGCTGTACTATTTTACCTAAAGGCATGGTCTTTACCCTCACTGCATCATTTTGCTCCTGACACCTATTTTTCCTTGCCTATCAGCACTGTCAATGTCATATTCCTCAGCAGTATTTACGGCAGCAGACTTTTGTCTCATCACTCTGATTATATTAGCTCCAGTGATTGTACTTTCACCTCATTACTGAAATAAAGTTAACATTAATGAGAGTCATGCAGCTAAACCTCTGCTCACCTCTCCGGAAATTTATTCTAATGATGAAAAGAAGATGCATGTGGATCTATTTGAAAGCAAGCCAGCTTTTTTCCCCACCCCCACCTAGACACCTACCAAATTCAGAGTTAAATAAAGTCTTTTGTTATTGAGAGCTGATGATGCAAAAGAAGCCAAATACATTATACAACATTAACAAGGAAAAATGTGATTGGTTGAACACTGATTTATGTACTGGTCTGCTACAGAGTTCCTTTATGACCCAAATTTCTTTGTTCCTGCTGCTTCAGGAAAGGGTTTTCTCATATCTGACTCTCACTGTAAATTAGCCACAAAGCACTTGGAGGTCCTAAGGGGTGTGCTAGGAAAGTTCAAGATATTATCAAGGGTAACAGTAATCACACTTCTAAACAAGATGAAGCATTGAGAGGTAGAAATTGTCTATAGAAACACAGCAGGGCTTTGAACCTAAAGAAGAAATATAATTTAGATAAGCAAAGTTCATGAGATAAATGTACATGCTGCATGTGCCAAGTAAGGGGGCTCAAGAGATCTTTTACTGATCAGAATTTGGATTTACAATAAGAGCAGTCCTTTTGCCACTGGTCACTGCTAGGGAAGCCATATGAGTAGAGAGAGTTTGTGTTTTCCTTTGTTTGCTTGTTAGTTAAGGTTAGAGAATAAGAATTCACTTTTTGTTAAATCTTCTTACAAGCAGCTGCTGTGATGTGGCTTTAGATCTGTCTGAGGCCACTGCCTGCTCCAGCAACACAGGTTACCTAGAAGGATGTAGACTGAAAGGAATGCAGCTTTGGAGTCAATCTAATTGTTTGATGTTTTCCTTGAATTTTACCTCTTCACGTATGAAACTAGGCTGGGCCTGGTGTGGTGGAAGAGGTCCAATATTATTCTCGCTAAACATTTGCATATCTTTAGTAAAAGATAAAAGAAGGATGTTCACTCTATACAATATTTTGAGCAAACAGACCTTTGTGTTCAAAAATACAAAGTTATGCTTTACTAGAAAATACCACTGGCCAGTAGAGTAAGTGTAATATTTTAAGTACTAAGTGTTCTAAAATGCTTCCTTAGGCTTTCAAGGAAAAAAGTAATTCAAGAATTACCAAAGCATGGTTGGCTCAGAAAAGGGAGTGAAATATTACAGTACTGATAATCACGCTTTGACCTATTTTGGATTCTGGGCTGTATAAATATTTTCTCTCTTGTGAAGGCTTGTGATTCTGACCATGAAGTTTACAAGGAAGAATATCTAGACTTGTCACCAAAAGAAAAGCTTTCTAAGAGGAAGGCTGTTTAAGTTAGCCTTTTCAAATGTCAAAATCCTAAACAAAATAGATTAAGTTGGATAAAGGTAACCCTTTACAAAGGTTGATGAAATAACATTATCGCCCTTTGGCAGAGAGAGAAATTGTAACACAGTGTTTAGGAGACATTGGTCTTGTCAGATGGTGCAGCAGGAGTGGGCTGGGGCACCGCATCTGAAACTGGTCCCTGGATCACTGTCCTGCTCTGCCTTCTGGAGATTTCTGCCTTCTCTTTCTGAGCTTGCTGCTGTTGTGCCTGAAGCACAATAGCACTGACTCATGTCTGGAGCCACAAACTGAGTGTGTCAGGTTGAAATGTGCCTTATGGAATAATAGTATGTACTATGTTTAGTTTGAGAGAATTTTATAAGACTATCCTAAAGCAGCTTTTCTTACAGATGCAGATTAAATGAACAAGCAACATGAATTAACTAATTTTCAGCTCATGTTTCATGGTCATTCCCACTGCAGCATTATTTGTCAAAAATAGTCCATCAGTTGCAGGTATTTATTTCACAATTTGTTCTTTTTCCTTTATGTGCACATCTCCTCTTCTCCCACCTGCTTCCCAGCTTGGCTTTTCCTCATCTTGGTGCCCAGGAAATGCCAGTGTCTGGTTGAATGAGCTCTGCTATAAATCAAAGTGTCATCACTTAGCTGGTAGAAGTGATTTAATTAATGCATCATGCCTTCCCCAGAGCCTCTCCCCACCTGACTGCTAATCAACCTTCATCAGCAGGAGGAAAACGTGGCCCTTCTTACAACTGTGCAGGAGAGACTGAAGGAAAGACAGTTAATTGCAGCTGCAGAGATCAGCCTTGTCACTTGTCTGTAATCTGTTGTCTGCTTCTTGAAATATTGCTGTCCTGGTCCCTTACAAACCATGCTTAACTCCATTCATACAGAAATGATCCGGTATCATCCCAGGGATCATTTTCTGTCAGAAAATGTATTTGGCAGATGACATGTTTAAAAGCACCTGATTGTGCATGGCAGTACTGGAGCAACTTTTACAGCCTGAATGCTCTTTTAGCTGGAAGGAGCAGTTTATGTGTGAACATTTCTGCACTTCCAAGGTGGTGCTGTGCAGTTAGCACTGCAGATTCTGAGCCAAAAAATTGTAGTGCCTATATGGAACTACAGGGCAGATGTTGCTAGCAAGTGGTCCCTTTATCAGCTGCTGAATAAATATTTGATGATTTTATCTCAGGTAAATATGTACCACAATGATAAGCTCTTTACAAACCAGAGCACTTGTCCATTTCAATTTGGTGCCTCCACCATTCAGGGCAGCATCTGTGGTAATGGGAATCTCAGATTCCATCTGCTGGATAATATGGGCAGCAGTATTTAGGGAGTGTCTTATTTGTGACTATTCATAGTTATATAGGCAGTCAAGATAAATATGGGAAATAGCAGTTGTGGGGAGCAGTGGTTTTTGTCTGGCAGTTGGAATAGGAAACTGAAGTCAAGATTCCGGCTTTTTAGGCTTGAGCGCACCCAGGTTGCCAAATGACCAGGAGAAAGACACTTGACTAGCTTTTATCTGGGTTTGCCCCAAACATAATGTTTGTTGGAGAAGGACATACTGTACTTAGGACAGGACACACTCTCTTCTCCCTTCAAACAGTTGGTGCTATGGAATCAGATGGGCCAGGGCCACCTTCTGTGGAGAGCAAGGAGGCTCATCAGTGAGATGGACAGCAGTGCACCCAGAGGTGCTTTAAGGTCCATAGGCCAGATGACAAAAGTGCAATAATGATGATTTCAGCTGTAATACTGCAGGTACTGGGGAGTACCTCTCTGCTTGTGGAGCCTAAGATGTTGTCTCAGTGTGGGTTTTGGAGTCACCTTAAGAGGCCAATGGGAGAAGGACTTGGCCCCAACTACCTCTCAGTGTGGGCTAAAAGCTGCCATAAGCTGTACAGGATGTGTGAGTTGGGCCACAATGGGTCACTTCTGATATCCCACCAGCTCCTGATGGTGCCCCATGGCCTGTATTAAACACACTCAGCCTTTAGTCCTCCCTGGGAGGACCTGTCACAGCCAGCCAGACGCACTGGCCTGGTCCTGGTCCTCAGCCTGCCCTGTGACAAATGGCACAGATGAGTCAGTGCTGAGCTCTGGGCAGTGGCACCAGTTCAGTCCCAGCACTGCGTCCTGTGTTGCACCCGTCGGGTGCCCTGAGCCACAGCCTCAAGGTTGGGTGCTCTCAGTCTGACCAGGGTAATTACCATTATGGCTAAGCAGCTGTTTCCTTTGTAAGTCCATAATTTTGAGGGTTCATTACATGAACATAAAAGTCCTCTCCAGGCAGAGATTTGGCAGACAAAGCCCAGCCAGGGAGCTGTTTCATCATTTGTTAGTTTGTTTATTTTTGCATCTATTGGGCATTTCTTTGGGTATTTTGTATACAAGGCTGCGAAAGATACGGCTGCAATAATTTTCAATTGCTTACCATTAGGGTCTTCATTGATCTTTATTCTTCTATTGGTCACTTATGATTCAATGAGAAAACAAATTTGTATTACTATATTGAAAGAAATAACAGCATTTCCAGATACTATGCTGATTCCCTTGTTTCATAGGTGCATTGTTTTACTTATTCCCACTCCACTGCTCTGATTGCTTATTGTTGGTTCTGTTGTTTTATACTACAGTAATAGACAAAGAGAGTGTTCACTGCATAGCTTTGCTGCTATTTTTATTCTTTCCCCAGCTTTTTTTTGACGGAAGTGAAAATCTGTAACCAAGCTGCTTAAGTAGCTATATTTTTGGTGATTTAAATTGAGAAGAACTTTTAAAGTAGTGATATTACTACTAGTAGTAGTAATTTTATCCCAAAGCAACTTGTAATAGAGTTTGTGCCTATTGAGGAATTATTTTTTAGGAAATGCTTTTGAATATAACATCTTTAAATATAATCACTGGAGGGAAACTGCATTCTCAGGCTTTCTGAAATTCCTCAACATCCCTTATTTCTACTGTTTAAACCACACCTGAACTATTTTAAAAGCAAGATACACTGATATCCACAGCAACCCATGCCAAAAAAAAATTGCCTTCCTTTGTAGGATTTTGCTGAGGGCACAAGACTGAATAAGTGGCCTTGTTGTAAGGACTGTGCTGCAGGTGAGTGAATGGAGCTGTTCTTTAGCAGATATTTGTATGCTAGGGAATCCTGTAGCTGGCAAGATGCTGAGCTTGTAAGTGCTACACCTGTGGTTTTTCTCCTCTTTTTTTCCTTCTTGAGAAGCCTTGACACTACCTGATGACTTAAATCAGAGTTGTCATCTAGCCAGTTTTCATCTTGCATTGAAAAATATTGTAATGAATTCTTTCAGAGAGGGGAAAGGAGCTGTGACTGTGTTTTCATTTCACACTTGTAGTTCATTTTAGCACTCTAATGAGTGCTGTCTGTGACTGAGCAGGTCACAGGATGGCTGTGCTGCCCTCTAAACCAGGAGTGTCACCTTTACTGAGCATTGTGAACTCAGGCAGTGTCATAAGGAAGGGCTGTACTCTCTGTCTGTGTGTGAGGTGCTGAGGAGGGACAAAGTCAGTAATTCCTGTGCATCATTTCCTTGCTGCCTTTGGACTGGGACAGCGTGACCTGCAGACAGTGTGCCAGGGAGAGCCAAGCCCTGTGTCCTGTCAGACCCCTTCAGCTGGATCTGCTCCTCCTCTGCTCACACCTCAGGAAAACTGGCTATTGTGCAGGAGAGCAAAGCTTGTGTTCTCAAAACAGACCAAAATTCTGTTACTGCTCTCATGACAAATACAGTATTAACGAGCCCCTAAGTTTGTAAGGACTCACTAATTCATTTGGTTTAAGTAAAAATATCTTGCCGAAGGCTTTCTATCCTTTTTCCTCCAGAAAAATTGCTTTTTGATGAAATGAAAAAGTAACATTTGATTTAAGAGTATTAATTTCTTAGGGGGGAAAAACGGTAGCCAGATGTTTGACAGAATCACAGAATATTCTGAGTTGGAAGGGACTCACAAGGATCATCAAGCCCAGCTCTTAAGTGAATGGCCCATACAGGCACCAAACCCCTGTCCCTGGTGTCATTAAAACCTTCTGTAACCAACAGAGCTTATCTCGGGGTCACCAACTCAAATGGTTTCAATTAAAAACCTAAAACTTGAAAATATTTGGTATTTTTTTCTTGAAATTCTTGTGTGATACAATTTTTTTTAAACTTAATAAAAAACAAGCATAAAAATAAGTCCCTTTCAATGAAAGCAACTCAGACTAGTGGATAATGTGCCAGAGTGTAGGACTGGGAGCCTGGTGAGAAAGCTACCTTTGTGTGGGGAGTGAAGGAGAAGAGGACTGTCATTTCTGAAGGTATCAGAAATGCAAGGGTTTTATTCTCTTCTGTATTCTGCCTCTCATTCTCATTTTTGTGTGTGTATTAAGTGGCTTTTGCTGAGACTGGTGTTGAGATGACATTGTGATAAATCACCTTTTACTGGAGATTATATTTTTTCTTCAAATGAAGCTGCCAGCAAGACACATTTTAACAGTTGCAAGTGACTGCAATATTTTCTGTCACCTTTTCTCTTTCTCTCCTCAAATTTTTACAATAAATTCTGACTTAATTCTGTTGATGACCATGATTTCCAGTGGGAGAGAAAAATAACAGAGGTGGCAATTAGAACTGTCAGCACTAGTGAAGGATCTTTATAAGGGTATGAAAATTGGATTTTCTCCCATGTTGCTTATACTTGAGGAATCCCAGCCCTTGCAGTATCATCCATTAAAGATGCCCAAGATTCCCATGGAACCATACAAAAGTTCAGAGTTGCCTGGGATCAAATTTCAGAATCATGGTGTGTCTGTAAAGAATAATAATCAGGTGTTTTTAACTAGCCAAATGAATCCATGTTGTCGAGTTTAGACATCAGGTATCAAGGTCATAAAGTGTCTTCAGTAAATTTACTTACTTTTAACAAACAGTTGTGCCATTTTGTCTTTACTTCAGAACTGTAGAACTTAATTGTTATGCTGATGTCATTGTTTTTACCCCCTAAAAATTCAGAATGAATGAAGGAAATAGTGGATCATGTTTGTAGCAAGAAAGGAGTAAAATGATTTAATTACAATAAAAATAATTTATAGAACACTGTTATTTTTCAGAGCTAGCAACTGGGAGACAGGATATCTGGAAAATTGTCTTGAAAAGTCTTATCAAGGTCATCAGAAGATTACATTTGTTTTGGTTTTGTCAAGTTGTTAATTGGTTTTGACATTTTTGTGGAAATAATTTTGGCAGTCCAAGTCACAAATAATAAGTTGTACGCTCTTAAAGCCTTTTGGTGTGCTTGACAGTCACTTCAAATGTTACAGTCTTATTCCTCAGGAAACAGCTGTTTGAATCCCAGCTGGAACCTCAAGGCTAATCAGAGAAACAAATTAGTTCCTCAGAGTTATGTAAAGTTAAACATCACCTCCTTCCAAAGGTGTCTGGGTTACTCCAGTGTAAGGTTAAGTCACTCTGTTGATGGAATGAATGGTGACACTGGTCAGGATACAAGCGGTCCAGGGTGACCCCAGCTGGTCCCTCTGACTCAGGCCTTCTCTGCTCAGTGACCAGCTTTGGTTTCTCTGCTCTAAAATTTCTGAACTCACTTCCACTTTTTTTTCCTCCAATTGTTACTTTCAAATGAATTCCACATCATTTTGCCCTTGAAGTCCATTTATAGCAGTGGTTGTGAGTGAAAAATCTGTGGTGTGATATATTCCCATGTGAAAATCAATCCATTTCATAGTTGTCTTAATACTTCATGCAATCCTTCCACCTTTTTAAAATTTACATTGCTGGTGGATACTGTCTAATTTTTTGTGAGGTTTTGGGTTATTTTTTTTTCTCTTGAAACAGATCTGAGAAAATACCAACATTACAGCAGGCCCCATAGAAGCTTCTCTTCTGCATATAATCTAGCCAGACATTCTCTTCTGTTTTTCTAGCTGAAACTCTCATATTTCAAAAATTAATTTTTTTTTTTTTAGAAAAGGAGGGGGAAACAGGTTAAATCTGGAGAGCTAATTTCCAGGTGTTAAATGCCAAACTGCAAATGCCAGACACCTTATTTTGTGAATATTCTCTGAAGATCAGTCATATCCTAGACAAATAGTGACTGTATGTTGGTGTCTTGGATAACTCCTGAGGCAGTTGTAGCAAAGATAACAGATAGGCACATTAAATAGTCCCACCACGATGAGGAGTGCAGCTTGGTCATGGAGGAGAGCCCCATTCCTCTGTGGTTACTTGATAAACACTTTTAATTATCACTATTGTCATTTGCATAATAGAATTGTACAGCTGGCCACACGCAGCGAATGGAGTTGCCACATGGTCTCCCAGTACCCAGGCACAGGCAGAATTCCTGGAAGAATGCTGGCTCTGTCAGAGGGAGCTGAGCAATTGCCCAGCACAAATTCAGGGGCCACCTGCTCAGGAACAAGGGGTTAACTGGGCTGAACTGGGAGCTGCTTGGGCAGCCCTCAGGCAGCAATTTGCTGGCCTGTATCAAGAACCACTTGCTGTTGGTTGCAAGAAGCTACTTTAGGGCAGACAGTCTTTTTTTTCTTTTCCATGGTTCAAGCTGTAATTCTGGGGAACAGCTTTTTGACAGAGATCCAAGAAACTAATGCAATGGTCAGCTGTGCTTTGATATCCCATGGTTTTGGCTTTGGCTCCAGCTGGAGTGTAGCAGAGCTGAGCAGACCCTGCATTTCAGACTCTCCTGCAGCACTGCTGAAAGCAGAGCAGGCTGTGGGCAGAGATGGATGGCTGCCTTACCGTTAAGGCTCCAACACAGCTGTGTGGATCAGCAGATGGCAGTGCTGCCAGCCATGGGCCACAGACAATAGGAACTGCTCCTCTTCCCGTGCTGTTCCAGATGGGAGGCCTCTGAAGGGAAAATGGAATATGCTTGTTTTGCAGTGGTCTTTCCAGCTCTTCCTTCCCTGCACTTGGTTTGCTCTTCCCTTCTGGGAGACACTTTCCCACTGTGAAATGTGATTGAAGATGACCACAGCCAGCCTCAGTGCATTGTTTTATGATTCACTCTGACCTCGTGATATATACAAATCTACTCTTTAAGCTACCACCAATCTCAAATGTAGAATGAGATTTAATAAATACCATGATTCCTGACACTTCATGGAGTTACAAGTGAAGCTTTTGGGCTACAGAGCTACAATCAGTGGATGATATTCAGAGAGAAAGAATGCATCAGAATTAATCTGCTCCATCTGGGGCAGTCAGAGCTTGGCTGCCAGTGCAGCAAGTAAACAGGATTGCATCTTTGAGAATGACACAGTACTTGGCATAAATAAGTCTTAATTTCATCCCATTGCTGAGGCAGTTAATAGTGTCCATCACAAAAGCTACCTTAAGTGCTGCTCCTCTGTGTGAGTGGGTGGTTATAGGGCACCTGTACATGGAGAAGTATTGGCTGCTTAGGATGATGGAGCTTAAGAGAAATAAATTGATTTTTTGGTTATAAAAAATAACCTTTCACTTGTGCCTTCGTGGTACCAAGAGTTTCCCAGCAGGAATACTTTCCTTAGTGATGTTATTAAAGAGAAGTGCTGTGTGTCAGCTTGTGCCAACCTCTGCCATCAACAGCCCCAGGGTGCTCAGTGACACACCTTGGTTATGCCCTGCTAGTGCTGTGCTAGAAACAGAATGAGTTGTCAGAGGACCTCCAGGTTCTGACTGAGGGCTTACAGATAAGAATCATGAATTCTGAGGAAGGATTTGGGAAGTCAGTCAGCTCAACAATAAATCTCCTTCCCAAAGAGCTGCTGTTATTTTCCAGATACAATATTTTTATAGGACTATCAGAGTACTTTACAGAAATATTTTCCTCTCACACATGAAATATTAGGAATTGGTTTTGGTTTACATTTTTTCTCTGATTCCCAAGTGCTTACTAAATGAAACAAGCAGCAGAGGATGAATATTCTCATCAATTATCTTTTGTTTGTATATGCTAGTCAAGACCTAAAAAATCCTCTTTAGGAGGGAAAAGGGAAAAACTCTGGAAGCTTTTGTTAATCTTAGTTCAAAAGTAAAGGCTTCCAATTTAAGTCCCAAGCCCCATAAAGTAATTTTGTCAACTGTCTGCATAGTGGCAGAAGCCCAAAAGAGACGGCCAGTCAGGAAGATTGTCCCTTTCATGGACACAGTCCTGACTTGGCAGCGTGGACACTCAGTTCAGGGCTCCCTCACATGTTTTGGAGGGAATGTTCAGCAGACTTGAGGGCTGTTTAGAGTTTTCATGTCACATTAGCAATTGCAAACATCCTATTTCTAACCACAGCCCTGAAGACTCTCTGAGGAAAGAATGCTACAGCAGACCCCTCAATATATTATTTTCCACAGAAAATTTCCTGCTAATCCTCCCTTGCTAGATAAAACTTCCAGTATATCAGGGTTTTCCTTTTCTTAATTGATTGCCAAGATTAACCAAAAGTATTTTTTTGTGAGCGCATCTTCAGATGACCTCTTGGAACCAGAACCTCAACAAATACTGAGGAGGCCTCTGTAATAGGAATTTACACATTGTCTGGAATATCCACGATTTTGACACAAAAATAACACCTATATGATAGCATTTAGAACAGGAGGTTAATTGTGTGGTTTCATCACAAATTGCAGCATTAAGGAAAATAGTTGTTAAGAATGGCTGTGCCTCACAGTGAAACAAAAACAGTAATTGAGTATTCCAGAGTGTGCTGTTGAGGCTGACATCCTAAATTTATTAATGACCTGGAAAAAATAGACCATAAGCTTTCAAAATTTGTGGTTAAAAGCTATGGAGCTTGTAATGTCCATTCAAAGATAAGTAAATCACTGGGACAATCATTATTACAGTAGATGAATTTTCAGTTGGCTACGTGTCAAGTGCTATGTGCAGGCCAAAATAAGGCATTTTCTTGGTAACATGCTGGTGGACTTCAAGCTTCCCATCTCCTCTAAGGAACTATTGAGCACTCTGTGTAAATATTTAATTCAAAAAATGTCCTCCCAATGAGCAGAAGCTATAGCAGAGCAGCTGGGACATCTTGTAACATTGTACCTGCTCCAGGGGGGAAGGAGAACAGGTGTACTGCCACATCGAATGTTTATTTTAATATTCTGTGACCTAAGATTTCCCATAAGCTTGGCATTTATTTCTCATTCAACCCATATATTACAGTACTGTTGCTCAGCCTACTCTCTCTTTTACACTGCCAGAGCTTTTGGCACCTGTGTAGCCATAAATGCCACAGAAATTTAAGTTGTAAATGGGCAAAGGAATGTATCACAGCAAATGGAGGTTCCACACTTGCATTTGTGGCCTTCAGTTCCTGCCTTGTGCTTAAAAAGCAACTGTTTTCCTACCAACACAGCAAGGCTCTGACTCATTAGGTTGATTTCCCAGCTCAAGGTCTTTACCTCATAGTCAGTACATTTTATATTATGCCTTGGCTACTGGTCATCACCTTTATAGGACCACAGCATCTCGCTGTCCCAGGGACAAAGGGCCATTCTGGAATTATAAAGGAAACCAACCTTTCCCAGAAGCTGGGGAAAACCAGATTTGTTCCTGCTGAGATGATGATTCTGAGCTTTCGGATTTTTATAACACAGTAAAAAAAAGGTATACATTGCTCAATTTGTCATCAGTTGCTCATCTACATTTGCTTTTCTCTTTCCCTTACATGATGCAGAAACACTGGAATTTTAGCCTTTTAGGGACATGAGAATTGCATAAGAGACAACCCAAAATCAGTTAACACTTCATTAAATACAATCCAGTATCATACTAGAGTTTCCAGAGACAGTTTGTGTAAATCTTCTGGGACCACAGAAGAGTCCTTTTATTTTTTCTGTGGTATTATTCTTTGATTACTTTATCACAGATTGTGAAATATATATTTTGAAAATGTGTTTGTGTACCAATATCACAAATAACTGAGGCTTCATAACTAATTATCTACTACTTGTGAAAAAGTATTAAGAAAAGCTCTCAAAATTCAAAACAAAAAATAGTTTGTGGCTTCGTCATTTCCTTTAGTTTGTGCACCCTGGCTTAAAGCAGTCTGGCCTTCTGGCAGTATCTCAGGTAAGCAGCAGCAGCAGTGCCCCAGTAGCTGTACTAAAGTTGTAAGCATAAGAAGGGCTCAGACTACCAAAAATCCATGATCTGTGCTGTATAGAGAAGCAAACCTTCTGAAATATTTCTAGGCCTTGCTAGGATTTTTCAGTCTAATCAAAGAAGAGAAGAAATGCAAGTTTTCCTATAGTCACTCTGAAAGCCATCTATAATATCCAAAAGGTGACAAAAAGAACCTGAGAGAAGTGTTTGGCATGTGCCTAAAGACATTATTGTATCCATTGGGGAGTAGATGGTGGAAAGAAAAGTAAAGGACATGGATCGTGCTGGATGTTATCTTTGCAAGATACAACAATACTAAATAGAGGGGACACCAGAATGTCACAAAGGAGTCTGAAACCAGAGCAGCCATCCTTATTGCTAAACTGGCCTTGCAATAAGCATGGCTATACAGTCCTATAACTTCAGACTCATTATTTGTTACAAACTCTTACCTTAGCACTTAGAAAGACACTCTTCAATCACTCAGTTTCAGAAATACTTATAAAACTGCATGCAAGACACCAGTAAAACCTGCCAATGTTGCCCAAGTGCACCAGACAATATCCCTTTAAAGCACTGAGGTAGCTAACGATGGCTTAACACAGCATGTAACAGCAAGGGTGAGGCATTCCTAAGGCAAAGACTGCTTTAAAGTATGTAACTAAAAACTGAGCTTGCTTTGCATTACTTACAATCTGACCATTGATTTGCAGAACCCAGAAATATAATATAAAATAGGATTAATTTTAATTTCAATTTCTGTAAATAGGCTAAGTTTAGGAAAGTAATTGAGGGACTTGGCTTGAAGTTTTATAACTGCTTATAGCCAGCCAGATGTGGTTTAGAAATCTGCAGATCTGCAACTACAGGTTTAGCTACACACTTATTGATTTTGGGAAAGATCCCAAATGAGTTCATAGCTGTAGGAGTTCCTGCTCAGGCCGTGCCTGATGGCAGAGGATCATCCCAAAGCTTCCTACCAGCTAGCAGCCTGAAGCTGAAGGAGCTCCTCTGTGAGCAGCTATCTGACAGCAGCCAGAAAGGAGGGCATGAGATCTGCTCTCATTATCAATTAGCACTTGGGATACTTGGGGCATTATTCCCTGCAAACAGCTGGAATGTCTCCTAGTTTAGGAGTATTCCTAGAAATCCCTGTTTAGCCACTGTGGACAAACTGATATTGCTGTAAGTGTGTTTATCATGAGCCTGAGGTTCAGCTTCCTCAGCAATCTCCCCCTCCTCTGTTCACCCAGCAGCAAGCACGTAATTTCCCCATAGGAATCTTGCTACACTTAATCCAGTGTCCTGGTTTATTTTGTGCTGCTCAACTTCAAGTGCTCTTAGCTTTTCCGAACGTGTCTGTACTGTTTTAAGTGTCTGCTAAATTCCAAAAGCTGTTGTGCTGTGCCTGCTGCAAATGCTTGGATATGATCCAAGTCCTAGTCTGGCATTTAAAAGGGATTTTCCAGGATGTTACAATTCACCCAGCACTGTAACTGTGCCAATCCAAAAGCTTTGCTGCCTTCAAAGATACACTCCTGTATGCAGTAAAAGCGTGTTCCAAGGCACACAAAGCATTAAAAAGACCAGCTCAACCAGTGGCTTTATTGGCATAGACATTGAGCTCTCCAGAACTGCTTTCTCTAAGCCACTCTCAGGCAGTGAGAGCTGTTCAAAGCTCCCATGCTGCTGTGTCTAAGGAAGTTTCTGTGACAGAGCACATCCTTGAGTCTGTTCCTGCATGCATGTGCCTGCCTAGAGAATTCCACATGAAAGAGGAATGCCCACTTCCTTTTTCTCTAGTAGATCACATCATCCAGACCCAAATATACAGATCCTCTCTACACTCTCAATGCTTCCATGGAGGAGAGGGGCAAGAAAATGTTTGGGTGCAACTCTTTGAGCAAACTGTGTGTCTGTTTATTCTGAAAATGGATAAGTCCATAGCAGCAGTGACATGACACTGTTAGAAACTAAATTACTAAATGCTTAAAAGACAGGGTGAGTGGGAGAGAATATATTTAGCAATAATTTAAGTATTGCTGCCCTGGACTGAGTGCTCTACTGTGTCTAATATAAACTGAGCTGTAATGAACAAATTGACCCTATCTCTGCATACAGTACAAAACTGTCAAAGTGAAGTAAAATACTGCTGAAAGGTTAAAAAACCCAAACAAGAATAATTTTTCAAAATACATTTATGATTTAAACTGTGCATTTGAAGCCAATGAAAATTTAACTTTATTCAAATGAAGTTGCCTTGTATTGGTTCTCCAGATCCCAAAGCTACCCTTTGTTATGAACCTAAATTACAAGCTTTAAGCAAATACAAGTTACTGCAATCAAATCTAAGGTAAGTGGCTGAGATATAACTGCCTGATACTAAAAGATCGGATAAAGGTACTTAAAGGAATATGCCAGACTCAAACTATCATGGAATGGTTTGGGATGGAAGGGATCGTAAAGTTCATCTCATTCCACCTTCTGCCACGGGCAGGGACACCTTCCACTGTCCCAGGTTTCTCCAAGCCCTGTCCAACCTGGCCTTGGACACTTCCAGGGATGGGCCAGCCACAGCTCCTCTGGGCAACCTGTGCCAGGGCCTCACCACCCTCACAGAGAGCAACTTCTTCCCAATATCCCATCTAAATTACCCTCTGACAGCTTAAAGCCAATCTCCATTGTTGTGGCACTGCTTGCCCTTGCACAGTCCCTCTTGAGCCTTTCTCTCTGCCTGCACTACATGAATTCTGGTGAGCCTGAATGATTTAAACTTGTTGTGTACAGTGCTTGGGATGATGACCAGGAGTGAGTTTTCCTGGCTGGCTGAGCCATTGCCCAAGCTGAAGGCTCAGGTCCCAAGTTATTCCAGAATGCTGGAGGAGTCTGCAGGGACCAGAGCTCCTGCTCCATTCGGATGGCACAGCCCTGGCTTACAGAAAGCTGACTTCCATCCTGGGTTCATTTGCTGGTTTTATACTGGTCTTGCTGGTTTTATACTGTTAAGCTACCAGTGTTCTTTGTCTTGATACCAGCAGCACAGACAGCAGTGGTTTGCCAGGACAGATGAGCTGGTTCTCTAGGATATAATTAAAGTGCTGACAAGCTCAGACATAAGACACATAATAAATTAGTTATAGGACCTGAGTAAGAAGGATGAACTCTGCCGCAAAGGCAATTAGACAGAATTTCAGCCATGGGACCACTTCCACATGTTCTTGTGTGTTGGGAAATCACATATAAATTTTATGTGTCTTTAGCAAAACTGAGAAATTATTAACATAATATTAACATAAACAGATATAAATTTTTAAGTCCAAGTGAAATCTAGGAAAGTTGTTGCAATAGCACCTGGTTTTGATGTGTTGTCATTCTTCTGGCTTTAGAAGCAAAGCAGCAAGTACGGAAATGCTCTTAATCTGCTCTTATATAGAACAACTGGACTTTTAATTACTGAACTGATATTTAAACCACTTATCAATCTGCTATTAAAAACCTACCAGACCTGCGTTTCACAAGATTGCTTCTTCAGAGGTGATAAACATGCTGGCTGTATTCAAGTGGTTTTCAAGCCTTGCAATCGCCACAGGAGCTGTTTTAAATGCTGTATTTGCTAGTTTTTCCATTTTGCCATTTGCTCTTATTTTAATTTTTTTTTCTGTGTTTTTCACCCCTTCTGGCCACATTCAGCTTGTATTTAGCATAACCATTTGTTTATGTTGGAGGATAAATTTACTCATACAAGCCAGACAAATTACTGGATTTTTATATCTTCTGTTTTAAAATCCATTTCATGGCAGGTGGAGAGGGCTGGGCAGGGTCCTAGAAGAGCTGCTGACCCTTAAAGAATAGTTATCATTTTACTAGCAATAACTCGCTCCTTGTCTTCTGAAAGGAATTGCCTACTGTGCTTCAAATAACAAGGGACATTGTTGTGTTTGCCTTCATATAGGCTGCTGAACAGCTAAGATACCAAATAATTTATTTTTTTCTTACTATACAAGGATTAGAGCTATTTTCCCTATTGGCTTGCACTGCAGTTCAGCTTGGTTATTAGAGTTTAAGTAAAGAAGCCACGTAAATTTTAGACCTAAAAGAACAAGAATAAAAGATATGTCAAGAATAGAAGTATTTAATGTTTGATAGTGTCACTGAAATACGTCAATGTTTAGGGGAAAGAAGGTGATGATGGAACAGCCATGCTGTGAACATTATCCATGGGCAGAATCTTAACCAGGCGTCTGGGGCAAGCGGCTGTTGAAAATTAAATGTAGCAGTGGATCTTCAGTGTCAGAGCAGATGAGGCTTCAGCTTCTCAAATCTCAGCCACGTAATTTACGAGCTAAGCAAAAGTGTAAGTGGCAGAAGAAGATTCAAGGTGGAGAAAGACAATATCAAACAGAAAGCACTTATTTGTAAATCTGAGCAGTGCACAATTTGACTGAGGAAAAACAATGATGTAATCAAAATTAAATAGAGTCCAGGACATTATTAGGATTAACATCTCCATTGATTAAATGAGTTGCTGACAGCAGCAGCAGTGTTGCTGGGCTATCAGTCTTGAGCTCTTGTTTGACTTTTCAAAAGAAAATTATGGATGTCATCAAGATTTTTGCCTTTGTTTGTATGATGTAAGAGATTGTGTTTGATGGATTTCAGATCCATCAGATTATAGTTTAGTAGGATCCTGAGCACATCAAAATATTTACCTCTTGTCTTCATTGGAGGCAAGTTTAATTTGTTTCTTCTACTGTGTTTCCAAAAGCAAGGGCTTGTCTACTTGCACTTTGAACTAAATTAACAAAAATCTGTTTTGATTTCTTCTGACAATTATTTCAATGCAATCCTGCACATACATATCTTCTTTGCCCATAGTATCTTAAAACAGACTTAATCCTAGTTAGAGTGTAGATGAGCTTTAATTGCCATCCTCCGCAGTGCTTTTGCAATGCTCTATGTTTTCCATGCATTTTGAAGGCAGTGCAGCTGGACACTTGGCTGTAGCTTGCCTTTCAGAAAGTCATCTTCTGCTCTGTGCCTGGCACAAGCGTCCTTCTTCTGGTGCCAAAGCGGAGGCAGCAGCCGTGCGGCTGCATCCTGGCACAGGGCACAGATTGTCACTGACCTCTTCTGGAATCCAGTATTGCCATGGAGCCAGGCCAGTCAGACAAGGCTATGCTCCATTCCCTTTGGCCCTGGCTCTTCTAAGCCATTCTAAAACCTCTTGGAAAGAAAATACTCAGCTGAAAATGAAGATAGGTATGGCTGCCTCTAATTTGGCTTAGTTTCCCACACTTCCAGTATGGAAAGGGCCCTGTGATCCTTAACAATTAGAAGAAATTAGTATTTACTAAAGTTTGTACTGACAGCCACAGCTCAGTTTTGGAGTGCCTGAGTGTCCTTAGGGAAGTCTGCTGAAGGATACCTGCCTAGCTGCTGGGAAATGACAGCATCCTCACAGACACCAGTGTGCTGCAGAAAGTCTCTGGGTAATGCTTCCTACTCGCTTTCCATAATATATCAATGTCGCTTGTGTTCTGTGCTGCAGGATGGTGAGAGCCTTGCTCTAAATGCTGCTGCTTTTCCTGGCTCAGGTGGAGGCTCTGGTCACAGGGTTTGTGAGGAGTATGAAAATGGGTTTCTACATGAGCCAGGTCCTTACACTGGCAGGTTTCAGTGCATGGAAATCTCACCTGTTTAATGAAAGTTAGAGGTGTGCTAAAAAGGCAGAAATTACAGCATTGTATGTTTATATTCCCCAAAGATTAAGGCAGATTTGGAGTTAGATCTTGTGCTCCACTGACCACTGAAGCACTGGGTCACTGCTTTCTCTTTCTTGTAATATCATCCACAGCCTTCTTACCCATGCCTGTTTCTCCTGCTCTTCCATTCTTGCCCATTAGAGTCCCAGTTTTAAAATGTGCCTTCCCAGAGAAGACTGGCAGAGACAGTCAGAGGACTCAGTCCATCCTTTCCTCAGCCTCCCTTCTTCTGGTTAAGTACCTGTCACAGAAATGTTCCTCTGAGGTGTGCTCTGTGTGAGGCTCCAGCAGCCTGCAACCCTGTCAGCAAAGCAGGATGTGCAGCAGCCAGGTGACATGTGCACAGACTCTTGTTCTCAAGGCTGAGGAGTTGATGGTGTCATCCCTATTGCTTTGAACTGCTTTGCCTTGCTGAGGCTATAAGCTGCTCTTTTGTCCAGAGACCTCAAAAGCCAGGCGGGAAGCAGAAATGTGTTTCCAAAGATAGGAACATGGCATCACTAGAGGGCATTCCATACCTCATCCCAGCCACAGCCGACAGCGATCCAGGGTCAGTGGAGGGGCAGCCCAGTGGGGTCCCTCAGCTCTGTTCTTCTCCCTGGAGGTTTTCTATAGATAAAACTGATTGACAAGGGTGCAGATTTTCCTTATAAATTGCTCACATTATGTCCAGTCTGCACTGCAAATGTTGTTACAGACTGTTTCTGTTTCTCTTCAGAAATAGTTGTAGGTATAATTTTTCAGTATTATATCAATGGAATGAAATCTTTGTCCATGTACACATGTGTAGGAAGGCAGGAGTGTTACCATTTTAACTGGAATAAAATAAATAAAGCAATACAATATTTGGTCTGTAAAAGAGATGACATGGAATAAAAGCAGCCAGGTCAGCGTTTACTCAGTTGACTAAAACTGAAAAGAGTGGCATTTGTAAGACAAGGAGAACCCTTTCTGATTCCAGCTTTCAGTGAAAGCAGTCGGGACCAAGGTGCTGCATCCTGAGCACAGAGGTCTCAAGCACTGTGGCAAAGAACACAGAGAAATGTTCGAAGTCGAGCACTTAAAAAAAAGCCCAACCAAAAATAGATATCAGCAATACAGCAAGAGAGAAGGGGGAGGGTGAAGACAGCTTCATTTTACAAATGTCTTTGTTGAGACAGTAACTGGATACAGAACTCCAAGTCACAGTGGGATTCCAAGAGTGCACATCTGCCTCCCAGCCCTTGTGTTTCCCAGAGCAGTGGCGTTTAGCTGAGATCTTTAGAAAGAGCTTATATGGTTCTGCCTATGAAGGCAGATTTTAAGGCTCGCTTTTGGGTGCCCTGAAGGAAATGAATGTCTGTTTGCTGATATTGAGCAGACTATGCTTCAGTGTGGACCTATTTCCACACCTTATTGTTCTAGAAGAGAAACACTAAATTAACTTTTATCACGTAACTTTAGTATGACCTGCTCTAAAAAGAACCAGAGTCCAGCTCTGGCTCCAGTGAGACAGCCAGGTGGGGTCACTGCCTGTGGTAGCAGCTACTCACTGAAAGAGTTGCAAAAGTAGAGAATCTTCAGCAGAAATTAATGACAAAACCTACTTTATGTGTCCCACAGAAGCCCAGGCAAAACCTACCCCTCAACTGATGTTAGACGGGAACCTGACACTTGAGTAACCTGCCTCTGGGAAACCATTAATGCTGCTCTCCTGGGCTCCCCAGAATTTCTTCACTGTAAATCCCCACAAAGTCTTATTCTTTCATATCAAGTAACCCTATGGTATCATGTCAAGGTTTCTTTTAAGTACAAGTTTACTTCTAAAAAAATAGCCAAAAAGGAACACTTTCCCCCAACAGTTATATGTGGATATCTGTGTCAAATAAGTTACAGCAGGCAAACATTTTCACGCAGGTTTTGCCCAGATTTGGTTCTCACATGAAGCCTCACCACAACTGTATTTGCTTTCTTTCTGTTCTGTCTTTTCCATCTTTACATAGTGGTCAGAGGACTGCATGGAAGGAGCCCAGAGAACTTTCCCATCCTGTTCATTGACTCCATATCTGTGTGTACCCTCCCTCACGGACCCTCATGTTCCTCAGGGCTTCTCTGTAGCATCTCCTATCCACAACCAGGGGCCACCTCCAGTTTTGCACAGATTTTCCAGTCTTGGGATCCCTTGCTTTTGCATCTTCTGTTATGCTGTTCTCCAGATCATACAGTTCAACTCCACTTATTTCTAGAGGCACAGCAAGCCTTAGCAAAGGCTAAGACTGGACCTCTGTGGCATTTCTTGGCAGGAAACGCTTAACATAAAGCCCATTAAGGCAGCACCAGCAGAGCTTCTTCCTCAACAACTTGCAGAAGAAGATTGAAACAAATTGTACTTGGGTTAGTTGTTTTTTTTTTAAAAATCACATATTTTGAGAATAAAGTTTAGTGCCTGCACACACATGCTCATTACTGAATAATTTTAAAATAAGAACAGAAAAAACCTAGATGAAAATAGAGGTCAAAGAGATCCTAGAGAAGGGATAAATATCTTTCTGTTCTGTTTGATTTTGAATTCAAGGAACAGCAGGCAATGCCCAGATTCAGGAAAATGAGTGTTGTTTTCTAACCCAGTGTTATAAATCCGAAGTCTAAAACTGATTCTGGGAGAATTTAAACGTGCAAAGGGGAGCAAAGTGCTCATGTTTTCTTTTCAAGTTGGTAGGATTTGAGTTCATTCTATTCTTACTTGTGCCTCTGAAAGTCTCCTTCTCCATTTTTGTTACAGCAGTAAAATTCTAGGAAATGCTTGGAGGACTCACAGCGATTATTAGACAAAGATGCTGGAACAGCCCTGGCACAACACATTCTATCACACATCTGTGCCTATCCCCAGGTTAGCAGAAATGTGTGTAAGTGTGAAATGCAGGTGTATCGTGCGTTCAGAGGTATTTTCTCTTTAATGAGATTTTTTTTTTATCTTGTTACATGCTTTCCCACTTTATGGATATGGGAAGTGATAGGTAAAAATTTGATGGTTCCTAGGCAGTTTTTTTGGAAATAAAGACAGCTAAGTCATTTGCACAGACCAGAGCTCAGGCACGGTCTATATCTGTTTTGTGCCTAGGGAAGTGTTATGTTTCTTCAATTCCAATGGTGAGATTGGTCAGTGGTGAGATTTCTTCCTTCTCTTACAATTCAGTATTACAGGTGAGTGTGTTTGGAGCCAGGATTTCCTGCACGTTATCTGTGTAGCCCTGTGTGCGTGAGTGGGGACTTCACCACAATAAGACCCTGGAAGGCATTTGAAACAAAGGCCTTATATAAATGATTGTATAAACCAGTACATCCCATTAGAACAAAAAACCCCCAAACCCCAGACTATGACATGTTCTGGTGGAGTGGCAAAGGTTCTGGAGAAATTAAGTGCTTCCCTGCTTGAGATGGTGGAAGGCTATGTCCAGGGAATATGTAATAACTGACATAGCAACAAGCAGTTTGGGATAAAAAACATGTCCTGTTGTCCAGACACTTCACACCCACAAGGCACCAAAAGGGTTAAAGATAGTTGTTCTCAGCAGTGTTTGGCCCGGCTGAGGATTAGAGCTTATTTTAGCTGCTCTTCCTAAACATAGCAAAGGTCACGAGGGACCAGGCTTTGTTGCTGAGTCTTATTGGCCTTGTTCCTTGTAGGGGTTTTGCAGGAGGACAGGATTGTCTCACTTACAAGGATAATAGATGACAAGCCCAGTGCTGATTAACCTCATTTTAATTGATAATTAATTTTAAACCCTATTTACTTTCCCTGGAACAGCTGAGTCTTCAAGGGAATCACAACAGAGGTGAACAAGAACTGAAATCTCCCCTAAGGAAATTATACAGGCAGGAAGGAGAAAAGACAAAGCTAGATGTGTATTCAGATTGTCAGTCTGGATCTTCATTAAATTTATTGCTTCTGCAAATGAAGGCCTCTCACCTTGTGCTTGCTATTGCATTTGCTTCTTCTCCAAAGGCATCCCAGTCTTGTAGTGCAGAGACCCTTACACTCCAAAATCTGGGTCCTGCTTGCCAGTTAGCCTTCTTTTTGCTTTATTAGAACTCCTTTTGCCTCATTTCTAAGCCAGCTGGCCATGTGGGAGCATGATTTCCTATTGTACTTGAAATATATGTGATGCTCCATAGTTTTTCAGTAGTGAAAGCTTGAGAACGTGTGTAAAAGGTCATTTTTATTCACAACCCGACTGTTTACACATTCTGGACTTCATTCTGCAAATCAGAGCCTTTGGGGATTAACAGCTGTATTAAGTTTTCTAGCAGCACATTCCTGTAGGAGCATTCCTTATCATAGTTAAAATCTGAAAGCCACAATGTCTGCAGTCTGCCCTTCACAGCACCGCCTGGAGAGGGCTCACAAATCATTCTACAAATATTAAGGAGTTAATTCTTTAAACACCTTTGAGATGCGTGTCATCCTTATGGCATAGGCTGATAAAATGGAAGTCTGAGTAATTTATTCAGGGTCACATAACATCTATGGCAGAGGCAGCAACTCCTCCTGGCACTCAGAACTGCTCTGAACTTATTTCCAGGACAACGTTCCAACATGAGCTGCATTCTGAATTGTGTTTTATATCAAGATGCAGTTCATCCCTCTGTAGCGGTTGTGGCATTACAGAATGTCTGCTCAGGGGAATTACCAACACCATTTTCTTGCTTATGTTTGTAGCCTATTCAGTATCTTCATCCTCCATCGTAGAGCTGTTTAAAATAATGCAGATAATTTAGTCTGAATTTACATAATCTCACTTGATAGGTATAATCAAGGTCTATTCTCACAGTAACATTCTGAGGTATTTGCACACCCTGAATATGAAACGCCACCTGTGACATCTCCCCTGCCTTTATTGAGCAGAGTACCTCCCTGCTGAGCAGAGTACTTCTCATTCAGGTGACAGGAAAACCCACTACTCTTCTGAGTCCTGACCTGAGCTCCCAGAGTGACTGAGGTCTTAGACTGGACAGACTTGTTCAAACCTGAACTTCATGAGTCCTTTGCATCTGTCACACCACATAAAATGGGACTATTTTCCTGCTGTCAGCTCTTACAGTAAAGCTCAGTGTTTGTTGATAGAGGACACTGGGATACATGCACAGAAGGAATGTGGAAATTCTATTAATGAGGGCAATTCAGTTTTAATAGCTGCTATGTGAGCACTGGATCTGCTCAGGCAGAGACAAGTTATTAAAGGTGATAGTACAATGATGATTAGACCAAGCCCCTGGCTACAATCTTTCCTGCATTTAAAGTAATTTCAAGCATCAGGACCTCACTGTTACAACTGGCAGCACAGGTGGTTTACCTGCTTGCTTCCACACGTGTTGGATTTCCCCAAGCTACACCTTCCATGGGGGTTTTCATAACCTTTTCTCTCCTTCCTTTGCCCCCACCCCTTTGCACTGGAAGGAGAAAGATAATTCCCCTTTGCTTTCTTCCTAAAGGCTGCAATGTATTTTTAGCTGCTCAGGATGTCTCCAAATAACACAGTGACTCTGAACTTGCATTGTCAGCCTTCCCCGTACAGCCCCTCCTGGGAGGTTTATGGCTCACTCTCCACAGCTTTGCTGATGCAGCGTGTAATGTTTATACCTGCAATCAAGCATTGGCTGAGCTGCAGTCCAGTGCTGGCAGCTCTTGCTTTCTCCCTCTGCCCCCCCTCTTCCCTTGCCCCTCCCCTCTGGTGATACTGGGCTGATAAAGTGCATACAGGGGTGATTGCCTGTATAAAAGGTAAAAAAAAAAAAAAATAAATAAAAAAAAAAAAAAAAAAGCATTTCTCAGTAGCCAGAAAACTTGTATGTGCTCTGGCCAGCCTGGATGAGATGGACTTGGGGGTCTATATTTCTTTTTCTAGATGATTTATAACACCTTCCTCCTTTGCACTGCTGTTTTCCAAGCCATTTAATGGATTTTGAGATTTACCAGATAAGAGGTTCATCTACAGTTTAGAAACTGTTTTTCTTTTAAACAGAACACAAAGGTTAGTTTCCTTTTTTTTTTTTTTTTCG
>VZRH01005440.1:693193-708664 GCA_013397555.1 Urocynchramus pylzowi | reverse complement strand
TCGGGTGGTACTTAATAGATGTTTTCCCTGAAGTATCTCATGGCCTGTGATTGCCTCAGAATGGCTCATCAGAATTTTTACTAACCCACAAAACTACTTTGTACTCAAGTGGCAAAAAGAAACACTTTTGAAACAGGGGCCTCATCTAGAGGGGAGAGTGAATCTGATTCAACTGGAGCAGGATTCTAAAATAACTTAAGCATTCACAATGCAGACAACTTTATTTCAATGTAAGAGGGTCTTACACATGCTTAGCTTTGTTTTATTGTATATTCCCAGTCCATGTTAGCTAAACCAAAATAAACATATCTTACAGGCTTTTGCCAGCATTTGACTAAATGGGTTTGAAGTCAATCTTTACTTAAATCAGTGCAGCTGTGGTTGAAAATAAGGCCAAATGCATTCAGTTGATCATGAAGACTGTGCCAACAAAATGCATGAAAAAAAGCATCATGCACATTTTTCATGATTAATGTATCTGCAAGTTCTCAGTTATAGGCACAGAGATGCAAGTGGAGTTGATTCTTGAATACCATGGAATTAAGGATATCACTGTTGTGTGCATTTGTATTTATGTTAAGTCTCCCTAAGTGAAGAACACTTTATATGTCACAGTTTGCCTATGTTCAGTCTAAGAAAATAGACTAACATAGCAGCTGTACATTTGGGAATCTCCCACCCTTTTTCTTTCTGGGATATAGTGCAGCATCGAAAAATCAGGTTCTGCTGGCATGTGTATCTTGTGATATTTGAGTATAGATTTTCACTTGAAAATGTACTTCAGGACTATATGAATCTCTTTCAAGGTCTCAAGAACCTCTTCTGACCACCCTGTGATCCCACCCAGATAGCCTCTGGAAGTGTCTCTCTTGGTGTTACTCTCACCTATCAATGGAGTTCACTTTGTAGTTAAAACTCTTCCAAACTGATCTAATTTTGTTCATTTATCCTTGAGGATTCTTGCTTAATTAAAATGGGCCTGAGGGAAGTATGACTATCTTAATTTATCTTTTACCAGAGAAAATGTTTGAAGGCCATGATTTCATGCAGATCCAGACTTACTTATATTAACAGGAGATACTTTTGGTTACCCAACTCTTTTTTAGTCTGATACCTGGGACTCTTTTGCTGCTTCATTGAATTTACAAAGTAGCAGCAGAGGTTTTGAATTGAAGAGGCATCCCTGGAAACACTGCAAAGGGAAAAAGTAGTTATGTGTATCTTTGTAAAAGAACTCAATCAGGCTTCTGTTTTTATTCTTCCAAGTCAATACACCTGCTACTTCTGGAGCTTAAATCAACATACAAAGGAGGGTTTTGACCCTTATCCACTCATAGCAGTTTGTGCCTTATCTCTGACTTGGATTTTCACAGTACAGTCAGCCTCCAGCTTCTTGATTTTCCTTTTTTTTTTTTTTTTTTTAATTTATGGCAATAACTCAACTGGAATATTAATCTCATCTATGAATTCTTTAGTTCCTTGGCTCTAAATAGTGTTACTCAGCTGTTCCTAACTAGGATAGGCCATGAAAAGGTCGCTACTTCGCAAGTGTGGCAAATGTCTGCTAGATGCCTATTTTCTTTTACATGTTACCCCCCTTGATAGTAGAACTACCAATAACCGTGTGAGACTTGTCCACCAAACCCCATCATCCACTTGGGATCTAAGAAGAGCTCAGAATAATCTTTACCCAAGACAGAAAATATTATGTGGTTTCTTCAGTTAGAGTTTAGTATTGTGTTCTTTCCTAGTAGTGCTGGAGCAACTGTTCTCCGCTGAAGTTGCTTTGCAGCATGGTGAGTGTTGATCATCAGTTGCTATATTTTAAATATGTGAAGGACAGACATATGGTTTTAGTTCAGAAATGCTTGTTAAAACCTTCCTTCTAATCTAAGGTTAAATAGAGAGTTCAGTGTATGTATGTCTTAGAACGAGCTCTAACAGCTGTGAAAATGAAATAACTATTTCTCTAACAGACTTTTGGAGCAAAATTAGCTTTCTAAAGCACATAAATAAGCTGGTGAGTTGCTGAATTACTGATCAGACTCAGAATAATGAATTAGTAAGTTATACTTCTCTGTTTGAACAGCAAGGCCTTGAAGAAGAAAGAACTTTTGTCTCCCCAAAATGTTACTTTCAGGTACGAGAGAGCTGTCATAAGGCAACTTGTCTTCTGTTCACATTTGCAGACAATTACTTCTTTTTTTTTTAAAATTTGTCCCTATTCCATCTCTCAGTAGTATGGCCTATTTATCTTGAGACATATTTTAATTACAGTAAGATTTGTGCCTAATGCTGTGTAGCTTCCTCAGAGTTGACAAATTTGGAGAGAAGCTTGAAGGTGAATCATATTGCAGGTCATCACTTTGAATTTGCCATTGGGGAATGAAGGGAATGTGCTGTCTAGGTAGAACCTGTCTCAAATACTCTGTGGCTGCATCAGGAAGTTTTGAAAACCTTTCCAAGCAGCGACTGCACAGCCAGGGACGTTTTGTTGTGAGGAGCCGGCATATGGGCAAAATGTCAAAGGTGTGGCTTGCTCTGCCCTCCTTGCCTTCAAGCACTGAAGCTTCATTATGTGACTCAGGAGCTACGTGTGTTACTGCTCACATCAAAGCTGCTCACAAAAACCACACAGCACTGACTCCAGCTCCCAGTTGCTGGCAAACTCACTGTCAGCTTGTGTACAAGACTATTCCAAAGTGAACCTTCCTTTTTTTTGAGTTAGGAAGTGCTGTACAAGAATCCAGAAATTTTGATCTAAAACAACAAGAAGAAAAGATGCTGCCAGAGCGGAATCCTTTGAAACTCTGGCTTTGTAGAAGTTTCAGCTGTAGGGACCTAAATCAAATTTAATCCCATCCACGTGTCTGACAGGACACACTTTGAGGTTCTGCGTGGGAGAGTGTCCCACCACCAGCAGCTCTGTTCTTCCTTCCATCGGCCTTCAATCAGTCAATGCAGAAGAACCTGGGACTCTCAAAGAAATTTACACACTTATCTTCTGTGTGTGGGTGCAAAAAATAAAATATTGGCAAATACTGAGATAAGTTGTTACTGTCCTGCCTGTATTTTGAAACAACATGGACCTGTCAGTGTCTAGACTCAGTTCCTTCCCAGGATTTGGCTGTAGCAAAATACAGAGTGAGAAAAACCAAACCTCTCTTACAACACAGGTGCTGGTCACAATACCACGTGGTCATCTGGATTCCATGGATTCCCTCTGTACAGACCAGCTACCTTAAAGTGGAGGAAGAAATCCTTCAACTGTTGGCAACAATCACAAAGCTGATTGATCTGGCAAGTTGCAGCCTCAGCACAGTCACATCTCCACAAATCTCCTACTTCTTTGATTTCTTCTTTAAAAAAATATTCAAAAGTATGTGTATTTCTGGAGGGCTATTCAAGAGGCCGTCAGGGAATCAAGTTAAATAATGTTTTTATTGTGTTTTCTTCTGTAGTTTTATGAGTGTTTATATGTGGGCTTGGCTAAGAGATGTGAGGTCAGATAATACACTCAAAGTACTGTAAATGCAAAGCTTTGTGCTGAAAACCGTGAGTGACTCCAGACTTTTCTCACTGTTTTTACAGACAGTTTACTCACAATCCCACCTACAGTGTTTTGAGAACTAAGTAGGCAAAAACATTTTACTGAACAGAACCTGAAAAAACAAAATGCTCATCTCAAATTTTGCATTTTAGACCCTACCCTGACTTCACACACAGTGCATAAACCTACAAAACTGTATCATAGGTGCCACATTTTGGATTTTGGTTCCCAAGATACTTTAACACAGTAAGGACAAAGCCCATTAATCCAAATATAGCACAGTGTTACAACAAAACAGAGCTGAGCTGTAATCCTGAAGATTATAGTTTCAGGAGAAAGATTTAATGTCACCTCAGGGTGGTTGCTTTTTTTTTTTTTCTTGGTTCTGTTTTGTTTTCAGGCAAACTTCAAAGTACCTCATTAGATGCCTTCAGAAGTCATGAAGATGAAATGAATAAGAAGCGATTCAGGCAAATTGTTGACTCTGGAGAAGGGTTTTAAAAAACAACAACACAAAGCAAAACCCCTAGGGATAGCTGTAATTGCATATCTGAAGAGTATTTCAGTGCTGGTCTGCCAGCCCCACTTAGCTCAGGCACCTTTTCTTCATCCCGAGAAGGGCTGCTCCTTTTTGTCCTGGCTTCTCAAACATCAAACTAAATTTCCCTTTACTGTCTAAATTTCTCTTGACTGTGTCGTAGCAATTGAGCCTTACAGACTTCCTGTGTGGAATTCTTTATGCTACAGAGTAGCATAAAGAGTAGATTTGCTGAGAAGAGAGATATTCAATATCTGTTTTTTAAAGTGTGTAGGAATCTAGACAATTTGATAGCTGTAGAGGAAAAAGGATGTGGGGGTTTTTTTGCTGTTTTTGTTTTTGTTTTTTTAATTTATATTTGTTACTTTAACAATGCTGGGTTAGGGTGAGAGAAAGAAAAGGAACAGGAAAGAGGTTCTCAGTGATGGATGGTTTCCATACCGTGAGGAGGTAAGTCCTTAGGTCACGCTGAGCAGTGAGCGCTGTCCTTTAGAGCCCGCGCTTTGGTATATCAGGCTCAGCCCAGCCCTCCCTGGCACACCCACTCCTTTGTAACCCGGAGCTCCCGCAGCGAGGCTCCGCTGCATGACCACGCTGCTTGGGGCAAGTGCCGGCAGATGCTCGCTGAGTCAGCGGAGAAGCTCTGTCTGCCCTGCCAGCTGCCGGCTTCGGAGCAGGGAGCAGGGAAGGGTTCCCAAGGCAGGCTCTGCGGGCCGTCTGCAGCACCTGAGTGCTGCCCCAGGGAACATCGGGGTGATGCTGAGCTCACTGGAGTGGGGATGGGAGCACCAAAGGCTGGGCGGGATGTGCTTCATAGCTCTTACTGGCGTTTCGTTGATGTGTCTCTCCCAAAGGAGTGAGCAGGGGTGTGTTGGACCTAAGAGGGCAGATATGCTCCCTTCCTGGTCTGGGTCACACTGGCACCACCTCTGCTGCTCCTTCCTGACCACCCCATTACTGTGGTGAGAGTCCCCCCCTTTTACATCTGCTGCCTTTGAGTCTTTGAAACACAAGAAGCACAAGAAAAGTAGGGATGCGGGAAAAGCTGTTGTAATTGTGGGCGTTTTTCCTTTTTCCCCCCTTGGTGCAGTGCCTTTGTCATATATATGAGGACCATGTGAAACTTAGTATTGGTTGAGGACAGAAGTTCTGCACATCACACACACACAAGCTTTTCTAAACTTCATTTTTTTTAGTAGAAAAATATTTGCGTTGCAGTCACAATGGTCCATAAATGGAATAAAAGAATGCAAGGTTAGTAGGGAGAGTTTGCTCACTGATATTGCTGCAAAAAGCCAGACGTGCTTTCAGGCTCGGACCTCTTGTTAGGTCACTCCCTCCAGCCCGTGATTGTGGGTGAAGCTGGGAGTGCCACTACCAGCGACAGCCAGACGGTGCTGCTCTGGCCCTGGGATTATAGGGGAAAGTGCAGGAGAGAAACCAGTGGAAAACAGGCGCCAGGGAGAGAACCATTTGTTCCAAAACATTTGCTTTGTAACAGGGTCATCTATAAATTCTGGGATTTCCTGTTTGCTGAATGGCAGGCATTCTCTTTTCAGGTTACAGACTAGAATAATTTTATTACAGTTCACTGTAAGCTTCTTTCCTTTCCAAGCTCAGATTTGCAGCCTTTGCACAGAAATTTCCCAGCTTTCTTGGGGTTGTAAGTTGTATCCTTAGGCCTCACACTCTAAAGTTGTGCTTTAGTTTTCTTTGGGCTTTGGAAATGGTGAGATCATGGTAGTTTTAGGGGAAAAACGTTAGACATATTAATAAGTTATTTTCATGCTGATGTATGTTTTCTCTGGATACTGGGAAAGTAAAACTTAAATAAAGAAAACTGTAAAAAAAAAAGTAATTTTAACTACAAGGAGCTTGATCCTGCATCCTGTCCATCTTGTGAATTCATCGACTTGACTGGGAGTTGTCAGTGTTCAGGAAATGCAGGGTTTGAGCTACAGCTGTTCAGGATGTTGCTTGGGATTTTTAACATTTTGTTTCAGAAAACCCTTTAATGGGTTGTCTTTGTCAAGAATGTGGTTAGGAAACACTGTCAGGGTAGTCCCTCAGGTCAGGCCCTTCCTGCTAAAACAAGAGGGACCTGTCCCAGCACATTACCTGATAATGATGTAGCCTCGTGCTGGGAGAAATCACCTGTGCTGGTAAAGATCTCTGTCAGGTCACAGGTCTGAAACAGCCAGTGACAATTTTCCACACAAGCGCCTTGAGTACCTGGGTATCTTAGTCCCTTCCTGTGTTATGGAAAGAGTGGGAAACAATAAAAAAATGGATCATTTGAGAGCTGATGATAAATGAGGAGAAGAAGAGAAAGATAATTGCAAGTTTGGTGAGATGTTTTGTGCTGCATAGGAGATGCTCTCTGGGATCTGCTCCCAGTACTGAGGTCTTTGGCCAGAGCTTTGTCCATGGCTGGTATTGAACAGGACTGCAAACAGTCAGGGAGAGAACCCTGTCTGCCTGGGAGCCTTCACTGATTACACTTATAATGAGAGAAGATTAATTTTTTGTGACTGAGGAGCAAATCTGCTAACTCAGCTTGAATTTTTATTAATGAGAGAAAGTTTAGAAGCTCTGAGTGTATGATTTTAAAGATGTCTGTTGTTGAACATGCCAGGAGCATTTTGTCTTTATGCTGAGTTTAGCAAATGAGATTCTAGTCCTTGACTGACATTATTAGGCACTATTGTAACAATAATGAAAAGAAGATGATTAGAATCTGCCTACTAGTGGCAGGGGTTGATGTTACTATACAGCAATAGAAGGAAGATGGCATTCTGAGCTTCTTGCATTCTCCACTGATGTGAGCACAGCTTTATCTGCATCTCTGTTATAAGGTAAAATGGAATTTTCAGAAGAGATAAACTGGGTAATTGCTGTTTTTATTTTAACTGATTCAAAAGCTAACTTTTTTTCACGTGGAACTGATGCCTTCCATGGAAATTTTGTCTGTTTTAACTTTGGTGAAAGCTTCAGACTATTTTTGGCAGCAATTAAAAGCATTCAAGAGATGCCTGTCACTTCAACTCACATATTTCCACTGGGTACTTTATTTGTGTTTTATGAAAGAAATAGAAAACACAACAATATGGCTTCTGCTTAACTTGAACTATCTCGCATCTTGTGGCAGCAAGTGACAAGCAATTTTTCTTCATTGGAAGCTGTTCTTCCGGATATCACAGCATGGAGTTGCTGATAGGATTTCCACAAGAAAAATAATAACATCTAGCATTCACTAACACCTGCTGTCCAGTGATCTTAGACCGCTTTGGAGAAATATTTATTAGGATTCATGACTATGAAATTGGTAACATTTTATTGAACTGGGTTTACAAGAAAAGCTGATTGTTGTCTCTCTAATACTCAAAAGTGCCACTGATTCAAAATGTCAGCGTTTTTCAAGGCTTAATTTGAGGGAACTGGGTCCTGATGTTCAGAGCAGATTGGTTCCCACTTTCTTCAGAAGGGGTTAAATGTGAAGAAATTGAAGAGTTGAGCCAACAGTTTCCCAAAATTAAGAACCAGCTGTGAAGATGTTGCTGCAGAAAATTTGTCTAGTAATTGCTTAAAGGGACAACAGTATAGTAGTCAGGCTGAGAATAAAACTAAGAGCTATTTTATTTGCAGGAGCCTCTTCTCATTCAAATATTTATGAAGCTTGTTGAATACTTCTCTGTGTGGATTCTGTGGGAGGAAGTATGAAATGTATGTGTGGTATCTCTGATAGAATTTAGCTCACTGTGTGGGTATAATCTAAAAAAACATTAGATCAAGGGTACAACTGTGTTGAGCTCATCTGATGTATGACATACCCAGCTTCTAAAAGTGGCTCCACTGCAACACCTAATGCTTGGAGCTTTCACCAAAATTCTTCCCTCCACTGCATTCTGAATTTTAAAGTCTGTAATAGAGTTATCTGCCAGCAGTCCTTAATTAATACAGCGTTGAGCCAGCTGGAATCACAAGAGCAAATGGCTCTCCTGGCACACCACGGAGCAGCTTCTGAGGAGTCCCACTGCATGTGTGCAGTGCCCATCACACTGCACACAGACTTCATCTGCTGGGGCAATTCCTGCCTCAATTAAAAGTCACTTCACGGTCACATTTGCAGCTAGACATCTCTGTGTTGGTTCCTGTTATGCCCAGGTGGAAAAAGCAGGTGGAAGAAATACAGTGTGAGTTTTAGGAATGCCTCAGCAATGCTGTAGTAAAGCATCAGAGTTTGGAACTCTTCCGAGTGCTGGGCACCAAGGCTGCTGTTCACGATGAGGGTGCAAATGAATGGGCTCTGGATGGTAATGGGGGTAGTTACCACGGGGAATGAGAATGTGTGGTATGAGTAGAGATGGGTTATTGATGTAGCAGATGATTTCCTCACAGCTCAGGGCTTGTTTGCAACTCTGCAACCTGGGGAGCTTGTCTGAAGTCAAGACAGTTCTGTAGAGGAAACAGTTGGATGCTGGGAGTAATTTTCTACCATCCTTGTTCCTTGGTGTTTGTGTTCATGGTGCTGAGGCTACAGTGGCATGGGCAGTAAAATTCTTCCTTGCCCCTTGACTATAGGACTCCCCAGAGTTCAGCTGTGAAAAGGTGTTTTGCTCCTGTAGGGAGCTGCTGCCAATTACACTTTGGGTGTTTTGTAGCACCTCTGAGATCCTATGCCGAGACCAGAACAATTTCTCTAAACACTGTACAAACAGGGAAAAAACCACCCCAAGAGTTCCCATATTCAGTTCTCTCTGCTTCATCACATTGCTACTGGTCCAGACTATGGGAAGGATAAAAATCCCTAGAGGAAATGATTCATGTCTGAGCAGGGAAATTCTGTTCAGAATTACAACTGGCTGCCAGAGTTTAGAATAAGGTTCCCTGCATGACAAAGCTGTGTGCCAGTTTTACAAAACATATAAGTATAATTCATGTAGTATTTCTGTTAATCTCACTCTCTGCTTAAGTTATTCATTAAAGCCCATCATAATAATTCAATTGAAAAATTCTCTGGGAATTGTATTAGATGTTTTCCCCATTAAATTAATATTACAGTCTTTAAATAGAATTTCTAGGCACTCATTGTTGTTCTCAGAACCATCATGCAAATTGATGTCTGCTCTCTGCTTTTTTGGGGTCTGACCACTACATCTTTCTCCTTTTTTGCCTCCTGTCTTCTCCCTCCTCCTCCTCAGCCTATATTTAATTATCCTCTTCCTTTTGATTTCTGGGGTCATTAACATGATGCGACTGGGGCTTGTCACAGGACATTCAGTGTTTTTCTGTCAGTTTGGGCCTCTCTGAATTAATCTGCTAATTAATTAAGGTATGGAACTGTGAAGTGAAATTCCCCAGGTGGCAGCCTGGCCTTATGGTGAGGGAAAGGGCAGCTCGTGTCTCAGTGGCTGGGAGAGGGGAAATGCGATTAAGGTTGTTCAGGACTGACCTTTATGGGCCATTTCAGAGCCAAGGAGAGCTCTGGGCCAAGGGCTGGAGGGGTGGCTCTGCAGATTGATTGCCTGGATCCCAGGATACTCCAAGGGTTTAGTGCATCCCCAGTATCTACCATGTGGGAATCACACTGTGGGCACTGCCTGCTCTGGTTTTTAAGGAATGAAACCAGTAGCCACTGTCCTTCTATCCCTTCACCCAGCTGATAGACGTGGGCTGTGCACTTCCATGGGAATTGCTACCCTTTTTGCATCCTAGGGAACCTTCACAAATGCTGTCATGTCTCAATGCAGGTCACATTCAGGATCATCAAAACCCTTGCAGTTCTCTCCTAAAAAATAATACAATTCCTTTTTTGCTTGTGAACCCTCAGCTTCCCCCACATTGCATTTTGCCTTCTCCCAGACTTTTGTTGGAGCTGTTTCTGTGTGGGGTGTCACTGTGTGAACCAGCAGCAATGAGGTCAGAGCCCTTTAAGAAGTTGGGGCATTATCCAAGTAGCTGCTGAATCTGGGAGTTGTGATTCCTCTGTGCTGGAGCGCTGGGAACAGCTTGTGCTCACATGGAGAGGAACAGGTGCCACTGCACAACTGGGGACGGCTGGGCACAAGCACAAGAAAACAGCAGCTTGTTCAGCACTGATACTGCTCCACAGCCTGACACAGGCCACGGGCTGCTGTAAGGGTTTATGAGCTGTCCACCTTCCTAACACCTCCCCTGGCCATTCCTGATCCAACAGTAAGCTCAGGTTTCCCACTAGGGTTCAGGACAGGAGATGGCCCTGGCTCCTGCCCTGTCACCCAGGCCCAGCCCACAGCAAGCAGCACAGAACTCAGTACAGCCTCTGGCCCAGGAGTGAAGAATGCAAGAGGAGGGATTTCCTCTAATCAAGTAGCTCCAGGAGGCTGTTGTTGAGTTAGTGGGTCAATGTGTTTATCTTTCTGTTTTCTTTAGAAAAGTGCAAGTCCTTGCCCCTGTGGTTATTTTTGCCTAACAGCTGTGCTTCCGGTGAGCAGCTGGGAGAGCTGCCTGACTCAGCACATCTCCAGCCTCAGCACTTCCCAAATGCACTCGAGCAGGACTAGGAGTGCTGCGGGCAAAGCAGGGGGTGCCCTCCTCTGCCTCTCACAGCCAGTGGAGAGAGATGCTCAATCACATAGATAGAGGTTGTTGTAGTGACAGGAATCATTCACTCTGAAGAGTGTGCCCACAGACAGGACAAATACGTGGTCTTTATTTGATCTTCATTTCACAACTGTAAACATGTGGCAGTTACTGTCTGTAAAAGTACACAATGATGTACAAAGAACCTGACACAAGGATGCTGCTCTGTAAGGAATGAGAGCCTCTTCCAGGATTTGGTCCTTGCCAGATCAGCCCTACAGAACACAACAAGCTATTTCCATGCTTCAGTCCTATGACAACATGTAGTGTCTCACAAGCATCTTGAGTCACATTTTCCAGAAAAGTTCATCACAACAGCTAATACTTGTTTACTTCTTTTCAGAATTTTTTTGTAACTAAGGCATCTTTCTGAAGACAGTACTAGGGAAAAAAAAAAAAAAAAAGAAAAAAACACAGAGAAACAAGTTTGAGGCCTCAATATTACTCACTTCAGCCAGCTTCAGAATTTGCCTCCATGGACAGCAGTGCCTCCTTACACACTCGATTGCTCCATTTCCTCCCTTCCCCCTCAACAGACTTTTTTATGCCAACTCATACAGAACTCACAGCAGCACAGGAAGCCTTTTGCTATGTAAGAAGGATTTGAGCCCTTTCACATGCTCTTGTGTAATTTTTGAAATTAGATGCACATGTAGCCTCAGTACTAACTGTGCTGATGCTCTGCTGAAAAACAGGTTCTTCAAAAGCAAAACCACCCTAGTCCATCCATACATGTGATTGAGCTTATGTGTGTGTAATACATACATGTGTATGCAGAGAGATGACAGCACTTTGTCATGGTTTAGGTTGACTCAGAGGGATTTGCAACCAATATTAGTTCTCACAGGGCTGCTGAGACAGAGATTTGAATGTATGAATAAATAACCAACATGATCTGCTCCACACAGACTTACTGAACCCTGTCCCACAGACATATGAATAGTGTCATTACGAAGGAAGGCTTCAGAGAGTCTTCCCACTTCATCTGTCCAGTCCTCTGGCATCACAGGCAGCTCCATCTTGTACCTCTGTTCAGGGAACATAGGGAACACAGCCCTTGCCTGAAAGCTAAATACTGTCTTTTGCCCTTGTTTTGTGAGGGAGAATAAAGGGCCTCTTCTCTGCCCTCATGTGCACACAGGACTGACAAAACACTTGTAGGTGGCTCAAAAGATCCTAAAAAGTGTTATCAGCACTACACCATTTCACTGCCTGCCCTCAGCCTTGATAACTACTGTGATAAACAGCCATCTCTCTTCAAGGTCAGTCCTGTGTATTGAAGGAGTGGAAACCTTATTTAATCTAGGTTTTTCTCTTATGTGTAATAAATATCATGGCTTTTCTGCAGCTTATGCTAAAGTTTTTGTTCTCACAGACCTTTAGATTAACCATTTAGATGTTGAACGCTCCAAAATAATTTTAACTAAGTGAAGTGGTTAATCTGGCTATATTGTTCAACCAGCTCCACAACTGAGACTGGCAATGAGAAAATCAGTCTGGTTAAGTTTACTCACCATCCTCCACCTGTGTCTTCCAGGAATGACTCGTTTAGTGGGTGCTTGAGAGCACAGGCAGGGTAGGTACAAATCCCAAACCAGTCTGGCTGGGTTGTACAGAAAGAGGTGGAGGGAAGCACCTGACTGGTGTGGGAGAAAACAGCAAGCCTAAGTCTGCAGCATGGTTTGATGGGGCTATTCCTGTTCCTTCTTTCTAGTTGATAGGAAGGTGTTAGAAATTTGGCTCCTAGTGAGGAAAGATACCTTCCTTTCCCTGCCTTTCTCCCCTGTTAAAAGAAAAGAAACTTCATTCACATCTCATGTATCCTCCCTCCTCTTCCTGAAGTTCTGGCTACTTCAGATCAAATCCAGTTTTCAAAGTGAAGCCCAGGATGGGGTGCTCAGTCCATACTCTAAATCCTCTTTGCTGTAGGATCTTATCTTCCACATCCAATCTACACAGATGGAAGAACTATTCTATCAGTAAAATGCACTTAACCCTTCTGTAGGTTCACTGTGTTCAGCATCTACTGCTGCACAGCATTTTGGCCAAGTGCTCAGGAGTCCTTTTTGCTTTCTCCTTTGTCTCATTTTTCCACAATTCTTTACTTCTCATCAAATCACTGCCTGTCCTGGGATTATTTAACTGCAGGAGCAGCACTTCCCCCTAACAACCCCACCTGTCTGTGCAGGAGTTCCCCAGCCCTTTAGTACAAGTCACCCTTGAAAGAAAAAAGGTGGAGAGGGTACAAGGATTCCCATCAGTGGGAACAAAGTCAGGTGCCGGGTGCTGGGGCTGCCCCTGCTGTGTGATCCACCTTGCCGTGAGCCTATGGCTTTAACAACATCTTTGTCCTCTGAAAGCCTGAGCCTGCACAGCACAATAAATAATGCCTTGGAGCAATGTGACCCGTGGCAAGCAGTAAGTGATGACATTGTCAGACACACACAACTGTTGAAACAACCAGGCTGTAATCATCGTGCTGTACCCACAGAAAGACATTTGGCAAATGAGATTCCATTTTCACATTGGTCTGTGCTGAGCATGTAAATTTCCAGCGGGACAAGCAGCATTAGGGATGTGTAATTGATTGTCTGAATTATAATAAACAAGCTGTGACAGGTGATCATCCATCATATTCCTGCTGCATGTTCCAGCACCACAGTGAGACACAGGGAGAAAGGGAAAGATCTGGAACATGAGTAAGGGAAATGGGAAGTCAGGTTCACACAGAAATACAGAAGGAATAGAATAGAAAAAAGGGCCAGAGTGGAGGGGACTGCAACCAGGAGAAAAGGCATGCCCTGATTCCTGAGGGATGTGAAGGCCTGTGATGTGCAGTGGTGCTGTTTCAGAATCCAAGTGATTGGAATGATGGTTCTCCCCTGAGGGGGACAGCAGCCTAGAGCAGCTCAGGTCTTTTGTTTCTCAGACCAGCCTTTCCAGGGAGAAAATGATTGCTCTTGGAAGGAGTGTTGAAAGAAAAGACATGTTAGGAAAAAATTATGGAAAAGGTGTCTCTGACTAGAAGGACAGAAGTACTTACTGGAATATTTGCAGGCATACATCTTGGGAAACCCCATGCTCTAATTTTGACCCTCTGTACTCAAGCTGACTAAACAACTGTGGGAATAATTTGCCATTTTAATACATCCAGGTTTTTTTGTGTAATTTGTTGTCTTTGCAGTATGAATGACTGCATTTTTTTCCCAAAAGTTTGGGAAACTTAATATCTCTCTGACTTAGCTTATGGACAGTTTTATGGCATTAAGACAATCACCCAAACTTTAATTTCCCCAGTATTGTTTAATGATCAAATTGCTCAGTCAGTTTCTCTATAGACCTTTGCCCATAAACATTCAAAATTCATTCTCTGCAAGCGTGATAGTCACCAGAATTTGTGATGTAAATGCTTGTGTCAAATGGATGTGAACACAACTGGTGAAAATTCACCTAAATGGGGTCAAGGAATAAAGTAAACATGGTGAAAATTCTTAAAATTATTATAAAAATCTTTAAAGATGTAATAACTTTTATTTGATCAAATAGTGGTTGAAACAGATTACATTATGTGCCCGAGACATCAAGATTAAGCTTTGTTCCAGAGGGTAAAAATAATTCCATTTGTTTGGCATAACAACTGACTGTGGACATATCTCCTACTGAGTCTGCTCTGCCCAGATGTCAAATTTCAGTCCTGTCCCACGGAAATTCTGTGATCAGTGAGGCAGTGGCCATTTGTTCCTTGAAATCTTTCACAGGAATTTGATTGAGGCATCCAAGTTTTGTATGAGAACAGAAGTGGTGGAGGGAAAGGCACAGTGCAAACCACTGGTTTCTGAAACTGAGAACAAACTCTTTCCCAAGAAGGAGAAATGAGGGCAATAATGGAAAAGCTTTGTAGCAAAGCAGGATGTGTTCTGGACAGAGACTCCCTGAATCCCAGGCAGAATATTTACCTTCTCACTACTTTCTTTTCTGATGGTTATTCTGTGACTCAAGAAAAACTTGGGAAGGGATGCAGTTGGAGAAGTGAAAAATCTCCGTGGAGGCTTTATCTCTGAAGGGAAATGGGAGATGGCTCAGATTGGGAAGCTGCAGGGCTATGCTGCCTGGCTTTGACTGTAAGTAACTGCTGCTGGCACAGCAGGGGTTTATTTTGGCCCAGACCAGCCCTGGGAACAGCAGAGAGACTAAGGCTCTTGGAATTCTCCCCCTTTACGATTCACTCAGCAACTTGGCTTCAAAAGAGAATTTAAAAAAATTAAAAAAAAAAAAAAAAAAAAAAAAAAAATTTAAAAAAATTTAAAAAAAAAAAAAAAAAAAAGAAAAGGCAGGAAATATATCCAAATATTGAAGCCAAGGTTTGTATGTGAAACTGTGAGGAGGATATTAAAGACCCAACAACACTGGTCTCCCTGAGTAGGGAATTTAAAGGGGACTGGAAGGAAGGGCTTGTGCAGATGAAGGAGGATGAACTCCTATTCTGAAGAGCTTGTTCAGCCTTGTGAAATCTGGTTGTGATCCCTGGGCAAGGAATAACCTCTTTCCCAGCAAACACACCAAATTCCCAGTATCTGTGGCAGGGACCGGGAAGGACTGAGGGGCTGCAGGGAAGGAGGCAGCCCAGGCTTTTTGTGTTTGTGTGTTTCAGTCATGCCAATTTTTGTTGTTTCCATTGGTGCTGCTCCTCTTCCCCCAGGGCTGCCCCCTTCCCTTCCCTTCCCTTCCCTTCCCTTCCCTTCCCTTCCCTTCCCTTCCCTTC
>VZRH01005440.1:670805-693095 GCA_013397555.1 Urocynchramus pylzowi | reverse complement strand
CCTCTCCCCCCAGGGCTGCCCCCTTCCCTTCCCTTCCCTTCCCTTCCCTTCCCTTCCCTTCCCGACTGTGGTATCCTTTGGCTTAATGTTCATCTCCCATGTAGGAGGCGAACCACAGAGCACTGAGCCAGCAAGGAATCTGGCAATGGCATGAACAAAGCACACCACAGGATCAAAGTCACCTGGTGCATAATGATTAAAACTTGTTCAGGTGAAAACATCAGAATCAGGATTTAAACATTTTTTTTAATTGCTGCAAAGTTGTGTAGTCAGTTCACATGGGACACAGTTTAATCCATGCGAAAGGATGTAAAATACAATTTTCGATATGGGTATTATTTGTTACATTATGTATTTTTAGCCTAAAGGATGAATTATATATCCTAAATACCTGTTTCAGCACATAACCCACTAATTCACAAGCATATGGCAAATGCTAGAACCTTCAGGTTATGTACAAACTGAACTGATTTTATTCCTGTCTTAATAGTTTGTGAAAAGGCAACATTATAGCTTCCATCGAGGAACAATACTAGAAACAGTGTTATTTAAAATTCCAGACTTTGTTGCAAATACAGTTCTTCTTTTTTTTTTTTTTCTTTCCTTTGTCCCAGCCAGACCGTCTGTTAAGTTGGACATGACAATATTTTTCTCCTTTTTTAAATAAATGTAAACAGAACTAAGCAGAGAGCAGAAATTCTCTGCAGCCTTAAGATACCCAATTTTTCATTTGACCTTTATAAAAAGTCAATTTGTGCTTTGTTTCTTTAACGTGAAATCTAAAATGCCCTCCAGCCCCTTCCTCACAGAATTCATTTTTGACCATAAGCAAAGCAATTCTGCCTTTGCTCTTTTCAGGCACTGCTGAAGCTCAGGGGGCAGGGGCGTCGTTTCTGCTTTTTGTTTCTGCTGGAGGGTTCATGTTGCAGAGCTCTGGTGTCACCGCCATTACGTCCCTCTCTTTGCAGTTAACTGTGCTTTGCAGAACATCAGTGTGAGCTCTGTTTGAGGAGGGATAACTGTGGATTGAAGAGGGACGAACCCCTGGAGTGCTGGTGGTGTATCTGTTGCTGACAAGAACAAGTTAGGCTAGTTCTTAAGTTCCTCAGGCCAGAAGTGGTGGCTCACTGAGGGTGACTCACCCTTTGGAGATCCCCCACCACAGCACAAAGAGGCTGAATTTTCAGAACAGGGAAACACCTCTGTTTGCAGCTGGTGGGTGACAGTTCTGCAGAACTCCTTTTTTACAAGGAGTGCGTTTGATAGGAGTGGGCATGAAGCATCCTCTGAATTAATTTGCTTATGTTCCACAAAGCATCACCCAGGGGTTTTCCCACAGTAATTTGGATTCTGCCTCTCGAGGTTCAGTGGAAGAGTCACACCCTGTGATTTTTTGTGCCTTTAAAAACTCTGAGTATATCTCATTGCCTTCTTGACAGTCCATCAGTGACTTCCAGAGTAATGTGGTATGGAAAAGCCTTTTCAAAGAGCTCTGCTGTGTCTCTCCAGGTAAGCTCTCCTGCACATGGGAACACTTCCTTGCTGGTACTGAGGCTGGAAGGGACACGTTCCTTGACCTTATTCCTGGTACCACACCCACAGTGCATAGTTTTGGACACAGGCATACATGCCTTATCATGCCAGCTGTGGTCAAGTATTCACTTGAAACCCAGGTTCCAAAGAAGATGCTGCAGCTTGGAAGTGTTGTTGAAGAATCACAGTTTCCTGTCAGTATAAGTACAGTTTATTTCTGGGTTAAATTTAAATATCAATATATTAGAAGGATGTGGCACTGGGTTGAAAACCTGTGATGGTGTGGTTGATCAAACCAGTCACATTTCTTTTCTGGCTGAACCAAGGTTTGTGATTTACAGGATGCTTTGATGCCTTAGAGAGGCTGGGAGGTTACCAGAACTGCATGAATTGAACATTACCTTCTACAGACTTCTTTCTAATAACCATGATTTAATCGAGGATTACATTTTTGGAAATTCAAACACTGTATAGTATCCACTAATTGCTCAATGTTCTAAAAATAAAGTTAACACAAAACTCCAGCCCGACAGAACCAATTTAGTGTCTCCTCTTTCCAAGCTTTCTAATCTGTGATAATAAAAATTCTTCTTGTAAGCTATTTTATGTATTTTGTGACAGTGCAAGGCATTTAAATTAGGACCTCAAAATGCTCATGAGCACAGATTTGTTAAGTTTTCCAGCACTCAGTGGAAGAAAGTGAATATTACTGCACTAGAAGTCTGCAACAGAGCTGGAAGGAGAAAAAAATTAAGGCCTCTGGATTCTGTGAATTCTTTTACTTTAAACACAAGATCTTCCTTTTGCATCTGTGACTCAAAAATAGAAGTTATATTCCTTCATAGTAATGAGATGTAGTGAGTAGAATATGGAAACAATTTGTGGCCTCTGAAGCTGTGTAGAGATGTCACTGCTGCATCTTAGAGTCACTTGGGGCTTTGTGGTCAACTTGAGATAGAATTTGAACTGTCCTGATCCAAAAGCACAGGCTCTTCTTCATTGTTGGGCTAAAAAAGGAATCTGTGCTGGCATTTTGCTACAAAGGGACTGTGGTGTTCACATGTGATAAGGTTTGGTTCTGACCACTCCAAACAATGTTATGTCATCTGTGTGTCCATAGGAAGGATAGAGCATCGGGAATTCCTGGGCAGTGTTCAGCTGCTCTTGATGTCTGATTTACTCATCAGTCAATTCATTTATTGCAGCTTTGTGTGTGCAGTGATATGGCTCAGTGTTGTATAATTCATCTCCCTCTGCAAGAAACTCACTGTCCTGGTTTGCAATGAGACCTTGGAAATGTGTGAGTGCTGCTCAAGGAACTTCTTTTTTCCCTCTTTCTGCTTCGGTTCCTGTTTTTACCCATCTGCTTGACCTTACTGATTGCCTTTTGAGCCTACAGAACTTCCCAAGGCAGGGAAAACTGTACTGTCCAGCACTTCTGTCAGTTTCTTCATTCCAGTATCACCCACCTACATTGCCAGGGAATAATAATACACAGAACTGTTTGAAAACATCTTCATTTCCATGCTTTCCAAAGTGCCTTTGTGTCTGATCATCAGGATGCCATTTAAAAATTTATCAGACCTGGAAACCAGTGGTTTGGAGTTCATCAGAAATTGGTTGACTCTGTGTTGCTGGGGATCATAGGGGGTATAGAACAGGAAGACATGACAGAATCATGAGATGGTTTGGGTTGGAAAGAACCTTAAAGGTAATCTGGTTCCCATGGGCAGGGACACCTTCCACTATCCCAGGTTGCTCCAAGCCCCATCCGGTCTGGCCTTGGACACTTCCAGGGATCCAGGGGGAGCCACAGCTTCTCTGGACAAAAGATTACAAAATTATACTTCTTAATGGTTTTAAAAGCAGATAACACTGGAAGGCTGCCTTTGCTACTGGATCATCAGAGAAGAGCGAGTTACCTGGTTTTGTTGGACTGGATGATGGATCCAATCTTCCTGGCCTTGTCCACAGAGAAGCTTCTACTGACTGACCAGAGGTGCAATTTCAATGCTCCATCCTTTACATCATATCTCACCATATGGATATGCTTATTCCTGTGGAAAAACATTCACCTGGGGAGTAATATTATTACAGCAATAAGTCTGTGTCATGCTTATCCTTGAGGATATGAGCTCTTTAAGTGTCGAAAGCTTTAAGAAAGGAACACTGGTGGCCAGTGAAGGGAAATAAGAAAGAAAAATTCTGTTACTCGAAGAAATTTTGTATTTGACCTTGCCTAAGCTGAGGAGTAAATGGTGTATCATCCCCTCATCTTAAGACAATCCATATCTGTGTGTCATCTTGACTATGTCTTCTTTTTTCCACCCCCAAAATTATATTTTTTGTGTGATATATGAGAATTTTTTTCCATTCATCTGCAGTTTGAGTAGTTCAGCAGCAGGGTCAGAACAGGGGATACTGCTGCAAGCAAGATACAAAGGAGGATCTCGCACCCCTCATATCTGTTAAGCTCACTGTGCAAGTGCCAGGAGCACGAAAACATGTTATTTTTACTCAGGATTACCCCAAAGTAAATACAGCTTCCTACCTTCTTTTGAACTCACATGAACCCTTCTGATGCCTAGAGGCTGCAGCCACAGTTAAACCCAAGTTTTATTGTTCACCTGTGGGAAAAGCAAAGGCCCCACGTGTCTTCATCATTATGTGAGCAGGAAGTTTGGGTTAGCTGGAACCTGTGGCTGAAAGGAAAGGCCTTGGGATTGCTGTGTGTCTCCTTTCTCAGGAATTATGCCTTTCCCTGGACTTGTCAGCCATGGGACAGGTGGGTTACGGCATCCAGATCCAGTCCTTGAGGATTAAAGCTAAAGACCTTTTATCTTAACATTAATCCAAGAAGGACTAGTATCCATCTTGCACTTTGGGCCTGTGTAACTGGAGGAAAAGAAATCAATGGAAACCAGGCCATGGCCGTTTTCCCCATTCTGTATTTTAAATAACAACTGTCTTTCCAACTGTTCCTGGAGCCTGGAATAGAATAAATCCCTGGAGAGAAGGGTTACGTGCAGAACACAAGTGATGTGGCCAGGTTTGAATAGATCCTTGGAGAGAGGGGTTATGTACAGAAGACAAGTGATGTAGTCAGGGTTGAGTGAAAAATATTATTTATTGTCTGTTTTTACAGTTTATCTTGCTACCATTTTGTATATGCACTGTATAAAAAACCATTATATTTATTGCCAGCTCTTGTCTGTATGTGCTAGTCAGTTATAAAGCTCAACAAGGACCCCCTACAGTTCTTAAAATAGCTAGACATATTTTTGCTCCAATGAGTTTATCATTTCTAATTACAAAATAAGTTTTAATTACTTCCTATATCTCTATTATGGCTTTTTGGTCACTTTAGCCTGATTCAGTTCTTTCTTCATGGATCGATTCCAGACAGTAGCAGCTCAGGGAAGGCTGGACGTTGTTTCTATTTGACAGCCTGAAACTGGTGTTACATGGTTTCTACTGGTGTTACATGGGGATGATTAAAATGGAATTCCCTCCATATAGAAACCTTCAGGGGAGAGCACATTAGAAGAAGGAAGACAAAGAATATTACAAATGAACTCTACCCCTCAGCAGGTATTATGTCAGCAAGCCCACTTCCAGCTGAGATAATTGCACAAAGACCCCGGTTCTTCCAGCTCCAACAAGGAATCGGCCTTTTCCCAACAGAGCATTCTGGGCAGAGGAGTGCTTATGTTTGCATCAGTCCTCATTGCCTTTGGAAACAGCATCAGCATCGATGGACAGCAGTTCAAGAATTACTCAAACTGCCAGATTTCCAAGATTTTCATTGTAGAGTCTCCTCCAGATCTGGAGTACCTCCTGTCTCCAATTGTTTGTAAAACTGTGCTGCCTGCAGCAAAAGCGGGTTCATATGCACTAATGGGAAAGCCCAGGCACAGGTAACCATCAAGGATAAGGCAGCAGATGCTCTGCTTGTGGAGGGGGGAAAATTTTATTGTCTATTATGGAGCTACTCTGACATAGTTTTCAAAACAACAGCTTTCTGCTTTTAACAGCTGTAATTGTCACTAGGAAAAGATGAAAAGAGGTGCCTCAATGCACCCTCTTGAAGCTTTTTCTTTTCATAGAAAACTGAGATTTTTAGTGTGGAAGAAAAATATTTCTCTTTTGCCCCTTTCTTTTCTGTAAGAGAAGACATGAACCCATTCATATTCCTCTATATCTAACAATGGTGAGGTTTCCTAGTCTTCATAAAACATGCCAGGTTTCTTAGCTAAAGATTAGGACATAGCTACAAAGCTTCATTATAATCAGAAACTCTTCATTAAGAGGTTATTGTATATTAATTGTCTATTGATACTGACAAATATTTCATAAGCAAGTTCTTTTCTGCCTGAAGTCAGATCAGTGGTGCATTTGCCAATGAGAGACCACTAATAGAGCTACAGCCTGTGGGCAAGTGCTACAGAGAATATTGTGGTGTTGTGTTACAGGAGAGAGATGTAATTTGAGGGCATTTATGTCCAAGAACTGTCATTTTTGATGAGGCTGGGCACAGAGGGACAACATGGTGACCAGTTGCACAGTGCTGCGGAGGTGACAGTGAGCTGGAGGTGCTCTCCCAGTGCAAATTGGGGGACCAGTCCAAGCAGCCAGAGATGGCAACAGGCCAGGTCATGGCAGATTGATTTGTCCTGGGCCCGGGAAAATCCTTAGAGGGAAAGGGGCTTAAAGAAAGCTGTTGGTAATAAGCAGAATTGGTTTTTAATAGGATTCGCAGAGATAGAACAGAAATAAAATCTGTGTTTGCATAAGATGGAAGGAGAAGCAGAAAGCACAAAGCAGCCGTGACTGTCTTGATCTGAAAGGCTCAGCAAGCAGAGCTTAGGCAGCCAGGCTCCATTAAGATCCTATCCATAATGCATGAGGTTTGGAAACCCAGGGGACTGCCCAACAAAAATGGAAGAATCCTCCAAACTCCCCTTCCGAAAGTAAAAGTGCTAGGTTGTCTGTCCCAGAAGGGGCCTGTCAGGAGGGCACTTTGAGTAAGTAATGGCTCACTTTGGCAGAGGTGATGGAGCACTAATGCACTGCATGGAGAGCCCGCCCTCCCCGCACTCGCATGCTCTGTGTTCAAGGATCACCGCGGGCAAACAGCGCTGGGCTTAGTTCATCAGCATTGGTCTGATTTTTGTTTTATTTTGGGCAGATTGCAGGACATAATTCCTGCCTTCAATTTTCTGTCCGACTGGGAGCACCAGTGTTCTCCTTTTAACTTAGTTAAACCCTAAACCTTTAAATGTTAACCCTTTATTTCTCTGGTGTGGCTCTAAAAAGATTAGGTGTCTAGTTCAACAAATCTGGAGTTTAGAAGAATTCACATGAAGGGTGTTGGTTCACATGACTTAAGTACTAGAACAGAGTAGCCAGCCTGAAAATGTGCATTTGGACTTTTCTTGAGACACTGACTGATTTGGTCCTCATATGTTTTCCTGTCTTTTGTGCTGAAGTTGAGTGCCAGACCTGCTATCAATCACTGAAGTCCTGTTTCTCATTTCTCATTCATGGGGTATTTTTGAGTCTTCAGCATAAATACAGTATTGAAAAAGCAGAACTATTAACTGAAATAGTTTCTTCATTAGAGTTATTTCTGCTGGAACAAAGATGCAACATGCACTGATTGGAATGACTGAATAAAATGGAGCTTGGAACCGAGGATATATTTCCCAGCTGTCTATGTTTTATTTCCCTGTGGGCTTTGCACTGTACAGTAACACAGACCTGAGCTGACCTTTGGGTTCTTCACAACTGTAGTGTCTGATCTTTTCCTCCTCAGAGAAGATGGAGGATCTGTCAGTTCACACATGTCCAATTTATTTGCAGCAAACTACAGAATTTTGGAGAATATAAAGCCTCCATCTTGGACTCTACAAAGTCTTCAGCTCCCTTACACTTTGGCACCAGCTGAGGGAACAGCTCCTGTGCAGGGAGGAGGAACTGGGGGGAATCCTCTTCAGTCTGGGAGGAATTGGTCTCACTGTTGGAGACAGCAGTTCTGGGAACGATCATGAAGAATAGCTGAAATCAACCTAGACTCTTGGAAAAGAGATTCTGGGTGAGTACAGGATCCTTTCATTGCTCCAGCCATGATTTTGCAGCAAACCCAGTGTTCAGCTTGTTTTGAATACTTGTCAGCAATTATTGCTGAACTAGGGAGAGCACAGTTAAGATAGATAAACTTGTCAGCTGTGTCAACCGTGCTGATGGAAGAGCAGGAGGGCCAGCTGGAAGGTTGAAAAAGACTTTTGTGTTTGAGATGCAGATAGTGAGGTGGTTCTTGCATAATGCTGCAAAATGGTTGAGAGTATCCTTGGTTCTTGTGCTCTAATTCCATAATTATTACAGAAAAGATCCACGAGTGATGAGCTAAGAGGGTCGTATTATCACCAGGAATTGTGTTTAGTGCTGGCAACATATTTTTGTAGGCATGCAGGGCTGAATCTTTCAATTTGAGCTCCCCTTGCTATCCTGGGGATTAATTTGGCTCCTTCTTCTGCGTACTATCAGTTTGCTTATCATCCATTTTTCATATTTATCTCTTTAAAACTATGGCTTGCTGATTTTCTCCAAACGTTTTTCATAGTTGTGACTGATAGCTGTGTCAAATATATTTCTTTGGGAAAATCTGGTCGTATAGGATTCTGAGACATCTAATTTGAGACTGGCAGTTGAAGTGTTGCCTGTTTGGCTGCTGGACTTGGGTTGTCTCCATGACTGGTGAGATCCCCCTGAAGTGTCTCTTGGAAAGAAGACTGAATGGTCCTAGCAGGAATTTCCTTTGAGTTCTACTATTGTTTTTATATAAAATTAATAATATACACATTTGGGGCTTGTAGGACCTAACCAAAACCGTTTCTTTGCTCCAGTGCCTGAGAGCCAGCAGAGGGAGTGTGAGGTAACACTGAACATCCCTGGGCAATGTGGGATGGAGACACCCAAGGAAAAACCTGGGGCACAAAAGGACTAAGCATCATATTCCTTCCAGGTCCCATTAGGAAGGAAGGCTAAATAATCAGGCCACCAAACAGAAAAATATGGTGGTAGTAGTAACAAAACCCATTTTAGTTCCGTTCTTCTAAGTGGATATTAGCAACAATAACATTAAACAAAATTAAGCCATAAAAAAGTACTCAGGAGTGTCGTATTCTGAGAGAGCACTAGAACCTGATGAGACTTGGGATGTGCTCTCTCCATTACAAATGCTCCCAGGAAGGAGGTGAAAATCTGTGCTTTGCCCTTGGCATGTTCAGACTGTTGTGTTTGTTTCTATATTGCTCTCTTTCTCTCCCCCTCCCAGTAACTTCTGGGTTTCAAGCACTGTTTTGCTCAGTCACAGCAAAAGATGTTTAATGCATCTTCATTAATATACATGAAATGCTGTTCCTGTTTTCTGTTGAGGAGGTAACTGGGGCTTTTCCATCTCAGGTCTGAGCTCTGTGTGTGAAAGTGGGAGAGACAAAGAGCAAGGGAAGGGGAAGTGGAGGAAAGAGTTGGTTTGTGTCCATGTGTAGGTAGTTAAAAAAACCCAATCTTTTCTGTTCTTGTAGAATTTATATTACATATCTAGGAGACGCTCAAAGCAGAGACTTGTGTAAAGCAGGGTGTGAAGGGGAGCTTTTTTCCAATTTGTTAAATTTTCAGGCTTGTCAGACAGCTCTTAATCAAATAGGTGTGTGTCATGTTGGGATGTGTGTCATGTTCTGGCTTCTTCATCAGAACTTCCTGTCACAAAAAATCAAACATCTACAGAATTGAAACTGGATGGTCCTTTTTCACTCCTCTGTTTGCATGACAGATCACAATGGTACAGAAATCAGACTGATGTTCCTGTGTATCAGTGTATCAGGAATGAGAACAAAGGAATAATAAAAATAACAGGATATACACTTTTATTATTAATCAATCATGAACGTAATTACAGCTCGTCAACCACTTGGCCTTGTTTAGGCTATTTCTTTTCTAATAAAGGGAAATATTTTTGCTATCAAAATAAATCCAAGTGTTTTCGCTGCTCAGAATAGAAAGATTCACCATCAAGTCACTTTGAAATTACAGTGGTGTGATAAGGATAAACTATCTGATGAAAATAAAACATCTTTTTCTATGGTATAGGAACATTAACTTTTCCTTGGAAAGGTTGTTCCTTGCTCCAGTCAGGTCCTGTCCAGTGATTTTTTCCCTAAAAATGTATGCATTATAATCTGTGTGTAAGTTCTAGTCTAAGAAAAGATTTTTACAAAGCAGGGAAAAAATCAGCATCAACTCAAAGTATGAAATATCTGGAAGTTTGACTCATAAAGGGAAATCAAAAGAGTTTTTTTATGTACAACTTGGTACAGAAATGTAAGAGAGAAATGGTCTGATAGTGTAAAATGTTTCATAAAGTCACAAATGCTGTGAGGTTGCAAAAGAAAACCCAGAACGTGCAACATAAAACCCAAAGGAAAAAACTCTGGGGAAAATCCATTAAAGATGATACAAAGGAGTGTAATTTCTCGAGGTAAAAAGAGATGATGAAATTTGTTCTTGACTGAGTCAGCGCACAGAAGAGCACATTTCTCAGAAATATGATAGAAGTACAGCCACTGACTAGGACTGAGTATCATTCCTAGAATACTTTAATTGCTGCACTGCTCAGGATTAGGGACTAGAGACTCTCTTCAATCTCAAAGATTTGTTCACTACTTCACTACATAGCAGATAATATTTCATATTCTTGCAGCTCCTTTCAGCAAATGATTTTAAAGAGCTTTAATTAATGCTTCAAATTCCCTTTGTGATCAACAAATGCTGTGATCCTTGCTCATGCAGGGGATGGAGAGGAGTGTGAAGTGCAGCTCTGTAGGGATGGACCTTTCCAAGGTCTGGGCACTGCTGACTCAGTGCTGCCTAAAGAGAAATGGGAAAACACCTGGTCTGGGTGACCAAACACCTCAGACTCAACTGTACATGTGAACTGGCCACCAAGACCTGCCAGTGAATAAGTTTTAGGATTGTTCTTATAAAAATATGTTCAAAAATTTGACGTACAATATGTGTAGAAAGTGAAATTATTTGGCAACTTTTGCTGAGCTGTGGTAGACATTTGTTCAATTGTTCTTGACAGAAAGGATTTTATCCCAGATGACACTTCATAAGCATTATTTGGTCCTCATTTTATATAGTCCAGGTGAAATCCAGAGTTCTGGAGTGAAGAATGCTGCATTTTGACCCAGAAGTAGAGAATATCAGAATCTGAATCAATGTTTGAAAAGAATCAAAGACTCTTTTGTCTACTTTGACACCTGATACTCTGCAGCAAAGATTTCCACTTCCAATGAATAAAACTGCCCTAGGCTTATTTCTTCCTCCAAATATCCAGGGAGTAAATCTCTCCAATTGTTCCAAACTGCATCAATATACAATATCAGGAGAAATGTGCAGGAGAATGGGTGTAATGTGAAAAATCTACAAGGCTGAAAATAAAAACTAAACAACCCTCTGATCTGCAGCCTAATCCCATGGTGCAGCTGACCCAGAATTGTAATGCAAATATTGTAGTTCAATCAGGCTATTTTAAGACAGGATAGGAATGAGGCTTTTACTTTCCCCAGAAGGAATGAACATCATTGCCTCTTCTTTAATTTCCTTTTGATTAAAAAAATATTAGACTGTCTGAAGAGTATGTGCTATCTTTTCTGTGTGTTGAGGGAAAGAGGAAAATCAAAAGGAATGAGAAATACAGGTGAACTTGTCAATTCAGGTTCACTGGGAAAAGCTTAGAACTCTTTGTTAGATGCTCTTTATGTGCTGTAATTTGGCTGATTAGGAAATGCAATTTCTTTGTTTTTGCATTCTAAAATTGTGAGATCTTCCCGTGAGTTTCTAGACAAGGGGGTAATAGTCAAGTTTCTGTGTAGTTCTTTCTTCCCTTCCCAGTTGTTCCAGGTTTATTTGTATACCCATTAGTTCATTGAGATTCTATTCTCTCCTCTCTGTGAGGTTTGATACCTAGAGCAGGCTGAAGCTGAGCTTTATTGCCACATTTCCTGCAGCCAACCCAAACAACCAGTGGCAAACCCTTTATTTTTGAGCTTCCCTTGTTTTTTGAGGTTTGCAAAATATTTGCAAAATGAAAGAAGGTCTTAAAAAAATTTCCAACTGGTTTGCTATGTTTTTATTCTTGAATTGATTGTGCTGGCAGTTTTCCATGTATTCTTTGTCTGCTTTGGAGCCAAACGGGTTTGCCTGTGTGGCTGACATGCGACTTCGGAGCAGCTGCCAGAGCCTTTGAATAGCTGATGGCTCAACCTATCCAGCCCCAAGAGATTTAGTGGAAACCATTTTTACTGCTTTTCATATCCTCTCAAAAGTGTTTGGGAAATGTCAGTTGCAGAAAGCATCCCTGAAATGACTCTCCAGGACATGATGGAGAGAGTGGCTTTTCCTGACAGTGTCAGGGAGATTCCAGAGAACAGGATAATATTTAGACCAAAAACACCCACAAAACCAAACCAAACCAAACCAAAAGAAAAACAAACAAACAAAACCCTCAAACAAAACTGAAACAAAACAACCAGATGATGGCTTTGCTATTAAGAAGACAGTATCAGAGAAGGTTGAGGAAAGAGAACTGCTGACAGAGAGAGTAAGCTATAGGTTTTATCAGGAATATCCTTAGGCAAGGGAATGTTGATGAGGTTGAAGCTCTTGAATTTCTTTTCTTCTGTTTGGTTTTACTGTCTCATGACTGGTTTGCTTTTTGTAGCTGTGGAATGGCAACAGGGTGAATCTGGGGCTGAGATAATGATATTTTACATGAAGATTTGCATGTGGTAGTGAAAACCAGACTGCACAGTATGAATATGCACATGCACACAGGTAAAGTGATGCTTAAAAGTTCTTTAGTGCCTGACTTTAGACAGCCCTGTGTTCCATTGAGGTTTCCTCTCAGTAGTATGTACTATTATGTAACAGTTTCTGTTACTTTGTGTGTCGATCTGTCACTCCCACACTGCTCTGCTGAAGCCAAAGACAGTTGCTTCGCATATGAAACTTGAAAATGTGAAATTTTAAACTTTTCATGGATTTCAGACACTCATTCCTCCTAAAGACGATCATTTGATGCAAGCTATAGAAGTGTTCCTGGATCTGAAAGCTTTGCAATATTAATTGGAATATGGAGGAAATTCTTTTTGCAGTTCAGCACATTGATAAAAGGAATAAAATCTTTGTTTCGTGCAGCCCAGGACTGTCTGGTACTGCAGTGCTCAGGGCCACAGAAGTGTTGGGCTGAACATTTTATGTGATCAAGTGACAAGGTCCTGATTGAAATTGAGCTGGCAGTTCCAAACAAATGGCCACACATTTGCACTGTGCCTGCAATCGTCACAGTGTGTTTTTAGGTTTTATAAAGACAATCCCCATATTTGGTTTTCATAATTTGTAAAGTTTGTCTTTTTTTTTCTTTTTTTTTTTTTTTTTTTTTTTTTTTTTTTTTTNTTTTTTTTTTTTTTTTTTTTTTTTTTAGCTTATTTCTCTCTTTTGCAATGCATTAGTTACTATAGTAACTATGCTGGGAATGATATAGAAAGTGGCTAGTGCACCCTAGCAGTGAAATAGAAAGCCACTTTATATAATAGTTGGAAATTTATGTCACGGGTTTGAAAATACAGCAGTTTTGTGGTGGTTCCCATAACCACATATGTGATATAAATATATATAGCACTCTCAGGTCATCACTGGTAATTACCCTCTGCTGCCGACATCCAAAGCATGGCAACTGGAATTCTACACCTCAGTCAAAGCTCTCTGACATCCACAGCCAAGCACTTCAACACCATTCACTGTCACCTCCTGAGGAAGTTTGGTTGTTATGGAAAAGTGTTATGGAAAATTGCACCTGTAGGCACAACTCTGTGTTATACTGAATTTAACTTCCAACATTCAACAGCGGCTGCCACGGGGTTGTATCTGCACTGGTCACTCCGGCAGATACATTCTGGATGCATTCCATGCCTATATTCCATGTCTATATTCCATGGCTGGACTCCCATCCCTCTAGTATAACAGCCACAGAGGTTGGGTTGTGATCCTGTTATCTCTTTAGCTGCCCTGCTCTGAGTCAGTGTTTTCACAGGTGAATGCCAAACATTGCAGGAAGCAAAGGCAGAGTAGAAAGTATTCCTGAAGCCAGTTCTGACCTGTAGCTCCTGCATAGCTCCAGGAGACACTGAAGTATGAGCTATTTGTTGATAATGATGTATTACACACCTGGTAACTTTGGCCTCTTCTGGTAATAAGAGACTTTTTTCTTTTTCAGGGTGCATATTTAAGCACAGCCTGGTGTAAATTCATACTTTAGTAATTGTGTTCTACCTATCCCTTGAGTTCTGACTGAAAGCATTACCATTCATTACTTCCTGTCCGAAACTCAGGGCTGCCAGCTCTTGTGATTTTATGGAGTCTCAGGATAGCTGTATTTTCAAAAAGTCCCAGCTCCTGAAGCAATGCAAATATGTGAACTCTGTTTCATTACATAAAGGGCACACTTCTGGTTTTCTCAGCTGGGGAAAAGTCTGAACTAGCAACTCAGTGTACTGTAAGACTGGGGAAAAAAATGCAATTTAAAGGTATATTCTTTTTAACGAAGTCTCTAACTTAAGCATGACTGATAAGTTTTGGATGTTTGCATTTGATAACAAGGTATTGTTTGTTGATGTTTGCTGCCATGCTCTACTTGGGAGCTTGGATATCTCTCCCTCACTGGTAGAACATCCTTTCCATTACCTCATAAAAGAGTGAAGATTAAACTAGAAGCCTATTTAAAAATGTTTTGAGATCTTTGGATGGAAGCTGTGAAAAACACATCTGTCCTCTTAAATATGCATTAATGTATAAAGCACATTAAAAATTCAGCTCTTAAAATCTTCATCATGTGACCTGAAAAATCTGCTGATGTTTCTTTTGACTCTTGAAGTCAGATTCTCGAGGAGCTGCCTAATTTCTTACTTTAACTCCACAAACCCCTTCAGAGCTGCCTGGTTATTATGAGCAGGGAGGAACAGGGAATAGCTAAGAGAGAAAAATGGCAGGGAAAGGGAGGAAAAATCTGTGTGTGCCTGTGGTTCCAGCACAGAGTTTTCAGGAAGCATGGAAAGCACTGAGCAGGGGAAAAATGGTGAGTAAATTATATCCCAACTATATCCTGACTACTTTCTGCAGGTTTTCTTGGATTTAAACTCCTAGAACTGACTGCTGACACAATACTTGGCTGATGGTCTCACCTCATCCACTCCCCTCCCCTGCACTGGCCATGGCCTGAGTTTCATCATATCCCACATCCCAGCTTGTGTTTTTCCCTTGCAATTCCATTTGCTTACAGGATTCCTCACTGCAGTAGTAGGATGTTTATTTCCATAACATGAACTGTTGGATTCCTGTAACTTGGAGCCCGGAGAAGGGGGAAGGAGCGGGAGGGAGAGAAATGTTTCTGTACAAACCTCTGGCTACAGAGCCCAGTAACCTCTCCAAAGCACTGTCAAATCTCAGCCAACTTTGAGAAGGGTTTGGAATTGTGCTCCAGGCAGGCCTAGGAGAAATTTGCATTGTTCACATTATTGCTGGTATTCTCTGCTTTCTGAACAACGGCCAACAGGAAATTCCTGGGACAAATCTTTCCACTTTTTTTAAAATAAAATATTTAGGGAAAAAAAAAAAAAGAAGGACAAGCCAGTGAAACCAAGCTGTACAGAACAAAGAAGGCAATATCAAACTCAAATCACAGATATGTAAAATTTTGAGCCTCCTTTGTGATTTTATTTTTTCTTCTGAAGGATTTATGACTTCACGTGTGTTGTTCCTGTGACATCAGATGGTGTTGCCATGGGAACCACTTTATTGTCAAAAACAAAAGAATTTTGAAGAGTTCCTTAGCAGCACGGGACACAGAGTGCAGAGGATAAAGAAACTATTTTTATCTAGATGATAAATCGGCTTTATTAGACCCATGATTTTTCAGCTCTGTCCTGATAGAAGCAAAAATAAATCTGGCAAAAACAACAACTCTTGCACCTGTTAATCAGGGACTGAATTTTTCCCTACATGCAAAATCTTGGGAATTTCCTTTCTTGTCTCCCCCTCCAAAAGACTGATAGCTTCCAAATGCTTTAGCATATGAGGAGAAACAACAATCTGCTCATACAAGCTTTGCAGGAGCAAGTAACAGGAAGTTTGTGTTGCTGTGGGCTTAGTTGCTTTAAATTGATGAAGTATAATGAGCACAATGAAGTACTGAGGATTCATATTTTGCTGCTGTAATACCTCCAAAATCGAATTTCATGACAGATTTCGTAGTTCATGTTATTAGCTCTCTAGTTGGTACTGAGACCTGCAGGAATGATGGATCCACTGGACCCATAGGTAAAAAGGAACAAAAGGCTGTAATTAAGCATGGTTAAAATGTAAAATAATGTTCAAACCCTGCTGACAATGACATGGGATCAACCTGCTAAAAACTAACAGTTAACATGGAGCAAATCTGGTAGTTTTAGATTAATAAAAATAGCAAGTGTGTGGTGTATGAGCTCACTCGTAACATGCACTGCCAAGTCCTACAATCCAATCTGAATGTGTATCTACACACAGCCCAGTTTTCCTTAAGGAAAATATCAACACGGGTTCTGAGAGAAAGTTGTTTGAGGAAATTTTAAAATTCCTTTCACATATGTATTCTGCCCTGGTTAAGATTCTGCAGCTGCTGAATTCAGTGCCCCGGCACTGTTGTTGTATTTCGAAAGACAAGTGATCTCATTGCCATATATTTGCTGGAGTAAACGGAATATGCACAAGGGGATAGGTAGGTTAAATGCCATATGGTTAACCCCAATGTTCCTGTTTAAAGGATTCCCCATCTTTGGATGGATATCAGCATTTCACAATATTTTGCTGATCTTTTCCTTTGTAACGAGGTAACCTGGGGAGAGAGAGAATGATAGTGACTGTAATTACTTCAAATTTATATCTGTTCTCTGTCCAATCCACCTCTACAAATGCATTCCTGTAGACCTGAACAGCTTAGAAGTGGATCTGAGGGAATATCAAGGATGCAGAATCCCAGCATGGGAAGGAGAAGGAAAGTGCTGCTTAAACATTGACACATTGCCAGATGTAGTGCTTTTTAACATTGGTGGAGGCTTGTTCACACTTGTCAAATCACACTGTGCTTGCTAATGTTGCATTTTCATCAAATATATTAGCTCGCTCTCTATTCCCACTCTCCAGCAATCCTTTTATTTTCATTTTTTGCTTCTATACCTTCATTCCCCATTCTTTGTTTTCCCTTTTTGCCCTCATGGTTATTTTCTTTCTTTATTTCTGCCTGGCTCCCCCTTGTCAGCTGAGAAAAATCAGTCTGACCCAATCTCCCTTTTTTTCAAACACGTAGGTTAAGCAGATGCCTGCCTGGAGGAATTTACAGTCTCAGCCTGATGTACAACATGCGAGGAATACATAGGCTGATATTCCAGAGTGGAAGTAGTTAGCTGTTAATCAGCAATCGAAGAATGCATGAAAGAAACACATTTGGGATCTTCTTAGGGGAAAAAAAAAAAAAAAAGGTAAAACAGTGAATGTCTGCCCTGAAGAAAAGGGATCTTTTTTTGGTGCACCAGTGGGTAGTGTCAGTGAAGAAATTGAGTTCAGGCCTGAGGAGCATTTTGTGTGGAATACTAGGATGAACCAGAAATAACAGGTTACAGTATTTGGAAGTTTTTGATAGGTGAAAAAGAGGCTCTTAAATTAGTTGTGAAAACAAGCTAAGGTTTATGAAGGGGTTTAATAAAAATAACATAGAGTAGCAGAACATCCCCTCTTCCCTTTCATTTTAACTGCACACAAAAGCATCAGGATTCTCGTTCCTTTGCCCCCTCAGCTCTTTTCCCCATTTCTCTGTCATGTGGAAGGATAAAAAGAGAGCATTGAACTCGGAGTGTCTGATTGGGTTGGACAGGAGAAATACTGAGAAGTCCTTTGCTGAGGGCAGGTCTGTAGGCAGGGAAGGAGGGGGAGGGGAAAGGAGTTGTCCTGAAGGGCTCTTATCTGGGGTCTTATCTCTTTCATCCAAGTGGGGGATGGCTGACAAGTGCAGACACTTCAACAAGGCCAGTGCTGAAGCAGAGCATTGCCCTTCGGTGGTTTGAGAGCTGCTGCTGGAGGGTTAATGTTCAGCAGAACAGAATCCTCCAGGATCACTAAGACAGCCTGAACTGTGTAGGGTTTGCTGTCCAGCAGGAAGTGGGTGCTTTTAGGGGCAGGTGTCATATGGTAGAGAAATAATTTTTAATTTTAATACGTAAGCCTTTGTCTTCTTATGGTGCAAAATGCTAATGTTAAGTCTGCTCTTCACATAGTTTTTTAGAAGCTCAAAAGGAGGTTTTGCCAAGAAAAGGTTTCATCTTGTGCTCCCCCAGTAGTGTCTTGTACAATAAAAATATGCACATTTGTCCAAAAAACAGCAAATGAGTTGCTGAAGAAGCAAAGCCAGTGAAGACTCACTTGTACCAGCCTTGATGTGCACATGGCACCTTTGCTGAGTGGGTTCTGAGCTGTGGTTTGGGTTTTGGGGCCTCTGTAAGGGGAGGTCAGCTCCTTATATTGCCTTGGGGCAGTTACATATCAGATTCATGACTAAAGGTTCTGACTGTGGAGGATTCGTGTGGCCACTGCTGCATTGGAAGCCCATGGAAAATTCTGTTCATTTATGCTGTAGAAGCAGAGAAATCTCCTTGATCCACCAGAATTAATGGAGGAAGAACTACAGATCTGCTCTGTCTCCATGTCTTGTTATCTTTTCAATGGGTAATCCCTGCTTTTGTGCCATCTTAGGGTGTTGCTTGATGTGATGGAGATTCCTAAATCTGATGGTTCTCATCCACAGCCTAGACTGTAATGTTTTGGAGTCCTCATATCCAATGCACAGCAAGGGGAACATATCCAAGTGCTTCCTTAAATAGTCCCTCCTCTTTCTGATGTTCAGGGAAGGGATATGGTGTGCTCAGACATTGGCTTACCACAAACCATTCCTCTTTCCATTGTGTGTAATCTGAGGCTTTCCTGTGTTTGGGGAAAGATTTGCAGGGGACTTAAGGAAATTAAGGATGGTAACATGTGAGAAGGTACAGAGCTGCTGGGATTCCCTGGAATGGCTGTGGCTGTGATAATGAACCCCTATCAAACACCACTTGTTAAGCCCCTGCCTCTGCGATTACTATTCAGCTGAAAGGAGCTTTACCTGAATTAGTGTTTTTGATTTGGAGCACTTTTGAAGGGAGTCCCCTCATCAGTTCTGTGTTCTCTGCATTGGAGTGGGTTTACAATGTGTTGAATCAGTTTATTTCGGAGGCACTTAAACACAAAACGTGCTTTAGGAGTAGCACAACCTCCAGCCGGGATGTAAAGACCCAAAGCAAGGATTGGTTTTGCAGATCCTCCTAAACCAAACACACAGCTGGAACCAGGCTAAACCTAGTCCAAAGCAGAATTCCAGGGCTGAATTTAGTGCTCTCTTTGATCCACTGAGGTGCTGATATTGTACAAAATTACTGGCAGGATGTAGCCAGAAACAGCTGCATTTTAAATGTCAGAATTAAGTGTAAAGATGAGGAACAGGTGAAACAAGAATTACTCCTATAGAATACATCAGTTAATCCCACTATTTCACATTGGGAGCAACCGTGTGTCTGCCCCTCAGCTTTGTATCAGTGTCAGATACAACAGCTTCTGGTCACCTTTCCATGTCACATCCCTGATCTCAAGTCAACCCCTCTTTTCTCCACACAGGACTACAGCTGTCAGCTGAGAATTTGTAAAAATTCACTTATTAGAAAAGAATTAAAGCTAAAACTTTAACTCAAGAAATGGGAAGGGTAAATAGTGTGGTGTGGGAGTCACTAGTATGTCCCACATGCCTATGCATTCCCTGCAGACTGGGTTCCCTGCAGTTCAAAGGACAGAGATACCTGAGGGAACTTGAATTTTCAATTCCCTCCATGCCCCACAAAGGTCTAATGAAGAAGGAAGTTGGAGGTAAATGTTCCAGTTTTTCATCTCTGGGGTGGGGCAGCTGCTTTTTGTTGCTGGCTGTGAGCCATCATTTTTGCCACTGTTCTAAAAAGGGAAAGATTTTAAAATTTTCATCTAGGAATCAGGGAACAGCTGGGGTGATTCAGGCACTCTGGGCCCTGTGGCTGGCCCTGATTTCCTAATGCTTCATGACCAGCATGAACATAATTGTTTGGTTCTTTTGAGAAGGGTTGTGTTTGTATTTTTGAGAAGGTTGTGTTTGGGTTTTTTTTAACCATTAGTGTGCATCCCTTGCATCCTGTATTGGATTGCTAGTTACAGAGAAGAGAACCACTCTGAGTGTGGATGCAAGGGTTAGAGATTACAGCCTGGAGATTACAGCCCAGACACACAGGGAGAGATGGGACACAATGGATTTATGGGCTGGAGCAATACTGGAGGAATCCTGTCACAGGACAGGGGGCTCTGCCATATGGAGTGCTTCAGACAGGGTGAGGGAACAAAGGAATTCTCACAGAAAAACAGTGCTGGCATTGTTTTCAAGTCCAGTTTTTGTTCTCCTTAGTCCTAGGAAATTTCATGGTGAGCCATGAAAATGGTAAATGGTAAATTATTACCTCCTAATGCTTTTGCTTCTTACTGTGTTTTTGTGGGAATATTATGATTCTTAATTTCTATGATCCTTTCTACACTAACACAAGGATGTTTGGCCACACCATTCCCAGTGATACTTGATAGAGTTGTCAGAGTTGGGTTATCGTGTCTTAGATCTCTGATGTAATAAAAATACATTATTATTGACTAAGCTTTGGTGTTTTTAGATTCTCAGCTGAGAATCTGAACTCAGAAGAGTGCGTAGAAATAGAAAGGATGTCTGCATGCAGGAATCATTTCTGGAATGTGCTGAGTCTTTTAGCTTAACACTTCTACAGGAGAAACCTAGAACATTGCAGTTTCATTCCTTCAGACTGATTTATAAACCAGACTTTTAAAGGAGAGGAAAAACTCCAACTTAATTTTTTTTTATATATGACTACAGACCATTCAAAGTGTACCAAAGTCATAAATCAGTTCCCAGAAATAGAGTTCAGGATTTTGCTTTCTGGATGGCCTTTAGGATTCAGTTTTCTAGACTTTTCTACAATATTGTAGTTGACAGGGGAGACTGGTAAGTAATTTCTTAATTCCAGGAGCTGTGTCTTTGTGAGAAATACAAAATGTATAAAATATTGCAAGACCAGCTTCCCCCAAAAAGCCTGAAAACCTGATGTTTGAGTTATGACCATCTTGGTTGTTGTAAATCTTGATTAAATTCTTCACCACTGTCTGACTTTCACAATTCAAAATAATAATTTTTTCTCCGTAAGAGTAATCAGGATGACATAGGGCTAGGGAGGAAAACACAAGGACAGTACTATTATGCATGTCTTCCCTTAGAATTAATTTGGGGAAAATTAGTTTTGACATTTTCTCCCCTATCTTATACTTCTCTTCTCCTGTGAAAGGGGAATGAATGCCAGGATTTCCAGGGCAGAGTACAGGGTCGTGGATCAGAGCAGGAGTCTGTGGGCAGCTTGCCAGTGTGTACCCCTCACTGTTCTGTAATGCCTGTGATCCCTAAATCCTGCTCTGAAAGGTAAAACAGGGGTCTTTCTCAGTGTATACATGGGTAAAACAGGAAAGCCAGTGAGAGAAAGCCTTCCCAGACATGGTGCTTTAGAAACTTGGATTTGACTGCAACCATGTGCATCACATTCAGTTCAACTCACTGGGCAACACTGGATTTTTGCCTCAGCCTAAAAATTGTCTCCATCAAATAATGAATCCTTCCCTTTGTGGGTATTTTCCACAAATCTTCTCAGAAGCTTTGCAATATGTGCAAGAGAAAAAATAATTGCCAGGCTGATGCTGAATTCCACCCTCAGCCAGCCAGAGCTCTCCAGCTACTGCCCCCACTTAGCTCCCAGTCTTGATCTCTCTTGATTTGAACAGGAATAATTTGGCAATTACCTTTGAAGGTGCAATTGCCATTTGAGATGAGCATCAAGTCCATTTTTGACATGACCTGTTCCTTCCTCCCTTGCTTTTAGCAGGAGTTGTGCAGGTGAACTCATACCTCTTGTGTTCCAAGGAGATTCCAAGGGCTCAGCAGTTGATTTTAGGCTCCCTCCCCTTGCGCTGCCGCTCCTGCAGGCATGGCTGAACCTGCACCCTGCACGTCTCCTTAGCTGCAGGGTAGAGGCAAGAAAATGTCCCTTTTCTGTCAGTAAGTAGCACTCCTGAGTGCTTCCCAGCTGGTGGCCATAGTCCCCTGCAGCATTTTCATTGCTTTTGCACAGTGCAAAGAGGGTAATTTCTATCTCAGAGAGCACAGGAGTCACACTGGGTTCCTCCAGACTGGGAAGAGCCAGCAGCATGTCAGACTCATGGAATCATTAAGGTTGGAAAAGCCCTCTGAAATCATGGACTCCAACCATTCCCCAGCACTGCCAAGGACACCACTGACCCATGTGCCCAAGTGCCACATCCACAGGGCTCATAAATCCCTCCAGAGATGGGGACTGCAGCACTGCCCTGGGTAGCTGTGCCACCCTGACCAACCTTTCCATGAAGAAATTTTTAGAATATCCAACCTAACCCACCTCCCTTTCCCCCATC